>JAODLD010000124.1:19156828-19208095 GCA_026781065.1 Mormyrops boulengeri
GGGGGGGGTTCTTGTTAAACTGGGCTGACCATGAGCTAAAGGCAGTGTATCTTAAAGAATTGCTTCAAAATTATTGTACAAACAAAAAATCAGTATCCATCCATAGCAGACAGAATGTGGGGCAGATTAACGAAAACTTTACCATGAGTGTGAGAAGGTTACAGGGTGTCAGGTTCTCTAACATCCAACTGCAGTTAACTTTGAAACACAATTTCCTTTGATGTTAAAAGCCCACAAGTGGGGTGGTGTGTCTTCCCTCTCCGCTGTAACGTAACAAGCACTGACACCGCTGCTCTGGCTGCTCTGTGGTGACAGAGCCGGCAAGCAGCTAGTATTACCCAATACACTTTCCCTTCGGAGGCCTTTTGTAGAAGTTCTCTCCCAGCACGGTTCCCCACAAAGCACTCTAATTACAAAACAAAGCCTTATATACACAAGTGTCACTTACTTTGTCCTGAAATCCCACAGCTGACATTTTGTGATTCCTGCACAGGGAAGAGAAATAATTTAATGTCGGCTTTTGCAAGCTGTACCTTGGACATTCGGTATGTTACATGCATATCATGGACAAAGCAATATTTCGTTATGGATTACCCTAAGAATTAATATATCTGGGAAAATGTAACAAAACTGACTTTCTCTAATACTGAATAAGTGGGTGAATGTACTTGTTTAAATGTTAAAATTGTCTACAGCCCTCCAATAACCAGTTGTTCAGCCCTCATCTTGGATAACTTCAGCACACTGCACATCTGACTGTGACAGCCTGATGGATCATATCAAAGAAAAAAAAAGTTATTGAAATTAGTCCAGTGTTTGGCCAAAAATCAGGCTAAAACAGAAATCGTTCAAGACTGAGGTTACTGAGTTTGCAAAGCAAACAAGAAAAGTTCACTAAAAGTTCTGTATGTATTCAAATGCCATTGAAAGGTGTGAAACTGGAACCAAATAAGTGTAATGCACTGAATTAAAAACAAAAAAAAATAACTATTTCATTACTTTAAGAATCCTTTCTTGTTTTGAGCCATACACCTGTTAATCAAAGGGTAAAATGTTTAAAATGTTCTTCACTTCTGCATAATACACTGTATATCATGGGAACAAGAACAAGAACATAAAAATCTCAGATGCATTATGAGACATTTTTATAACAAAAACAACACTGAAAATGAAAATCATCCACACGGTAATTGATTTAAGAAAAGGGAAATGAAACTTTATGCGAGATACATCTAAAAGATGACTCAAGTAGGAAGTCATCCATCCATCCAGGTGGGAGTCGTGATAAATGGAGAAGCAGTCTCACCTTGGCCAGAGGGAATTTGGGAGCTTCGGGCATCATGCTAGGCGTGTGAATAGCAGTAAGTGGTGGAGGCCATGTGTGGGTCATTTCCTAGGAACAACCAATTTAAAATCAAAGTGCAAGAACACAAGTCTGTGCCATTCAAAGTCAAAAGTACTAACTCATTTGAATAATTCAAAGAACGTATTGCAAAGCATTCTTTAAAGTCACGAAAAATAACCTAGGTAAATAATCAGAATTTTATGAATGATAATACAGCACACTTACCTTAAGGATATCTTCAACACAGTGTACGTCATTTGAGGTCTAAAGGGGAGGCAATTAAAACTATATGTGAGCTTAAGGGGTCATTGAGGACAAATGCAGAAACTTACTTCAGAGGAAATGTATCCGTTGTGGCAAAGAAAGACATGTCGTTCGTGGGTGGTAATGATGAAAAACCACCGGCCAGACAGAAACAAGATGACCTAGAGTGGGGGAAAAACACCCCAGTACAGGAGAAGGAAGGCTGAAGTTCAGTATGCGTTAAGGCTGGATACGGTCAAATCTGAGAAAAAAAATTTATAAATGGATGGATGAATAACAACAACAATAATAATTACTTAAATGAATACTAGAAGTGGCAGGAACACAGAGAATACCACCAAGCATGTACTTTGCATTACTGTTCACCTTAAGTCAAGCTTGCAATCAACCTGAAGGCTGCCTTTGAAGAGACCCTGATATCATTCAGCTTTGCCACACCTACAGGACGGCCCGGGCATTTCGCTGAAGGCGGCCTGCTGAAGCAGACCACGGAAGATGCCAGGAAGAATGCTATTAGAAGACTCGGCTTGTTCAAGAGAGACTTTAATAATTTAATACTAAAAGCCTGGAAGCCTATCGGAGGAGTAAGATAGGTAGTGCACCAAGAATTTACCTGGAGCAGCTTTTTTCCAAGCTACTGCAATACTGCACACATTATGCATTTTCCGCATTTCAGACATCCGTTTGTGTGCAATTGCAGAGACCGAAAGGAGCATGCAGCTCTTCTGTATTACAGAAACAGATTGACTAATATCAACTACAATTCAACAAAGTACGGTCTATTAATAAAACACAACCAGACATTAAAACCCGACACAAAGCAGTGCTGTTATAAAGCAGAGGTGAGCCTTCGACTATTAGCGTGCAATTAGCTGACAAGCCAGCAGATGGCGGTAATGAAAACTTTAGCTAACGTAATTCTAGCCGCCGAATCCGTAAACACTGTCATGATGCTAATTATGGTTTTACAGATTCACTTCAAGGGCATCGTTTGCACCATGTGTGATTCTGTAAATCATATAAAGTGACATTCTTTTTGATCACACTGTAACAAATGAAACAGTTCTTGCGCACATTTATTTTTAGTACTGTCACTCAAATAATTACTACCCTTTAGTACATATTTCCCGTTGAAGGAACTTATCAAAAATGTTTTCCTTTATATATATATAAAAACACAATGTTCTATTTCAGCCCTACACTGCAGTACTCTAAATAGTAAAACAGTACTTTAGAAGTTTTGTGAAATTATTCAAATGAATAAAATGAATTATTTGTGCACTACGATATGGAAGAAAAGCACACGAGGGTGCCAATTTCATCACCGCTATATATTGAGGCACACGGGATTTTAAGATTACAAGCAAAACATTTATGCAGAGTGAAGATTCCCAACATGGGTGTCTACTGCAGTAAATCAGAGATACAGATAAAGGGGGCGTGAGTCACCGCACAGCAATCCAGTGCAGGATCAGGCAGCTCTCAGGGAAAATGCCCATCTATTGAGTCTCTGCTGTGGATTACGCGTGTGCCAGGACTGTGAACAATAAGCACCACGTTCACTGACACACAGCTGCCCAGCCTGGGCCCACAATGAGAATTTCACCAGACAGACACAGCTACCAGACAGCATTAGGCTGGCTTAAGTTATTGCTGAAATACTTACATTTTTTGGACACTACGCTAAAAACCAAAATGACCTAAAAATTGACAGTTATAAACATTACAGCCTCAGGAGTCTCAAGTGAATGTTTTGAGAGACAAACTGATTTTAATCAAAACTGTACTGTGAAATTTTGTTTGGTACTGTTTATACATTAACAGCTGTTTTTGATATTACTGGAGACTTACAAGCTCAAAACTAAATATAAAAATCATTAAACTGAATTTAATATAACTGGTTTGGTCTTGGCAGCAGGTGTTTGACATGCTACTTGTCACGTCGTGCTTAATTCTGTCCTTTCTAGGCACATATTTGGGGGATACCTTAAGGCATAAGATTAAGAATCTACCTAAGATAAAGATTAAATATACATTACACATGAAGGCATAAAATCATAATAATTCTGGCAGCGTGTGTGGGCGAGAGTATAAATATTACTCGCACATCCACGGACATCTACTACAGGTTTTGTAGAAATATTGAAGCCGATGGCAAGGAAAAACCAGCAGGTTGAGAACCAACCAAAAAATAAATATTTTGCAGGGTTGAGGATTAAAGTGATTTTGAAGACATGGCTTTGGATAAAAGTATCAGCTAAGAACACAAAAAATAAACGAAGACTAACAATAGCAAAGACTAAATACAGTAGTTTTTAATATTAGAATATATAATAAGAATAAGACTAATATTAGAAATGTAAGCATTTAAAACTTGGGAACGCTTCATTTTTTACAATGACCAAAGTCTGAGTTTACTGATTCAGGTTAATTCAGATTAAGGTTCACACACATTCATTTAATATTATAAGTGTAATAATTAAAGGTCATCACTGTTCAAAGTAAATGTCTAAGTTGGGCCCAGTGGAGGAAGGAAAAAAACCCCTTTGCTCATTCACTGAATAATGAATAGGTGTGACTGCTGACATGACAGGTCCCCACAGTTTCTCTATCTGTGTTGAACTCTTACCACAAATATTTGTTTTGAGAAGCTACTCACAAACAGCGGAAATAAGCATGACGTTTAAGGTCAAAAAAAGAACACAACATCAACTGGATCCAATAGCCAGTCTTTAACGGACAGAAAAAAGGCTGTATTGTTAATTAAGGAGTAACAACATTATTCATCTTACATTGACAGACATCCATGGTATTTCATAACATAAAATGATCTACTTCATGTCAGTATAAGAAGCATAGAGGCAGTACAATTTTGCCATATTTTTGCTTGATGATTAAAACATTTAACGGCAATACTGCATTGTTACAACCGATAAAGTCATTCAGGGGAAAAAAATACTTCCATTTATATTTCAAGGGTTACACATTAATCAGATTTAGCAGATTTTCCTTTATGAGTCGAAAGGGCTGACAACAGTTAAGAGAATTAATCGATATTTACATCCCTATTTTGGAGGCTAGTATGTTCTGTAAGGTTTTTTCCAAGTCTCTGGCGAATGTAAGATAAAGGATTCTGGATATAACAGTATGGATATTAGAAATCTTACGTTACACGACAGATTTCCACAAATGCTACTGAATAATCTGCTAAAGTTTGATTTTCACTAATTCTACCTGTTAAATTGTCACAGTGTCATTACAGTGAGGATGTCCTCAACAATGCTGCCAATATACAGTTTAGTGAATATAGTTTATATAATTGAACCAACAATGGTGAACTCATTATTTAGAAAAATGACATTATTAAAAATACTTTTATTATTATATAGTATCTACACAATTCATGTTTTTGACTGTCCTGTAGGCCTATTTCAGAGGCTGGTCCAGGGGCTCAATAATGAATAAGAAAGCCTCATGGTAGGAACGGGGTTATAATCTCATCCTGTGTGTGTGTGTGTGTGTGTGTGTGTGTGTGTCTAGGCGGGGGGGATTGCACGTGTAACCAGGTTCCTGAAATTGTATGACCACATGCCCTATGACAGAGGTCACTAACAGGCAGACCGCGGACCCGGAAGCTGTCCCATACAGACCCGGACCGGTAGCCAAAACAGAAAGCTATGATTTAAAACCTGACGGGGCGCTTCTATTTTAACCGGCGCAGCTTTTGCTGTCTTTTCGGTAGTGGTTTAGCGCTAGAACCGCTGTTTCCCACGCCAATGAACGTCAAACGCCTTTAACCGCCAAGCAAGACGTAGTTCGGCGTGTGCAGCCCTTTGTTTGCGCTAATGTGCCATTAGTGTTAATAGCAGCAGCAAAGCTAAGACCCGCAACCAAGACGCCGTAATGTTCCTAAGAGAGTTTCTGCTCTGTCCTGAAATCGTAAAGCTGAATAGTTTTCAAACCCAGTGTGTTTTATATAACATGTTGGATATATAAACGTAGTTTATTGGTGATTTCATGTTCATTGAAGTTTCTGCTTTTTAACAGCTGTATAAACTGATGTTATTTGTTATATAAATCAACTGAAACAACAAAAGTACGTTGTCAGTGGTGCCAAATCTCAAACATCTGGCAAGACACTCACGTTTTCAGACTCATGCAGGAAATCTTACGGCAAATCTATATCATTCAATTTGAAACCTAAAATTAGCTACGTCGAAAGTGTATTTGCACGGTTAAATACGAAAGCAGACTATGTACAAGGTAAGAACTGTGCGCAGACATCTCGAATTGAAAATCTCACTCCAGCCAGCTGGCCAAAGTTCTATGTCACGTGACAATAAATATTGTCAAAAAGTTTTTGAATTGTACTGAATTAATTTGATTTGACAGGCAGGTACTGATTACATGCAATGTTGATACAACTAATAGGCTACTTATATATATATCACACTAAATAGACATTATGATCTTCTGGACCTTTGCTTCAAGAATTTTTCTCTCACTGGACCTCTTTAAATTTTAGTTGAATACCCCTGCCCTATGACATGGCATCCAGTCCCTGGTATGCAAGACCGATGCAATGTAACAAAGTAAAAACACTGTAACCAACCATGATCAATCCATATGTGTGCAGGTTGTGAAAATACTGCTCGCAAGCTGTCACTTCAAATCCCATTTTGCATTTAATAACTGGTTTGTCCTTAGACCATGACCTTCCACTGGTGGTACAGAAGATTGATCGATGGGTGACTTGCCCTACTGTGACCAGCTTTCAATAGTGTATACATCTACAGTCTGCCACAAGCAGTTCAAACGTAAAGAAACAAAAATGCCTACCTCTTCTGAATGTGGAGAGATATTCAGCTTTGGGAAGCCAGCTTTTGTGTTGCTCTTCAAGTCAGGCAAGTTGTCATAAGACTGTCTGTGAAAGCCCTCTGGAGAAGGCTTGAGATCTGGAGACTCAAAGGGCACTTGATCCTGTCCATCCATGGGTCTGACGTAGGCCGTCGGCTTCTGAGGCATGACAAGATTGGGCTTGGAGGGTAAGGGTGGAGGGAAGGTTTGGGTTGGAAGTGATGCTGCCTCATTGAGCTGGGAAGGAATGTCCTTTTGCATCTCGAGGTTGGACTCTTCCTTACAGGTGGGATACCTGCACTGTCTCACAGTCACAGGGTTGGCAGGCGGCGAGTCCTTTCCATCAGTATCCTGCGACTCAGACTCACTTGTACCACTGGAATGCAGTGGAGACAAGGGTTCTGCTGGAGGGCACAGGATGGGCAGCACAGCTGGGAGGCTGGCACATTCTTGGAGCCCCGACCACCCCCCACTGAGAAGGGGGTCAGGGCTGCTTTGCCTAGGAACCTGGGACAATGAACTGCAGCTGGAAGTAAGCTGGCTGTACTCTAGGGCTGAAAGTGTATTATGAGGCTTGGAAGCACTTCGGTTTGGTGTCTCAGCTTGGGAGACCCTACACTGAGGGTCTGGGGGAGGTTGTGTTTTGCCCATGTTGCCGGAAGGGTTGCACAAAGCTGGGGTCTGAAGGCCTTTTGATGGATTGAATACATTCAGTTGAGAGTCGCTCCCCACAAGTTCCCTCACGTCTTCGTAATTACCGAGCATCCTCTGAATGCGGCTGGACAGCTCATCCCCTTTGTTGGTCTGGAAACAAGAAGAATTTAGAACATGATATACCTGAGATAGTGGCATTTAAATTTTAGAGAAGTCCAATAGGAGAACGCTACAAAAGTTTGTTTAGTGAGAAAGGCATGTACAAAATTCATACATATTCATTGGCTTTGACATGGTTTTCATGCCTATAACAAAGTAAAAAAAACAAAAAACAAATCTGACAAACATGTCAAACTATAACCAACATATTCAACATTCTATTATGGTTCTAATGTATGCAAGTCCAGGGAACACAAAAGTCCAATGAACATCAGATGCAGCCATTTTATTCACTAGCACCAAAAGATCTTAATCGTAGATTTTATGTATCGTTAAGCAAACAGGTAACTTAAATGTGTGCAGTGATGTGCAAATTTGTGTTGTAGACATTTAAGACATTGACCTAAATTATCTTACATTTTTAAAAGAACCTTTCTCAACAGTTTACTGAAAGCATCTCAAACATAGAGGCAGAAACTCAAACAGTAAACTGCACAAACAGAAAGCCAGAACACAAAAGCAGCGGAAGAAAAAAAACCCTTCCACTGGTCTAGAAGGCAAAAACTGAGGGCCTCTTCAGCTTGACCCAATAACACAGACTTATTCAGACCACATGGCCAGGTAAGAATGTGCTAAACATGAAAAATCATTGACAATTTCAGTATAGAGGCTATAGGTTTGCCAAGAGCAGTGCCTGGTATTTTACTGCTCAAACATGTCTAACATCAGTTACGCAATACAGGTGCAATTTTAGTTTTTTTGCTCATTCACTACATGATATCAGTTTTCTACGACGCAACATACAGAGCTGGAGTACAGTACAGCTTTTGTCATAGAGAAATCCCCACATTAGGGCCAATGTAGCAAAGAAGCAGACAGTCAGACATCCTCCTTAAGCCAAATCATATTATTAACGCTTAAGTGTAAAGGCCGCCTCTACCAACAGCTCTACTGACATGTCGAGCATGAAGGCCTCACCTACTAGAGGCAGTACAGCCTCGCTTACTAGATGCAGTACAGCACAGCTAACAGGGGAAACCAGCCCATCATAAATAGAGTTTACAGCCACTCTCAGTATTCCAGTTGTTCAGGGTTTTGATTCACTGTATTGGAAAAAGTTAGTGCCATATGGATGTGTGTTTCAAATGTGCCAAACAACTGTTTTGCTAAAGCTAAATGGACCGTTCCATGCATGATAAGAGACTTGCAAACATGAAACTGGATCGGGATCGTACAGCTGGCTACAATATAGACAACTACACAGTGCACCCTGTCATTAACAAGAAAGAACCATCCATCTTCCAAAGCTTTTCTAATCAGTGTCACAGGGGGCCTGGACTCTATCCCAGGCAGCAGAGGGTACAAGGCTGGGGTACACACTGAATGGGATGCCAGTCCATCACAGGGCACACACACGCACATCCAATCATATAGCATGAGCAATTTAGAGACACCGCTGAAGCCTACCGCACGTCTTTGGACTTTGGGAGAATGCAGTAATTATGGAAATGCGTTCTATACCGTAACTAATCAGGCAGGTGATTTATTCTTGATAACTTCAGTATGCAAGCTACACAAGATCAGAATTTAAAATTTACCCAATGTAAAAGGCCTATTCTATAAGCGTACATGAGAACTCAAGCAGATGGTTAACACCTGGCCAAAGCGACCTAGGGCAGACCTGCAACCGCACAGTAGGACCAAGTAGACCTACAGCACACCAGTGGTTCTGCATGTTGTACAGAAAAAGTATTTTCACATGCAGTTACCTTCAGTAATGTTACAGCCATATTCATTCATTTTGTTAAAATCAAAGTCTGGCTACTAGCGGAAACCTTTCTTTTTTGCTTTTCTTTATTTGAACTTTATTAGGTACTCCTATGTCCTACCAGGTACTCATATGGCCCATTTTGTCTCCCGAATCAGTTCAAGGGAAGACAAGTCATGCTTTCGGAGCAGGCTTGGGTGGCAGTATACCAAGTATTTTGGGTATACCACAGTATTTATAAATCTTGGGAACAAAATTAGCCAAGTGGGGGGGGGGGGGAGGTATTAAAATGTGTATCCGTATGTTGAATTTTATTATGAAGGAGAAATTTTTATGAATTCACAGCTTTGCTTTTGAAAATATATGTATTATGGTGTGAAAAATGCGGCAGTATGTAAAAAGTTTCATACCACTCAAGTCTAATTCTGTGCACCACGGTTGTACTGAGCAGTTATTTTTGTCATTCTCCTCTGACCTCGCTCACCAGCAAGCTGTTTTTGTGCACATCACTGCCACAATTTTAACCATTTACCTGTCAAGATTACTAGATTTTTGTAACTATTTTAGTACTGCCAATGGCTATACAAGCTCAGACACAGCTTTATAAATTTGTCAGTTTGTAAATATATGATGAAAAAGCCATTTCAGTTTTGCCGACCACAAAAAATATAAATACATGCATTCCACTAAGCTCAAATCCTCTAGAAGATTCCATATCTACATATAAAACAAAGGTGAAGACACAGGCTATTCTGAGCTATTCCCAATTTTCCAGTGAGTCTAATTAGCTGCATTTCCCTAATAACAGGCTGTCGGCAATTAGAGGTTCTGACTGGAGTGCTAACTGGTGAGGTGCCTGGGCTGCGGGATCTGGGAGTCCCCTGGGTAGGCTCCTTGACAGGGGCTCCATAAGGACTAATTAAAGCCAGACAGGTCTCTATACATAACAAGATGTTCATCTGACTCTGAAATTACACAAAACAGAACCAGATTTATGAGCAAAAGGTAAGTAGTGAGTATTGACTTATTCCTTCTACAAAGAGAGACATTCCTGGAAGATATGCCCATGTAACCATGACACTAATCAGATAGCAGGTTTAGCAACAATCCTTAATCTGATAATAGAATTCCCAACCATCTCTTTTATACTGCCATTTTGATTCGTCATCATCATTACGAGATAAGTTTTATGATTCTTATGCAAAAATGGCTACAAGTCAGCAAGCCCCTAACGATAATGACATGCAAAAGCAATACTGCTGGGAGCTCTATAAATAAATAATAATAATAATAATAATAATAATAATAATAATAATAAACAAATTACCTTTGGTAATTATGTTCCAGACATTAAAATGATTTGTCCTAAGACAGTATCATTGATCCTAAGACAGGATCAGCTTATTGATAAAAATAATTCTGAGTTTGCCAGTTCTTAAAGCATGCTGTAAGGAATGAGCAGCAGTTATGCTCACACAGAAAAACAGGGAACAGATCCTCTGATAAAACAGAGGAAAACATTAGCAGAGATCTATGCAGGAATGCACTTGCTCTTCCCATCCGACTGGAGGATAACAAAGTCGACAAAGGCTTTTCATGATCCAGACAAGCCTGGATTTACCTTGTAGGGCTCCCCAAAGAGAGGCGTGTTCTCCAGGTAAGGCTCCTTCTCTGGCTGCACCTCCTGGTTCCTGCGCTCTCGCTCCCTGATCCGCTGCAGATTTCTGTCTTCATTGTACAAGCTGAGAAATGGGAGCAAACCGACAAGTTAGCAGATCCTCTCAGCCATAAAATTCCACTTAGTTGTATCCCAATCCTCAACATCATGCCCAATAATGGCATGTCAACCATATCGTTTGTCTTATTGTTTTTAATGCTATATGGCTTTTAGTCTTTTAGTAGATAGAGCCCATGTTCATGTACTATGAAACAGCAGAGAAAATGTCAGTATAAACCACTACAAGTTATTCCCCATCAGCCACTGACTGTGTGGCAGGATTTTATGTGTGTGAATTCACATGAATTTTTTCCTGAACAGAAAGACATTACCCATCCATCTATTTTCTAAAACCGCTTAATCTCAACTGGGGTCGCGGGGGGGACCGGAACCTATCCCAGGAAGAATGGGTGCAGGTGGGAACCAACCCTGGGCTGTCGCCAACACACTTAGGGCGCACACACACTCAACTACAGGGCCAATTCAGACTCACCAGTCAACCTATCCTGCATGATTTTGGACCGTGGGAGGAAACAGAGCCGCCGGCGAAAACCCACACGGGAGCACAGGGAGAGCGCGCAAACTCCACACAGAAAGGAGCCGGGACCGAACCCAGGACCTTCTTGCTGTGAGGCAGCGGTGCTAACCACTGCACCACCGTGCCGCCCCAGAAAGGCATTACGTACAAAACAAACAACTACATCCAACAAAATGGAAAATAAAAAGCTAATCAGCTGGGTTTAACTCTTATTGGGAGTTCATCTACTAGTCCAAAAACATAAGAATTACAATGAGTATTAAGAATAATTTTAACCATATATTCTAACTAACATTTGCAAGTAATCAGGAAATATATTAAAACACACATACAATGTATCATCATGTCAGAATAATGGCAAAGTTAAAAAAAAAAATTCCCTACATTGTAAGCAGCACTGTAAATAAAAGGAAAGGAATTTAAAGGGGGAAAACAAGCTGTGGAAAAATGGTCTACCACAGCAGAGAGCATAAATCTTGGGTGGGACCAAACGCACCGCATATTAAACCATAACACGACTATGTATTAACATATGAAATGCAACACAGAATTCTATTGTGTATTGTTTTTTTCCCCCCGTTCACAATGTTTTATTATCCGCACTTAAGATGTAGTGTTTTCATGAAAGGCAGTATATTCAGACTTCAATTGACTCTTTGTAAACTGTAAAATTTTACCTACCTCTGAAATAAAAACCTCTAAATTACATATAACATTGTTTATTTAAGGCAACTAAATATAATTTCAAGGAACAAGGGAGTCCTATGCTGCAGACAGATAATTATAAGTCACTTCCTCTGGGATTACTACCAAACGGTACACAACAGCTGGTATAAAAAGAAAAAAATATATAGTTATATCCTCTGACTTTTACTGGTTGTGCCATCATTCACTGCAATCAGTTGTCTTCTACTTCAGAAGCATTGTGTAAAGCGAAGTGCTTAGACATTACGGTCTACATAAATAAGCACAAACACTAACATAAGTTTTAAAGGCAATACTGCTTACATTCCCACACACAGAAAGGACATCAGTGAAATAAAGACTGAATTCTACTTTCACTAAAGAGAAATGTACAGAAAGACTGTTTGGGTCTTTCTCTGTTCAATACAGGTTGGTAGATCCAGTTTTGCAGAGGTGCCAATCGTCAATGTTCCCTGACAAACATTTCCAGATAACAAAATATATTGGTGGGATGGGAAGGTATTACCAGTGGCAATTTCTAGTCAACATTTCCCTTAACATGGTTTGTCACATTTTCCACAGACTGGTTATATAAAATTGCAAACAGAATCCATAGTAATTCTAGCTGCTAATTACGCTCTTCAGTCTTAAAATCGCTCCGCACTGCTACGTACCGTCCCACCATGTGGAATTATCCTTAGAGTAGAAAATGAAAACAAGGCATTCCTAACAGAACCGAATATATAAAATACCAAGACAATGCTGAAAATATCTCAAATCCACTTGAGGCAAACAAATGAAGCAGATAAAGGAAATTCTTTAAAATCTATTTCTCAGATAGGTCACAGATCTATAAAATCCCTGCTGCTACGTAATAATGTTAAAGTAGCCCTATTAAGCCGGCAGTTTCCTATTCGTTTCCAGTATGCAGCTAACCAACAAAGGGCACTGAATAAACACTGCCAAAAGAAACACCCTGAAAAGAAAACAGACATTTTGGCACTGTTAATAATGCAGCTGTGCTAAAGTTGAAAAAGCTGAAGAGATGACATCTACAAGTAAACAATTTTTATAACTAACCCTAATGTAGAGGGAATGCTGTGTAGCTTTAAGGGTTTGTTATTCTGAATTGTTTTGTGAAGCTACTCAAATTCATTTTGGTTGTTTCTGGGTTATGGCTTATTAAATATGGAGGCTTGATACAGTTTTTTTTACATCTGTAAATTTTAAAATGTATACTCTAGGGGTAGGTAATATGGCCAAAATGTCATATCACAAAATCTTTGCTTATAATCATGATCCACGACATAGATCACAATATATTTTGTAATGTATATAGTAATGTTAACTTCCATCTATCCATTTAACCACTTAACCAGTAAGGTCTACCCTTACAAGAAGCATAATTTGTGGCATTATAATAATAAGAGTGTGTGTGTGGGGGGGTGGATTATCACCTTTGGTCAATAACTAAGCACTTCTGAACTCAGAAGTTTACAAGAAATATAAACAAATAGGTAAAATAAATAATTAAATGTTCGGTTTGTCTCGCATCAGTAAGAAGTGTTATCGTCTGTCTGGTTACTTCAGAAGGTGTGGAAGACTGTGCCTGAGCAGGACATGCCTGCACATATACCCATAACCAGACATTCTGCGTGTTTGCGGCGCTAATATTTCCAGTGGTTAAAAACAGTTTTGCCACCTGTTGTACAAATGGTGTCTTTACGAAATTTGCAAATTACAGTAGATTAGCCAAGTTGGATTTCACAAATGCAACCCATTTCCACGCAATCAAAGTCTCAATCGCAATGTTCCTCATCAACCACACCACAAACTCATTGTACTGTGTCGCTAATCTATGGACTAATCTATGGACCAATCTATGGACCGTGTGTTTACCATGTGACACAAGTACAATATTTTTAACAGTCCAGTGATATAATTTTTTTCTAAACCAAGCTAGCTAACTGGTTAAAAAAAATCAGTTAAGTTTTTAGTTCAAGATCTAATAGCAGGCTAAGCATGCTAGGTACTCGCTGGTTTGTTCTGTCATTATAATACTGGTTATAGTGTTAAGTAGTGCACTTCTGACTGGGCATTCACTGAAATCTCAGCCTAGTCGACTGTTTGACAGCATATACACCTATCCGGTCTTAACATTAAACCACCTGCCTAATATCATGTAGGCCCCCCTCATGCCACCAAATCAGCTCCGACCCGTCAAAGCATGGACTCCACAAGACCTCTGAAGGTGTCCTGTGGCATCTGGCACCATGACGTTAGCTGCAGGTCCTTTAAGTCCTGCAAGTAGTGAGGTGGGGCCTCCATGGATCAGACTCGTTTATCCAGCCCATTCCAGAGATGCTCAATTGGATTGATATCTGTGGAATACGGAGGCTAAGTCAACACCTTGAACTCTTTTTCCTGCTCCTCCAACCATTCTAGGGCTAGTTAGGGCTAGGGCTAATTAGGACTAATTATTATATCAATAATCCAGTAATCCATCGATTAATCTGATGATCTACTTGAGTAATATACTGTAATATAATAGATAGGGCTGGGTACTGGTCCAGATGCCTTGATTCGATTCAAATTCACAAGTTAACAATTCGATTCAATTCAATTCTAATTCAATATCAATTCAATGGGAATGAGATATTAAATACCATACAGTGGCTTTCTATATTTGGAGAGATGTTTAAATTTCTCTAAATCAGAGGTCTCCAACTGCGGTCCTGGAGAGCTACTATCCAGCAGGTTTTCTATCCTACCTGGCTTCTGATGAGCCACACCTGTTCCTGGCATTTCCCCAACAAACTGCGAAAACCACTAAAGAAAAGGCAAAAGGCTTGTATACCTTTTTTTTTTTATTATTATTTAAGGAACATAGAGGTATAGTTTCTTAAAACAAAAACAAAAATTGGCAAGGACTCACATGCCATATTTCAGAAGGACTAACTTAAAGATATGTGACAAAACAAATTAGAGTTTGTCATTTCTGCTTGAAGGATGGCACCAGTACATACGGGTGATGTTTTATTAAATGATTATGTACGTTTTTTGTGTTAAGCATATAACTTACCGTTTAGCTTTAGGCATTTTAACCGTGTTTAGGGTAGCTACTAGCTAATGTCAGACATCTGCTGACATCAGGGCAAGTAAGATGTAGTGATGCTTCCATCGCCCGAGCACCAGGGGGTAAAAATTTTAATTGACAGCGTAGGTATTTAAGTGCCACCAAAATCTATGCTGCGATATAGTCTGGTTTCATGTTTAACCACTGCGGAAATAAACCTAGAAAACTGGAAAAAAAGGCAAGAGGCAGGAACTAACTGACCAACCAACCATTGCAGAATGCACACTCAGTCATTCATGCAGTCAATTTAGGACCTGCAATTCACTTAAGTCTCATGTTTTTGGACAGTGGAAGGAAAGTGGAGGGGAATTTGCCAAAAAGCCCCACACATACAGGGTGAACATGCAAACTCTGCACAGACAAAGAGGCGATGTGCAGCAACAGTACTAGCCACTGCGCCACCTTCAACAGGCCTGCATGATATGCAATGTTAAAACCGACATGGGATTCCATGAATATGCAATCGTCATATCATAAGGACCGTGACAGTCTGCTGGGTTCAAACCATCAATAAGTTGTGCTAATACTTATTACTTAGTCACAGGAAATACAACTTAGTAAGATTTGCATGAGCTCTGCATGCACTCTCTGAGACAATCATTCTTATTATTGCTGTCGCACTCACTCATAGTCCAGTGTGGTGCGTTTGTGAGAAACTGTAAAAAAAAAAAGATGAGTGAAAAGGATAAATGCAAAAAAGAACTGTTCATGAACTGTTCATTCTTCCACCACAGAAATATTTTCTGTTTCAGAGACCACAATAAACGTAGACTTCTTCCAATATCATTCAGCCCTACTCAAAACACACAGTACGGTCACAAAATTATACGGTTATGTACCGTATTATGTAGGATTATGTGGATGAGCAACCGGGCTAACCTTTGTTTTAGCAGCGATTATTTTTCACACACAGGAATTGTAGAAAGTAAATAAAATCATTTAAGCAAAAGTGATGACAAAGATAGGATAAGTTACTCCAAGAGGCTACATGGCGCATATCTGTGGTTAACCTCAGACCATAACATGAATAGTGAATACAGGAATGCATGGCAATAACATCGAACCGTAAATAACGCAAGACCATACTGTCCATGGACTGCAGCCTATTATCCAATTGAAAAAGAATAGAATGATCCTCTGCAGACAGTTATGGCCGCACACAAACTGAAGGGGACCCAAACTGTCTGAGATGTCTTTTATGTGACCCATCATTGGTCTTTCAAAGCACTTCATGGCAATGGGGGGTGGGTGCCACTGGGCACAAGTTTTTAGTGGGGTCTGAAATTTGGGACTGAAATGACTGCAGTGCTTTTAAAACAGCTGGGGACTGTGGCCTTCCTCAGACATGCCTGTAAAAAGAGTAAGCTGCTCCCTGCAGGCATTCAAAATGCATCCAGAAACTCCATCTGGACCAGCAGCTTTGTGACCTCAAGCCTGTCTTGGAGACAGAAGCCAGTGTCCTCATGTGCCACGGGTGCCCTGAAAGATTCACTCAGGTCAGAGAGACAAGCTGCATTAATCACAGGCAAGTTTGCTTTTGAATGTCTCTGGTAATTCACCATTTCTGGTTGGGAAATATCCAAATTGTTTCCATGGGAATACTGTCGGCAGTACACTTTTCCCAAAAAAAACAAGAACTGTGTGATTACTGCTACATAAAATTCTTCAGACCTGGTGGAATAGAGCGTAGTCCACAGACTCAAAATGATTTGCCAGCTTCCCTTCCATTTCCAGTATCCAGCACAGCATCGATCTTGTCCCAAGTTGCTTACACACTTCTTCTGGAGGAAACCAATTGGCCCTGACACAGAATGCAATACAGAGACTTCCTTAACCAGAGTGTAATTCTGATCCAGCTTGTCTGTGCCCCTCGTGGGGCAGGAGATCTGTTGGTGGCACTTGGGATGGAAAAGAAAAGGTTTACTTTGCTGAAGTTGCCAGCAGTGATGAATGTTTCCTCTAGATGTGCGTTTGCAGTGATGCTGTGATCCAGTGTGGTGGAGCAATCCACAGTGTTTAAAAACACAGGGAAAACTCCCTTGGCAGAGCAGGTGAAACTTCATCATTGACTATTCTAGACCAGGGGAGCTGTACTGTGAATCAAGATCCACATCTGTGTGCTGCTGTACTAGCAGTCAACAATGTGTTCATAACCCAGACACACAGCAATTCCTAATGTCCCTCTGCAAGGTAAATCTGAGATCATCGAGTTTGTTCTCCAGCGATTAAATATATTGGGCCCACGGTGTTTCATTCTCACCTGAATCCCACTGTTTGAGAGCTTTTTTCCTATTTGTTTGACCATTACCAAGGAGTCAGGGCATCCATGTTTGCCACAGACAGCAAATGGATCCAACTTTATAGTGTGAAAGTGACGCCTCCTTATTCCAATATTTCAAACTGTTGTAAGTGATGAGTGCACCAGATTTGACAGACAACAAAGATTAAATGAAACAAATACTGGAGACCATGGCTCGCAACAACTCCATTTTCGGGCATACTCAAGGTATACTCTGGTATATTTCTGGTATACTCAAGTTCCAGCTTGCAATTGAAAAACACTTAAAACCGCACATGCAGCAAATCGAGTCCTTTGATTTGACTGGCTCCTTCAACTTGCCAAATTAAAACAAATATTTTTCAAAATTAGCAAATGTCTAGATAATAATGTGACCCCAGCAGTCATAAGTTATTCACAATAAGTTATTCATACTTATTAAAATATATGACCTTGGGATATCGAAGGCACCGCCTTTTGTAAAATTACCCAGATATGCATATTTGCCCCTCACAATCTTATTTTAATTCTCTTACAGTATTTAAATAAAAAGACAAATACTAATTCAAGCTGTACATTAAGTTCTAACACCAGAGTAATTTCAGTAGTTTTTTTTCTGGGCAAGAGAATTTTCCTGGTCAGGTATCTCCTCTCGTTAGGGGATTGCTTAAGGGAAAATTTAAACATCTCCAATTCGACTGACAGTCAAACCTGTAACACTGATTATGAATGTAACTTCATAGGTCTTCAAAGTGACCTGAACTGCCTGTCGAGAAGACCAGTCTATTTATACGTGTGAGAAAAAAACAATACAGCTTCAGTCCCCAGGGACACATGTAGTTACCACATAGCATGGATACATAGGTGAATAGTCTTCTAGCTATGTGCTTCCACTCAGATTTAACACTATGTTAGAGAAACTGAGAAATATTCCATTTTTAAATCTAGTGTAGAACTACAAACTAACATAGAAGCATGACTCAATGGGACTCAATGGGATTTTATTCTGGACTTTGATGCTGAAAGTTCTCGTTCTTGAAACACTGTGATCTATTGTGTTGGTGTGTTTCTGATAATTGTCTTGCTGGATGAACAAGCATTTCAGTTACAGATTAAGAATATGGGCAGCCTGCAATTCTGAATTCTCTGGTACAGAGGATAATTCATTATTCCTTTATGGACAGAAAACCAACTGGATCCCAACCACGAGACTATCATGAGAAAACCTGACAGTCGGTGTGAAATCCTTACTGCTAAACAGAGTTTGGTTTTTTTGTTTGAAAAAAAAATGGGTGGGGGGAAACAAAACGCTGAATCAGGCCTGCCCACGGGACGGCTGGAAGCAATGCGTCACTAAAGCATGCTGCTCCACTGTTCGGTAGTCAAACCATCAACTGGGATTAGCGTGTCGCTCAAAGTTAGAGTTGATGATCTTACAATCCAAATTGGACCCAATTATTAAGTAACAAGAGGAGGAGAAATAAGAAGCTGGTGTCTAACAGAAGTCAACGGTCAGCAAGTTTATTTTATCACCAGTGTTGTTTTTCACATACTACTGCTCAAAATGAAAGATCATAGTGCAGAAATATCTCTACATATTTTACTGTTTTTACTGCCCCCCCCTCATATAAAATATTAATCCAAAATGACAAACACACTAAAACAAATACTGAACAGCAGTAAATTAATTTAGCAATACCCATTTGTTCAGTACTTTATCTGACTAGGAGAGACAGGGTACAAGGTCCACTCCTTTACATTGATTTTCTCTTAAAACACCAGAACAGACATAATAACCCTGCTTAAGTCACTACAGTAAATCTCAGTATTATACTTCAGTACATATTTGTACTGAAACTCATACCACTTTTTTTTTGCAAAGAATGTTTTCCCATTGTCAAACAATTTTCTTTCTATTATGATGATTTTGAAATGGCATATTGATGAATTTTTGAAAAAGATTGACACAAATCGTCTGGCTTTTAGTGGCTGGGAGCCTTTATACAACACAGAAATATGAGGACTGTAGATTTTAAATAAAGAAACTGGAATAATAACTGTGAAAGTACACTCTGCTGGGCACTTGTGATTTATTTTTCCCCATTTATATTTGGGACTGCAAAGAGATTGGCTATCTAAGGGACTACAACCTAAATTTTACATCCTTGCAGAAACAAATTTAAACTGAAATTCCTACTTCCTAATTCTGTCTCGTGATAAAATATTACAAAAAGGTGATTCATATACAAACTACTTTGGTATGCAAGCCGAAGTTACAGATGCACAAATATAAGAGTGCACATAAGGACACTGATGGCTTCTTACACACAATATTGCACCTCTTATACATACCAGAGCATTACTTCAAATGGAAAAAAATATACAGATGCTTCTCTGTTTGCCCCCATCATATGTTGAAAAATATTGTATGTCAAATAGGACATGATAAATAAGTAAATTAATTACTGTCACCGAATAAGTAAATAATTGCTTAAACACAGAAAAAAAACATACAAGCTGTTTTTAAACTGAATGAGATGTTTATGCTCAGGATAACCACAGAGATTGGAAGCATGTCTGCATGGATGCTGTCGATGCCCGGCATCAGTAGAAAGTACCGTACAGCATATCGCTAGACCAGGGAGAGATAATTCAAAGTTTTATCACTACCGAATGTGCACCAATGTGCCGCAAGTCGAAATATCTTAAGCTGAACCATCATAAATCAAAGAGCGTATTATTGTGTAGGCATTGCACACTGAGCCAGAAAGTAGTAATCTAAAGAGTGGCTGTTATTAAGCTGATCCTTCAAACTCTCTCCAAACTTTTCACAAGCATTATAGTCTATTTAGAGCTCATTAAAAACTTACAAAACTGGCATGCTTTGACGTTTTCACAATAAAAACAAAACCACAATCAATGTCCTGAGTTACACAGAAAACAGGGGTGTAACGGTACACAAAATTCATGGGTTATGGGTTCACGGTTCGGTGCAGTTTCAGTACAGTGGGCAAAACAGAATTAATTTTCATATTGTTTTTCATTAAAACTGCAAACACAGACAGTTAAGAAGAGTAGTAAACCAAAGGCAATGTGGCTGTCAACGTGTCTGAATAACAAAACCGAAGCGACGCTATTTGCACACTGTAAAAATTAATGTAATTTTTAAAAAATCAAAAATATAACATTATAATCAACAAAATCCTTTCTACATCCCATGTTCTCTACTACTGAGTATGTAGTATATCCATGGCAAAAAAAACACAGTAGTCATAATTATTAGAACATTTTTTTTCTAAAAGTTATACTTTTCAACTTATGAGTTACTAGCACGCAAAGTACTTAAGATGTACAACAGACTGTTTTAATGATATGAATAAATTAACCTTTTCTGGCTATGTGAAAGTCATAGACAAATTCTGATTCTTTCCAAATGCATGGAATAACTGTTTTGATCGATATAATCACCAAGGTGCAATCCTTTTGATACCAGGGCAGAAGGCTAGTCACATGAATATAGTAATTTACTGCATAAAAACATACTGCACACTGCACTGGCTTTGATTCACAGCTGCAATGTTTGTTAACCAAGACCCATAAATACCATCCCCACAATCCCATCAAATGCAATCACTGCAATCATGAAAGTTCCATGCAAAGAGGGGGAAAAGCAAAGCAGACACCATCTGACATTCTTCAAATGCATCAGTTTCAAAAGTCTGCCTCACAGGTATTCTCATATTTATGCCACCACTATGGTACTTATTTTCACCTTCTTTGGTCAGGAGATCTATCCTGAACGACTGTCCAAGTATTAAAGATGCTGCAACTTTAGACTACTATATGTATACACGTTCCAATACAGCAGCTTTTATAAATAAATATATTTCCCCATGTTGACATTACATAATTGTATCCACAAAAGCCCTATTGGTTAATATGCGGTTAGGGAAACTGATGTGTCAACACTGCCCATAGAGCTTGATTATGGGCCCAACAGACAGGCATCCCTTCCACGGTGCTTCCTGTATTATACCCTTTGCTTCATGGGACAAACTTGGGGTCACCGTGACCCCATTCTGGAAGAACACTGTGGGTAATTGATGGATGTAATGCCTTAATGTATAGCATGCATAACTTAGTTTAAAGCATATCTGAGAGATTTAAAGGTAAATGCAAATTCAAAGTGTCTAAAACTAAAATTAACCCCATGTCCAAATGCATCCCAAGTACACATTTACAGGTAGTACAAAAAAAAACACAGCATTTCCATAATAACTAAATGTATATTTTCAGACAATAGTCAGTGAAAAACACCATCATCTAGACAAATGTAACATTTCACAAGATTAAGAATTAATGGTAAATGTAAGCTCTAAAGTAAATATCATCATAGATAAATCTGTTCAAAAACTAACATCAAAAACAATCAAGGAGACACACAGCAAGTGATAAAGGCTACAAAGTTAATGAATATCAGGTGTCTAATAACATACAACAGAATTGTTTCCGAGTAATGTGAGTGTATTAACCCTTGCAAGTTGCCAGTTCTCCCCTAAAGAAATTACTACAAAAAATGTGTAATGAATGTAGTGATTATAATCTGGCCAAAACAGTTCCTGTTTAATTTCTTCTTTCCCCTAAGGCAATTAGTAAATGTTCTTGAATCTTACTGTGCAATCATACTTTCTGATCTTTGGTCTTGTCATTGCATGCAACCATGTAAATTTTAAATTGCATATTGATTTGCATATCAATGTGCTTTTGTTGTACATTTTGTCCATCACATATAAGTGCATAACTTCAAAAAGTGAAAGCAAAGACTAAAAGTCTTGTAACCCTGTACTTACCCATTTAATCATCCAAGTATATCTGGCAGAGTTTAATATTACTTAAGTATTCTGTCAATGCTACAACTTCTGTGTCATGCGTGAAAAAAAATCACTTTAAATCATATTTTAAATCATATTACTACAATGTAGCTAAAATGCATATTATTTTACAACTCAATCAACGGACCAGATACTTCTATGTAATTCAAAATAATATACCAACAAACCGAATGGCTTTACAAAATGTATGGAATATCAAATCAAAAAGACAGATTAATGCTTATGCAAGTTAATAATACATATTTTCTCCAATTCAGGAAGGCCTGGCACTAAAAAAAAAAAAAACTTCAGTATGACTACAGGGTAAGTATCGACGAGGTGTTTGTTAACCCAGCACAGCTCATTTGTATAACAATTCCATTACAACAGTTTTCATCTACAATTCATAACACTTTAGTCAGGTGTAAAGCAAAAATGCAACGAAAGACGTCATATTAGTATAAAACACATAGCATTTCATGTTTATTAATAATAATAGCCATTGTTTTGATTAGAAATGTTCAAAATTGACGTCTCCTTATTCATTTCTAGAGTTTTTTTTATGTAGGTAGTGAACTGGAAGCCTATTAACCGAAGTACATCCCTCGGCCAAACAGCTGTTCGGAGTTTAACCAGCTGGTTTCCAGTAAACTCTACCCGACTAGTACCATTAAACCTTTTCGACAGCCACGGTTAGCACCGACTAATGTCGCGTTGCTGCAAAACATATACAAAGGTAACATGTTTAACGTCGCCTGTTAAAAGGACAGACACTTCACCATTACAAATGACCACTTAGCTCCGCGCTAGCTATCGGCTAGCCGACTACGGCACTTACCTTGGTCGAGCAGCCATAGTACGCTTTATAAGACCAGTTTAAAGTTGCTTGCCATTGATTTCTAAACAGTCATGACTTGACGATTCCTCCTGTTTTCACATAGTTGCCAAGGCGAAGTGAATGTCATCAAATCGTTAATGTCCGAACTCGGACATTCACCGTCCACCTCCCGTCAGGTATCGGTACTTATTGCAGGTTCTCCGTCTGGTCCGTAAGCAGCAAGGGAAGCTCCAACCGGGCGACACCACTGATCCGCAATACCCAAACTGATAAATCAAACTTTATACAAGTAAGAATACTAAGCCTTACGTGCAAATCATCAGCAAATAAAATAAACCTTTCTTTTTCATGTACATTATCAAGATGTCATGTAGTCGGGTGATTTTTTAAAGTACATTTTGAAACGGTTTGGTAAAATGACACCCCTGCGGGTAACAATGGTAGAGTCTAGCCCTGTAGCCTTATTGACGTGTTTGGCCTGGAGTGTATCGTTTTGCTTGATCATAGTGGAAGTTGTTCTCTCTAACCTAGAAACGACACGACAGTGTTTAACAACTGACATAAACGTGTCAATACATTAAATACTTGTATATGTATGTATGTATTTATTATGTATATAATCTCATATATTATAGTCAAAATTTTTAAAACGAAACTTTATTTCGTTTTCCCACCACTTCTTCTAGTGAGGATTACAATGAAAACTTATGCATTGTTGATTTGGTTAATTTTGCATTATATGGTAACATCTGATAGTTTCACATATTAGTAGGCCACAGTTTTTCAGAAATATTACATAAAATCTGCCAGAGATGAGACAGGGGTAGAGGAACAATCAAGGCAGAATTACAGTTTAGTCTGAATATATATCTTACTGTCGTCCAGGCCAGAAGTAACAAAAACTTTTTTATAAGTTTTCAAAATAAAATGCGTGTTATAAATTGCAGGCTTTCTTTTATCCTTTGGGCAAGCCGTTCTATCAATGCATTGTGGTCATTTTGCGCATGCGTGGCTCTACCTTTAACGCTGATTTTGGAGAGGATTTAAACGTATCTCAGTACCTCATTACGAGCAGCTTGAAAAATGAACCAAGAAGATACATTTAATGCAATATGATCAATTAATTCCCTGTATACGATAAAAGGGTTAAGTCTGCTGAATGTTTTTTTCCTGCCTTTATTGTCACTGTATTGAGCGCAACATTTCAGACTTCGCGTATCCCATCTTGCTGTTCTATAAGAAACATTTAAGCATGAAAAGAAGTGTTGATATTCAACAATGTAAAAAAGGAGTAATTCTTTTCTGCAAGCGTACATCCTGGATGCGATGCCAGTCCATCACAGCGCACACGCACCCCCTACAGGCAACTTAAAGATGTCAGTTAGTCTAACTCAAGGGTGGCCAATCTTATCCAGAAAGGGCCACTGTGTGTGCGGGTTTTCGAGGCAACTGCCTAATTAGATTACTAATTAGAGGACTGATTGGCTGATTGGAGTCCTCACACCTGGGTTTGAACAGCTGACCTAAAGGTTACCCCAAAAACCAGCACACACACCGGCCCTTTGCGGATAAGATTGGCCACCCCTGGTCTAACTGTAAATTGTCAGACTGCAGGAGGAAATCCGTGGGCGAGGAGAGAAACTGGGCAAGCTGCACACGACGTAGGGTGTGAATTCAAACCCCCAACCCTGGAGGAGTAAGGCAACTGCACCACCCACTGATCCATTGTGCCACCTAAAAAATGCCATTCATAAAACATTCTGAAATGATGTCCAGCTACCCTACAAAAACAGCACATAAACAGGCTTCTTCTCAGCATGTCTGATGAAAAATATGTTGCACCACGTTGCAAGAGCCAGTATGGGGGAAGGATGCAATCTGCTGGTGATTCAGATGAACGTTAGATATTGGCCACTATTTCTGATACAGCGAAATAGAAAGCAGACTTCTGGATTCTTCTAAATCCCCTACTGTCCATTTTATTTAGCCTGATTCATTACTGCCATCTTCCAGAATATACTCTACCATACAAAACAGCTGTGGCCTCTAATAGAAACTGTAACTTAACTGCCAAAGAAGAGAGTCGGGGGAAGCTTTTCTCCTTTATCTACCTGAAATATGATCCTAGTTCTATATCCTCGTATTGGCAAGACATTTGCTTCTATGTGGAGGATCTATCATTGCCACCAATACCTTTATTTGTTTCCATTTATTATTGGAATGGCTACTGCCAAGCCTCATACTCATTTGTTTAACGAATCATTAATTTAATATCGCTGTACTCTTTGTTCCTTTACGAAGCCTGCCTTAAATCTCTGTGGATTCCCTGCTCGTGCAACTCCAGTACATCCCCCAGTGCAACTATAATTTCTCCCGTCGCTATCTTTGTTGTCTATTTTGGACTTGGCACAGTTGTCATGTCACCCCACAAAATAAACGTTTGTTCCCTTGCCTCTGAATGACAGGTTGGCCAAACTTCACACCTATAAAATCTAAATATCTAGCTATATAGATATTTTGCATAACTATTTAGTTCATATGCATTTAGCAAATGATCCGCATATACACACATACATTTGATGCTTCAAAGTTATAAATTCAAGAGACTTAAAAAAATATTTATAATGATTATATTGCCCTAGTTTTCTGGCAAAATTTTTAGGAAAAGGAAGCGTTGTTTGTTGCTGGAGTGACAAGGGACCAGGCATTTTGTCCAAGGTTTAAATGTTTTGCACATTGTCGTGCAGCTGAACATTACATTCTTTGAATCTACTGATTGTTTTAAATTATAATCTGTTAACTCAAGTGATTATGTATAGGTGACAAAGTCATTATATTTTGGAGTATTATCACCCAATGGATGTAAATAAAGTTAATGCTGCATAGGGAAATTTTGTAAATTTTTCCCTGCCGGCCCCAGGAGAATGGGCTCCCCCTCTGAGTCTGGTTCCTCCCAAGGTTTCTTCCTTCTGGGGAGTTTTTCCTTGCCACTGTTGCCTCTGGCTTGCTCTTTGGGGGGCTTTGGGTGGGGACGCTGTAAAGCGCTTTGAGACGATGTCATGTTGTGAAAATGCGCTATACAAAAAATTAATTTGTTTGTTGTTTGTTGTATATATATATATATATATATATATATAAGTTTATTAGGCTTATTTTTAGATTTGTTACACTTATCAAACAATCAGTAACAAATTTAGAGAATTTAAAAGTAAATCTCGCAGAAAAATAATGTCTTCTTTCTTTACACTGACATTGTATTTGGTAGATGTCAGTAATTAAGTATCCCAGTGTCTTACTACCTGTATTTTTTAAATATTAATAATTTTATGTGTTCAGGTGCTTCATCCTTGCTCAAATTAGCTTTCTTTGATCTATTATTCATGTGTCTCGGAAGGAGTATGATCATGTATCAACACAGTAATTTAAAATATTTCATCTATAGCACCATCTTGTGGTCGATAGAAAACTACACCAATTAGAATTCGCTTCATGATGAGAAAAAATAAGGTGTCGCTTGCCTTGTGTTTCCAGGGAGAGGAAGACAAATAATTAAAAATAATAATAATAATTTGAAATTATTTATACATAAATAAGAATGTATATTTGAATTATATATATACAAAATAATAATACAAGTATTATTCGTGTATGCCCAGATGGCATGATGTTGTGTCATTGTATTAAAACGGGCGTAGATTGCATGTCATTCTTCACTCCAAGGTGTGGGGTTATAATCCTGTCTATGCTCGGTGAGTGTCGTGTTTTAAAAGTCGTGTATATGATCACATGATCGTATTTGCTCCGCAATGGATCGACCTCCTAACCAGTCCAATGCAGGGCAAACACCGGCCCCGTGCCCTATGCTGCAGTGCCCCCCAACCAAGGACCATGGATAAATGGGTCGTTTGTGTCAAATGGTTGTACGTGTCAACTGAAAGGAAGTACCGCTGACATTAAAGGGAGTTTTACAACATCTAGCGCAATAATATTCTGTATTTTGTGACTTGGAAGGGTGCCACTTTAATTTGACGATACTTAAATGTTTAATTTAACGGATTATCACCACATCACGTGAACCAAAATTGAGAATAAACATGTTAACGCAAGCTACATAATAGTTTTGTCCTTTAACAGAAGCGTTATCTTCTTATTTAAGAACCAATCCAACCCCTGCCACGCATTATCTTAAGCTACTCATGGATTATTATTTTGATTAAGTGATCACATGCTTGGAAAGACACTTGATGTATCAGGCAGAGAAGTGGACAGCTACTTATCCATGCAGGCAGCATGACGGTGCCAGAGCTCCTACACTCAGGTTCCCGTGGGACGCACCTTCCCAGGCGGACGTACAGAATTATTTAGCGGTATTTGGCGCCGCTACTCTCCTGTTTCATCTCCGTGTTAGTCATCGTTTATGGAAAATTACGGAACTGGAACTACATTTTTCAAAATGCTTAATCACTGAAGATCAATATCATTTTTTTGTCAACCATAAAGAAAGGCCCACCATTAAGGTAAGTTTTACTTTTGACTAATGTGCAGTGCAGAAAAGATGTAAATTTAATACAAAAAGACATAAGCATTATTTAATAAAAGAATTTGTATTGAAATTGGAAAACTGGTTTAGAAGAAGGTGATATTTGGCATATTTAAAGGAGCATACCAAATTGTAGGATTTTTTAAACCAGATAATACAGACAAAAGAGAATTTTGTAAAAAATGTGTATATACATTAATAAAATAATATTTTAAAAAAGATGGTAAACATAATAATTAAATTTCCATAGCCGGAATATGGAGTAGAACATCTATAGGGGAAAGGTATTTAATAATCTACGAAATAAAGGGGAAAAACGTAATAAAAAAGCATAATTTCAAGGAAAGAACCAGTCATTTGGGGGACGGAGCTGCCGGATTGTCCGTAGGTGTGACTGTGTGTGTGAATGGTGTGTCTGATTTGGGATGGGTTGGTGCCCCATCCTGGGTTGTTCCCCGCCTGGCGGCCGTTGCTTCTGGGATAGGCTCAGGACACCCCGCCACCCTGAATAGCACAAGCAGGTATGGATAAATAATCAATGAATGAACCAGTCATCTGAAATATAACTAAACGTGATGTGCTCATTAACCCCAAATTTTTATTTACAGGCTTCCCTTTTGCGACTACCAAATTTAAATATTGGTGGGACACGCCCCCTCCCCCCTTTTCTTTCTGTATGTTCTATAGTGTGTAATTAGTGGCAAATATATTATTTAGTGTACATTTTATCTTTTCGTCAATCAATCTGTGACTCAACTATTTACCCAGTTGAGCGTGCAGTAAAATATTCATTATTAAAGGTTGGTCTTTTGAGGTCAAAACTATTTTATGTGCTTTATTAGGCTATGTATATTATTTGCGTACATATAAAATTTTATTTCACTGCACGTGATCAGCCTGGCATTCCAGGCAACACGTTCGCAAGATGGTTACAAACAAATCAGTAACTAAGTTTCATATGTAACCTGCTATATATAGATGAATCGGACTTAGAATTAGCTGTAGAATTTCATTTACATTTAGAATAATAACTCTCTACAAAGCAGGAAATATTATATTGTGGTGTTTCAGATAAAGCTGAACAGAAGACATAGAGGAATTAAATACAAATATAGAGGTGAGTAAAACAGATTCAGTTGCAACAGGCTCCTTTAAGAGTGTAAGTAAAAGTAATTTCTTGTTCGTTTCCATGGACATCATTGCCTTTCCCCCCTACAGTCTGAAGAGTGAAACAGAATGGGATGTGGAATCACTAAATGTAATGCACAAGAACTGAAAAAATGCCAGAGAGGTTTTCTTCATATTCTCTTATCAGTGCTTTGTGTTTAATTTTTAATTTTAGCTATAAAAACTGTTGGTAACACTTTACTTGACCGGGCACAAATGTTGTAGTATTATGCTATTACATATGTATCAATGATGATTAACCACAAATTAAGTCTTAGTTACATTGAGCTCATGGTAATTTATCATGAATGAATCGTGATGCATGTTTTATCTCAAGCAGTCACTATATTTGTTACTATATCTGTTAATTCTGTAATCCTTTGTGCACTACTGAAGGAGCTACTAAAGGAACATGTAAAGAAAAACACAAGCGAAATATTGATCTCATGTTTGTTTATTCATGATTTGTACTTCAGCAGTAACTGAGTTAGTGCTATTTGTGCCCTACCAGGTAAAGTGCTACCAAACAGATTTTAATAGTTTAATAATGTGCTTAAAATTAATTTTAAGATCTAGGTTTTAGATTTAGTAGAACTATATATTGAAATAAAGAAAACTAACCCATTCCTCAATACCCATATAGTCTAACTTCTGCAAAAATGTTTGTTTTTTGCAAACTTTAGGAAGCCTCGGTGTCCCAGGTAAAATTTCATGCTACACAGTGCTGATCAAAGCTACTTGGTGCCCTTGGTCCTAGTCGGGACCCTAGGCGGCCGCCTATATCGCTTGATGCTGCACTAGATAGCTTTTTATTTGTTAATGTTGTTATCATATTGATGTGTTTTAACATTATCACATTATTGTTATTGATAAGTTTTTATTTTGACAATTCAGGTAATTAGAGGTAAAATTGTTTTTTTTTTCTTCTTCTTCTGCACCTTCTTTTCTAGCCGCTACAGGTATGTTTGTTCATAATTGAATTCAAATTTCTTTTATAGGCACTTAGGTGTGCATGTATGAATAAATGGCGTGTGAGTGTGTCCTGTGATGGGTTGGCGCCCCATCCTGGGTTGTTCCCTGCCTTGTGCCCATAGGCTCTGGACAAGCAGGAATAGAGAATGGATGAGGATGGAATTACTTTTATAGGTTATAGTTTGTGTTATTGGGAAGCCTTTATCTATTCGGTAATATCTATTTTTCTCTTTAGTCTTTATCTTGATGAACCTTCTTCTGTGGACTGTTAGAACCAGCTGCTTAAGCTACAGTGATCATAGATTTTTCTTTCCCTCAGTAATCGGAGCCGCTCTGCTTATCCAGCGATGGTTCCGCCAATATGTGGCCCGTATAGAGATGAGACGGAGATGTACATGGAACATTTTCCAGTCTATAGAATACGCAGGGGAACTAGACCAGATCAAGGTAGGATCTGGACCTTCAAAATGACAAAAGTCAAAACTGAATTAGGCATATTGAAGTAAAACACTGTGAATTTTGGTTTTTGCACCTGAAATCACTTCACCCTACTTTCATCTTGTCATTTCTCTATGATAATATACTATTGATCAACATTTCTCTGTTCCTTTGCAATCCAGAATCTATACACTATATGTATGCCCTTTACAGCTATACGACTTTTTTGGCTACCTCATGGATCACTTTACACCAGCTAGCAGTGAAAGTAAGCTATTTTTTTTGTATTGTCCACCAGCTTTATGTTTCCCTGTCTCCCAAGGTGATCGCGGTATGCTGTTTTTCCCACTGCAGGAAACTTGATCTCCCACATCTTCAGGGAAAGCGAAATGTGTCATGACACAGAATTGGAGATATACTTTTGCTATAAGAACATGGAAGTATCTAAGCTGTACTCTGGGCCCCACCTCAGCTTCCCGCTCACTGTCACTGGTGCAGCTGAGTTAGTTGAAGCATTCAGGAACAAACAGGTAGGTATTTCTATCCAGTGACCTATTTGAAGGGGGGGAGGGAGTAGGGGTCTATTAATGAGTATTATGATGTAATTTGTTTTAAAACACAGTGGAAAACACTCATAGTGATCTCGTTTATAGTGATCAACCGCTTATATGGATCAAAAAGCTTGGGACAGAATCATTCCTGTACAAACACTGTTTAAATAATTCATTTATAGTAATCAAGTTTTTTTCGTTTCTTACTTTGATCTCCCTACTTTGCTGTGCAATAAGTAATACTGCAATAAGGGCTGTGTTCATGTGTTGTGGGATTATTGAGTTGTGTTTAATATCAAGTACATTTCTAAGAAATAGCAGCAAGATTGTGTTCCAAAAATGTTTATAGAACTCAGCCGGAAAGCCACCAAGTCCTGGAGCTTTAGTGTTTGGCATTTTGCTGAGTGCTGTGTAGAGTTCCGTCAACGTTAATGGTTTGTCCAGTTCATCTGATTATTCCTCATACCCTTATAGAGGGTAACTCTGTATTACTTAAGAAGGAATCAATATGTATTGGACTAGGTTCCTTTTCAGGGGTATATAATCTACTGTAAAATTCCTGGAATGCATCATTGATTTCTTTGTGTGATTGCATGGCCTGCCCTGCTGTGTTCCTTATGACAGGTATAATTGATTTCTCTTTGTTTCTCTTGAGCTGATTTGCCAGATATTTTCCTTATTTGTTATAGTTGAAAATGATCATGTCTCATCTTTGTATCAGAAATTGGGTTTTATTGTCTGTACTGTTAAGCTGTGATTTAGTTTCTCTCAGTTCCTTCTAGATTTGCTCTGTGGGATTTTTAGCATATAAGTAATTCAGTTCTTTGATTTTTTTTGGTTCCTTTTTTGCATATTGATTGTTTTGTATTTTCTTCCTCTTAACACCACTTTTTCTTTTCTCCAGAGTAATGTGGATGAGAGTCATTTATTTCCACAAAGGATGCCCACTCTTTTTTAAAGAATGCGTTGAAATTATTCTGTGTTAAATTGTTGCGATGTTTTTGTTGTAGTTAATTATTTTTAGTGGTAGGAAGTAAAACACGCATATGACGTGTTTTACTTTATTTTCACTGTTTTTCCTAATAGCATCTCCATACACGATACGTCCTTCAGCTTCTTCTGGAAACTTGGAAACTACTAAGATTATTGCCAAATATAAACTATGTCTCCACCTGCCAAAGCAAAGAAATCACCGTCTGTGGTAATGGCACCACGTACCTCACATTGCTTATTATTAAAAACAGGTCAATGCCAAACTGTAGGAAAGTAGCAGAATGTCTCAATATTTTTTTATTTAGGTAAACAGCCAAAATATGGGCCAATATGGCTTATGGATAAAAGAATGTGTGTGTTTATTTCTAAATAATTCCAGGAGACTTACATGGACATCTGGAGGACCTTCTGCTTATTTTTTATAAGGTATGGATACAAATGTAAAAAATAATCACCGTGAATTACGGAATATGGAAGATTGTGTGTTTGACCTATATTACTGTGATTATGCTGATCCAGTTTACCGGGCAACCGAATATTGTCACATAGCTGTATGTATCCCTTATTTTTGTCCATTTTGATATTGGAAATGGAAGTCGGTCGTAGTTTTCATTTGTATGGTTTTTTTCATGTTCAATCTATTAGTTAGGAATTCTGCGTAAAAAATTTTAATCAAATTATTTATTAAGTTTGAGATGGTTTTATACTTGAACACATTTCAGTTATTTGCCACTGCCATGTTTCTGGATGGGTTTGTGCAATAGCACTGAAGAGTTGGGAGATCGTTCTGAATAACCGAGAAATTGTAGCGCAACTGGAACCAATTTTTGTCACTTTTTTCAGTCGTCTAATTTGTATTTTTTTCCAAAAACAAATAATTCTTTTTTAAAAACAGTTTGACGTTTTCACGTTTGAAAAATGAATAAGTATTTATTGAACCTCTGTGTATGTCTTTGCCTAACCCTGTACAGAACGGCTTCCCATCGCTGGAGAAGCCTTATGTTTTTAATGGTGACTTTGTGGACCGTGGCAAGGACTCTATTGAGGTTCTTCTTATCATATTTGCATTCATGCTGGTATATCCAAATAACGTACATCTCAACAGAGGAAATCATGAGGACCACATTGTGAATTTGAGGTACAATACATTTAAAACTCAAAATTTCATAATTTAAATACAGTGCAAAAGGTAAATTAGTAAAAAAAAATCTTTTAAATTTTTATAGGTATGGCTTCACCAAGGAAGTGTTGGGAAAATATATGGTACGTCTTTTTGCATGCCGTTTGAAAGCAGATTTAAGCAGAATGTATTTAGGGTGATTTGGTACATTTCCCTTGGTAACTGTATTTTCACATACTATTTTGTATAATTGTTCATATGTCTGTGTAGTCAGAAAGTGACTCAAACTACATTAGTAAAGAAAATGTATTTAATTAAATACCTGAATATTACAGGTCAGTAGACCTGAAAGTAATTATTATTTTATCCCAACATTAAGAGTAAAATCAGTGATTTTATTCTACATTTGTAGGAGGATTATAAGGATTCTGCATTGCCTTTAAAGACCACATTCATGCATGCTAAAATGTATAACATAATTGATAATTTCATAATTTAAAGTACTACGGAACTCAGCTTTGCAGAAAATATTAACAATAGTAACTATTTCCATTTAAGAAGCCATTGTTACTCCATAGCTCCATGGCAAGAAGATACTGAAACTGCTTCAGAAGATCTTCAGCTGGTTACCGCTAGCAACTGTGGTTGATCAAAAAGTCTTGATTGTGCATGGAGGGATCTCTGATTCCACTGACCTCAGTCTTATTGCCAAACTGGACCGACAGAAAGTATGTAGCTGTTTTCCTAACATGATTATCTTTAAATTTTTAATTCTGAATGATTTTGGATGTTCAAACTTAAATTTTAAAATGTCTTGTCTGTAAATAAATATGAATGAAGTACTGGATCTGCACATATAGGGTTTCAACAGTATTTAAATCATTAGTAAACACCTATTAAAGACTGACTTAATCATCTGGAACTTTACTCTGTAGAATTATATTAAAATGTTTTCATATTCGCTATTTATGATGCATACTGGTCCTGCAAAACCAGTACATATATTAAAGCAAGATTATGATCGAATATTTTACTAATTAATTTTGTTAATAAAGCATCGTTCATCTAAGTTTGCCTCCCTCCTCTGACCAGTCTGACCACTAGTGGGTCACAGAATTCTCTGGAGGAGCTGGAAGGGGGGTCTTTGAGTGTCAGAGTTCATTAAGTCCATCCTGGCTTGCTTCCTTCTTATTTACAAAAAATATTGTCAAAAAATAATCTTTGATTGGTTGGCATTTGCTGGGTCATTGGGTGGGCTGAGATTATGATTGGGTGGGTCAGGTCTAACCAGACCTCTGTGAAGTTATATAATAGGTTCCATAATTGATTGAAGCTCTTAATTTTATGGAAAGAAAGTCATCTATTGTAACCAAATGGTGAAGGATCAGTCACAAATTGCAGTAACTTTGTTGTTCTACTCTTGTAGAGCCCTGTATTATGTATTTGATCTTTGCTTGTTTACTGAAATACATAGTCCTGTCTTAGTATGTTTCAATGTTCAGACCTCCCGAGAAGAACGCGCCCTCTAGTGGAAACCTGTTTTTGGACATCAAGCCCCACGGCAGGATGGGCACCAGCTTGAAGAGTCACTGCACCCTGACCTACAGTGCTCCAGTCAGCTCCCATCAGGACCTCCAGTGCAGCTCTCTGCAGGATTCCTCCAGTGAAGTAAATCACTGGAGGGAGCTGAAGGAACAACGTTGTACGGCTGGACTAAACCCATCTGGGACAGATAATAGCAATGAATGGAAACAGGTAATAATGCTTCATAATGATTCCGTGCCTGTCAACACTTAATAATCAAAGATTGTAATATATTGGTATTCTGTAACCGTGATGCAGATTGATGACGTGCTGTGGAGTGATCCAATGTCCCGAAATGGCTGCACTCCCAACAAGATTCGAGGAGGTGGATGTTACTGGGGTCCGGATGTAACAGAGCGGGTCCTGAGCAGACATCATTTGCAGCTCCTTATCCGCTCCCATGAGTGCAAGCAGGAGGGTTATGCCTTTTGCCACAATCGCAAGGTGAGGAATTGATAGAAAGACTGTTGCTTTCAGTTCTTTAGCCAGGTCAGATGTGATATTTGACAAAGAGAACGTTGTACTGAATAAGTGAGAATTATAATCTTCTAATCCCCTTTAGATATGGGTACCTAAACTCATACGTCACGTGACATTAATCAGTGACTGTTACTATCATTTTATTAAAGTGATTTCTTAATTCTACCATATAAAACACAATAATCCACACAAAAATATAGTACGCTTATTTATGGTGGTCGACAGCACACAGATCAGAGGACGTCTGTGGTAGCTTGTCTATGGTGAGCTGGTGTCCCGAATTTGCTTTTCAAAGGGGTGTGTTTTATAAGAAAGAGGGTAACTGATCATTCCAAACATTCTTATATACTTAAGACTAAATATCATTATGTTTGGGGAAGATGGTGGCGCAGGAGGTAGTGCTAAGTTAACAATGTAGTGATTTTTAGTAATTTTTTTCAAAAAGTCAAAAGTTTACAAAAATAATATTAGGTTATGCATTCTTCAGAAGCAATTATAATATACATGTTCCTGAGTAGATGAGCAAATTCATAGGTTTAAGGAAAAGGAGTGATAGGTTTCAATAGCTGCATGTCGGTTTAATCCTTATGATTTAGTTTTATTATCTAATTAGCCTTATAATTGTAGAAATAGCTGTCATACCGTAGGACATCTACCCTGACAATAGCATTTCCCTACCTTTCATAATTCAGTTCAAGTTTTTAAAAACCATTTTCAATAAACCAAAAGTATATTTTTTCTTTTTAATCTAAGTTGCTGATTATTAACAATAAAGTATATTACTGATTTTCAGATGAAAGTGTTCATTTCACTGCTTATTCATTTTTCATAGGTCCTGACCATTTTTTCCGCATCAAACTACTATGAAGTGGGCAGTAACAGAGGAGCCTACCTCAGACTAGGTCCAGATTTGGTACCGCATTTCAATCAGTACCAGGCAAACCGTGCAACCCGAGAGCTTACCCTCAGACAAAGGTAAAGATTAACATGCTATACATTCTACAGTACCCTGTCCTGAGAATTCTTATTTGTTGCATTTGAAAAGCTTTTAAAAATGTAGGTTTAAACCTGTAATATATCAGCTGTACATTTGAAGTAGAGCCAAATGTGCTTTAAAGTTTCAAGTGTGACTTTAAATGTCAAACTTAAATTGTAAAATGTTTTACTTGTAAATGAATTTGAATGTCTTCAAAAGTATCAGGTCTGTACAGAGGTTCTGAACAGTATCTAAATCATTAGTAAACACCAATTAAACACAGATTTAATCATCTTGTGACGCTTTATCCATATTAACATTATTAATGTATCAGAGTCAATTAAAAAAATTATAGCAAATATAATCAACTGCATTTATCTGTTTACTTTTGAGATTCACTGTTTGTTGTCTTTCAATATACTTCAGCACAGTGTTTCCCAGTCCAGTCCTCGGGGACCCACAGACAGTCCATGTTTTTGCTCCCTCTCAGCTCCCTAGGAAGCAAAAATGTGGACTGTCTGGCAGGGAGCTGAGAGGGAGGAAAAATGTGGACTGCTGTAGGTCCCCAATGACTGGATTGGGAAACATTGCAATAGCATGTTGTAGTCAAGGTGAAATAGAACATTTTTGTCACATTGTATTTGCAGTGTGAGCCACATGGAACGCTCAGCCCTCAGGGCCCTGAGGGAGCTGCTCTTTGCTCACAAGTCAGACCTCATTAGAGCCTTCCAGGAATATGACAGTGGCAACACAGGTATGTGAGCTGCTAACTTAGGCAGTCAAATATAGTTTTCCAAATCAACTAGCAAAATGTTTGCATAGATTTTCCAGTGTTCTCTGGTTAATTACCCATGGGCTATATACTTTTTTATTTATACAACCTGTCTAATTTAACCTGTATAATGTGCCTTTGAATGAACCAGCATCAAATTATTTTCTTTGGCCAAATATTGTGTTACCATCAATTTACGAAAGTCTGTTTAACATTGCTGTTCTTGTACATTTTGTTCTCCTAAATTACATCATAACACTGCACTGCCATCCTTACAAACAGGAGTTGCAGTGTAACTACTTGAGTTGTTCGTCATCTATCACCTTTCTTCTAAAGTACGACTAATATCCTAAATGTATAGCCTCTCTCCAGCAAACAAAACTGATGACTGAATACACGCTTTTTTAAGATAACCATCTATTTATTTGGACACATAGTCCACTTCACACAGTTAATAACAATAATCATCATCACTTTATTAAGTGAGCTGGGGGTTAAGGGCCTTGCTCAAGGACCCACAGACATGCTGAGGCTGCGTTTGAACCGGTGACCTTGTGACTACAAGCACACAGGCTTAGCTCACTGAGCCACACGCTGCCCCCTTATGGTGCTGGTAGCATGATGGAGAGACACAGGATCAGCTGGTAAATTTACCATGACTGCATTTAGGTAACTACTGGATTAGAATTGATCTGACCTCTGGTTTTTATGCAGAAAGGTTCCATATTTGATGCACAGAAGCAAAGAAGCCAAAGATCATTCTTTTTTTCATTGTGATGATGTGATGATGGTATCCTGATTAATCCAAGTAGGCAATGAGACTCAAAAAGCAAACCTTACTGAATAAAATTGCTTTAATTTTGGGGTACAATGCACTTCTGGACATAAGAAATTTACAAACGAGAGGAGGCCATTTGGCCCATCAAGCTCGTCTGGGGAGAACTTGACTAATAGCTCAAATTTGTTAAAATCTTATCTAGCTCTGATTTAACTGTCCTGCAATAAATTTGCAATAAATCCACCAACCAAGTCAACACCCTCTCATTCCAGGAGCAGGAATGTATTTACATTTGCTGTCACTCAGACGTTAAAAACACCTTGCAAGTGAATGCATTAGTTGTTATGCTTTATTTCACAAATTAATATTGTGCTGAGCATCGGGTCAGGATGCTGAAGGATCACGGACTGGTTTTGTAAAGGGAGCTGGAGCTGAATTCATACGCCAGACTTTGTCAGATAAGTCCTTAGGAGACAGCCGCCCATGTTAATCCTCTTCGCAAGGCCACATGTTGGTGCTGATCCCCTGTCATGTGTTTGCCCACCACAGGGCAGATCTCCCTGAAACACTGGTCTGCTGCAGTAGAGGCTGTGCTTCAGCTGGGGCTGCCCTGGCGAGTACTACGCCCCCAACTGGTGACCAGTGCACAGGACGGGTTGCTGCACTATCAGGCGTGGTTTTGTCAGCTTGCCATCACTGAGCCGAGGACTGAGGTAAAACAAACGGGGTCCACCATTCTATCTTAAAATTAAAACAAAGGATTAAATATATACCCCACCACATAATATTTCTAATTTACTGGGCCAGCTATGCCTATTCAGAAGTGTCACCTAATCTACAAGATGGATACTATTTGCACAGACTATCTCTACTTTTTGAAACAGCTTGTTCACCAGAATCTTCTTGAGACTATGTACAAACATCACTCCAACCTCGAGACCATCTTTAGAATCATTGACACTGATCACTCAGGTAAGAATGGCAGTTATGGGCCATTTTCCAGCCTATTACATGGCCATTGCTAACACTTTTAGCAGAAGTATAAATATTGTAATGCATGGTAATGTTAACAGTTAGAAGAGCTGCCCTGAGCAGCAGTTAGGTAGGTATGTTGTACCTTTTAAGGTCTTATGTATTTTTGCAGTATACTTGAACATGGCACAAGAGCATGTAACTATCCTTCCCTCCATCTTATAACTGCATATCAATAACACCACACACAGACTGGAGGTAGGATTCAAACATATATTGACTTTAATTAAATCGATCAGAACTGCTTAAGTATATTTCACTGAGCATTCGTACTCACATTCATTCATTCAACAATCCACTCAACAAAATGCTCAGTGCAATACAGCTAGAATGATTAAGTACTGTATGTGCAGTAACTTTTATTCGAGTCACTACTACAGTCTTATGTGCAGTGCTTTCTCTTACATTCTCTGCCCCGTCAGTTTATAATTTTCTAAATGTCTTTTAATGAAATGACAAAGTATCCTTCTATCCATGTCTCGTCAGGATTCATCTCCTTCGAAGAGTTTCATCAGACATGGAAGCTGTTCAGCTCCCATTTAAAAATGGAGATAAGTGACGAGGCAATCTCAGACATGGCAGTTAGCATTGACTTCAACAAAGACGGGAAAATTGACATCAACGAGTTCATGGAGGCCTTCCGCCTAGTGCACAGGACTATGAAGCACACAACCAAATGTGAAGATTCAAGTGCGAGCCTTTAGCTGTGTACATTTCAATAAATGTGTACTCATTGGAACACATGGAGGTTTATAAGGTTATAAGCTAAAGGCCCAGCATATGTTTGCTGAAAATTCTTTCTTAAAATGAAGTGAACCCAATTTATCATTCACAGAATACTGAAATAGACACATTTTTTCCCCATTTCTACCTCAGCTACTCCAGATTTACCCATAAAAAATACAGATGCTACTGTACACCCTCTCATTTTGCAAAACTGGGCAGATTTCTACTAAATAATATACTTGCCTCGATTTCTAGTTGGAATTGTGTGCTGGCAGATGTATCGAATAATCCTCATGATTTGGAAACCGGTTTACTTGAGCATTGTCAAATTCAGCTAATCTGCACATTAACATGAGTATATGATTTAAACAGTAAGTCATTCGGCTAACCTCTGGATTAGAATTGATTTGGGTTCTGATTTTTATGCAAAAAGATTCCATATTTGATGCAAAAAAGCCAAAGATTATTCTATTTTCGTTGTTATGACGTGATAACTGCATGCTTATTATTCCAAACAGGCAAAGAGACTCAACAGGCAAACTTTATTGAATAACATTGCTTATATCTTGGGGTACACTGCACTTCTGGACAGATATGTTGGCGTTCCATACGTATTATAACAGGACGATAGAAGAATGTAGCTCTGCATTAAAGCCATCCACCAATTAACACTGTGCCATTTCCAGGAATAGGCTGCCTAATGCTGAAAATGATAAAACTGCATATTTACATATGTTGACACTCTGACATTAAAAACACCTTACAAGTGTACATTTGTACCCACAGAGAAGTGCTAAGTTTTATTTATTTATTTTTATTAAAAAAAAAAAAAACTTTGGTGTTAAGAAGCTTCCTTAGCACTGCAGTGAGTCTTTACAAATGTTTGATCACTTTCCAGGAGATAGAAAACTACTAGGATAAACAGTTCAGGGCCTCAGACAGAAGCCATCGATACCCCCTGCCGGTCGAGCTGAAACGTAACTACCAGCAGGAGCAGGAGCAGGAGCAGCAGAACAAGCTGCGAGTACGTCACATCAGCTGAGCATGCCACCCCTCACATGGACGCCGTCCTGAAGACCGTGCTCAATCAGCTTTATATCTTCCACATCATCCTTTATAACACTTATCAGGTGACTCAGACCATCTTGCTGTTGTTTTAAATGCTGTAAAACGGAGGACAGGCGTTTCCCACCAGCGAAACAGGACCGCAAACCAAATGCACGCAAACAAACAAGACATCCGCCACCATGACTGAATCTTGGGTAGAACTTGCCTGCTTTATCTCCCTCAACAAGTCTGCATCAACGCTGTAGCGCTCCTCCGAGCGGACTGCCCCGAAGTGGTTCTGCATGCGAATCTGAGACATCAGCTCATTCAGCCGACCCTAAGGACAGAAACAAAACGGTCACGGCTCATTAGCATATAATTATCATATTATAATACTGCAATATACAATATCGTCGAAATCTGAATAGTCTTCTATCCATTTCCCAAAAACGCTTATGGAAGGCACAGACTCACATATAGTACACATCCGGCATCACAAACCTGGGGCATTCGGTGCGGAGGCTACAAATGACTTGCTTAGCTCAGAAGCTCTAAGTTTACGAACCGGGGAGAAGTTTGAGAAGCCCCAGGTGTCTGAAGATCCTTGCCACAGTACTGGCTTATACAAGTCACATTTCTGGACTGTAGAAAAGTAAAGTCAGTCCAGATTTGAAGAGCATTTTCCCACGACTCAGACACACTACTCAAGCCTGTGCTTTAGGAGAATGTAAAACAAAATAAAATTGTTTGCCAAGGTTCGAGTTTCCATCCATCCATTTCCTGTAACTGCCTGTCCTATTCAGGGTCACGGGGGGGGGGCACCAACCCATTGCAAGTCACGCGCACACATATAAAAAACACACAAGCAGTTTGGTAACTCCAATTAACCTTGGTATGGTTCTGGACTGTGGGGGGGAACCTGAGTACCTGGAGGAAACCCCACAATGACACGGGGAGAACATGCAAACTCCACACACATGGAGCCATGGCAGAGACTCGAACCCTGGTCCCTGAGGTGGCATCCCGTCCCCTGCCCTGTGCTTCCGTTGATAAACTAAAGACCTTCTGTAACCCTGCACTGGATAAGCAGTTATGTAAAACAGATCAAAAGCAAAACACCAGCCAGCCAGGACGGCTATTAGTAAAATATTCAACCCCTTTAACTAAAGACAAATAAAAGCGGAGATAAAATGTTAAAAACCTTGAACTGGGTTGGAGCGTTGAGCTCAGACTGGATGGTGTCCAGCTGCACGCGGAGATGCTCCTCGTCCACCTGGATAGCGTAGCCACTCTTCCTCTGAATCTCCTGCTTGATTAACACCTGAAAGGACACAGACCAGGCAGCGACAGCCAGGAGAGATATTCCGTGACACAGGGCGGCGCGGAATCGGAACGCTCAAAGATTTTCCCCAAACAAATCTATGGTAACTGTTTCTTCGCGTTACACCATTTCGGCTTCGGAACGTTCTGCTTTCGTAAAGCAGCAGATGCCTATACTGGATGTGTTTGTACCTGAAGGACTCTGTGAGACAAAGCCATCAGCTTCCGTTTGTACTGAGCAATTTTGGCCACTGTAGTTGCCTGGTTCTTCTGTAGTTCGCTTATGTCATTAGAGATTATCTGTTGAATAAAAGATTAAATGAAGGTGTGAGAACCTTCATTTCAAATACTTAAAAATCATTAGCAAGTGCAACAAAATCAGATTTTGCACAAAAATTATATGCGCTACAGTGATAGAAAGGAAATTGACTGAAATGTTCAAGATACATTGTCAAGAGGCCTCAAAATCCAGTGGTGGACTGATGCAATGTTGATGATCCGGTTTAAATAATCTGGAGCCAATAAATGAATCAGAAGCAACTGGATTTTAACTACACTATAATTCCAGCCATTATGTAGCCTCGTTTCTCCCATCACTATTTTTAATGTATTTACTAAACACTAAACGGTAATTTCTCACATCAACTCGAGTCTGGTGCTGTTTCGTCATTTGGTCTTGGATCTTGAGTCTGCGGAGCAGTTCTCTGAAGCCAACCATAGGTACTGGAATCAACCTGTCAATCATTAGAACATTGTCAGATTACGATGGAAGCACATCGTACAAAGCACGTCACCAAAACAGTCATTTTAAATTCAAATGCGCACCTATCTGGATCGGGGTTATCAACCTTGGCCTGCTCCCAAATAATAGGGTCCACACCTGACAGGCCGAAAAAGAATCATCGTTATTGATTTTGAAGACAAGACAGAGCTTCAGTGCGGAGGGCAAAGCGGAGACCAGCGGAGACACTGGTAATGACTAACCGGCAGGCGGATTCTGCAGGAGCTGCTTCAGCTGCGCAGGCGAGAGCTCGTTGCGGGTGACGGACATAACCACACCCAGCTGCTGGAGCTGCGTTTTCACATTGACCTGCTCCACGAAGGCAAAGAGCGAGGAGGCCGCTATCCTCTTGCAGGTGCCATTTGGGGAGCGTTCGACGACATATATGATTACCTCCGTCCTGTCAAGAAGACATCGGTCACCAGTTATTCCGACAGAAGACTATTGTGCGTCAGAGACATTTTAAGGCCGAGATAAGGAGTCTCGAAAGGTGACACGGCTATACGCACTGGTCGTCAGGCAGGGCTTTCACGCCCTCGATGTTTACGGTCAGCGCCTGGTTTCCTCCGAGGAGCTTGTGCAGAGACTCCACCAGCTGCTGCTGCTGGCTCCGGACGTCCTCCTCCTTCTTGTTCAGAGCTAAGACCACCAAGCCGTCCTCATCCTTACTACCTGGGATGCAACTGTAACCCACTGCCTACGGCCACACACAATGTATATCAAACGGATTGCTTAGCCCTAAACATGCTACATATACTCTATGAACAAAAGAATAGGGACACGAGGCCATTACACCCACAGGAGCTTTAACTGCATCCCATTCTATATCCACAGGCATCAATAAGGAGTTGGTCTCCCCTATCAGTTTCTATTCCAGCATGACTGTGCCCCAGTGCACAAAGCAAAGTCCATAAAGACATGGTTGGGTGAGTTTGGTGTGGAAGAACTTGACTGGCCTGCACAGAACCCTGACCTCAACCCCATCGAACACCTTTGGGATGAACTAGAATGGACATCACAAGCCAGGCCTTCATGTCTGACATCAGTGCTTGACCTTCCAAATGCTGTCCTGGATTTATAATGGAGCGTCATAAAAGTTCCTGTGGGTGTAATGGCCAGGTGTCCCAATAGTTTTGTTCATATAGTGTAGGTTCCACATTCAAAATTAAGAAAATTAAATGGGTCTCTCCGCATGCAGAAGAAAATTAAATGAATACTCGATACCATCACATGTTCATTGCCATACATTATGCCAGGGTACACGTGTCATCCTCAGTGTCAGAGGGCCCTACCTTGAATCTGCAAAATGGGTTCTCCTGGGTGAAATCAACAGGGGCAATATTGTTGTTGAAGTAACCTTTGCCAGTACCCCAGAAAGCCTGGAGCTGATTCCACTTGGCCAAGATGGCATCACGCTCATCGCCAAGAAGAGTGGGCGCAGAAAGGGCGTTGGCAGTGTTGATCAGCTGGTTGGATTGTGATGCCGCTTGTCCAGGCTGCCCAAACAAGCCTCCTAAGGAAGTTTATAAAGCCTTTTCTTGCTTAGCCATAATTACGTCCACACCTTATTATATCTACATGTTGGCATTTTTAATTACAGAACTTCTATACATAAAAATGTGGGTTTTGTGTAGAAACTATCCCATTCATCTGTCTATTTTCCGTAACCGCTAGTCTTATTCAAGGTCACGGGGGGTCTGGAGCCAATCGCAGAAGTGCAAGGTGCAAGGCAGGGATATAAAATTTCCAGAGAAATATTCCAAGACCGTACAAAATTACTGACCCAAGAATAATGACAGAGCTTCAGGATAAGCCCGAGGCAGCCTGAAGTGAGCGAACAGCAGGCGGTAATCCCGGCACGGCTCACAATCCAGCTGACTCACCCTGTTGTTGTTGTGGTTGAACATTAAACCCTCCGAAGTTTAGTCCTGTTCCGAGCGCAGTGCCAAAACCAGCCCCAGTGGTCGCGCCAGTGCTCAAGCCAGACGAGAATCCAAATCCTTTATTCTGAGTACTACCGAACAGGCCACCTGTAAAATGCAAACGGAAGAACACACGCAAATAAAATAATTTAATTAAGCTAATTTTCTGTAAATAAAAAAACAAACCCAATTTGGTTTCATACAGCATCAGAAGTTAACTATTATCACAATAATAATATTAATAATAATAAATAATAATTAAACTATTGCATAACAATAATCAGGACATGTAATGTGCGTTTTATTGACGAAACTCTACGACAATTATCATTAGGTTCATTAAGGCTGGTTATTTTTAATAGTATGGCTTTTCCCACTTAAAACAAATCCCAAAAATTATTAAAATATCAAATGCAGGTAAATTATAGAATCTATTCTATATGAATGGCCAATGAGTCCCACACAGTATTATAAAGGCTCAATAATTATAAAACTGCATATCAAAGTACTGGCAATATGACAAGCAAGCCACGATATAAGTTTGATCACTGATGATTATGTCATGATGCTCGTACCACCAAGGAAAAACAAATGAAAGATTGATTTTAAAACGTCAGCAGACGCCAACATAAATGCTTTGGCGTGACCTATGAATTCCATCAGACAGGAGATCCTGGTTCGCACCTGTGTTTGTAGGGGCAGAGAAACTGAATGACGATCCAGGAGCAGATGTCGTGGTCGCCCCAAACCCACCAAAAGCACCTATGACATGCCCACGATACCATAAAAATAAGAGAAGACAACTCGGAAAAGCTGAAGATTAGCAGTTTGCATACAACATTTATATGATTAACTCAAAGATGTGACGTGTACAGGATTATCAGAATCTCAGAAAAGTAGACAGGCGAATCAGACGGACTACAGTACTGATCATTATTTACCAAGATTTCAAATCAACAGGCATCATGCAAATAGATATCTAATGTAAACATTGGATATCTGAAATATGCTAAAATGGACAAAGCCAAACATTACCAAACTTGAACTCAAGCCACAAAGCAATTTCGAATGATCAACTAAGACGACGATGACAAACCTCACAAAATGAAAAGAAATGGTGGGAAATGTGTCTTCGTTGACAAAAATATAAACACGGATGACGGAAAATGTGCTTGAAAAGCAGACTTAACTGATTGATTTTTAAAAGCATCTACCTGAACTAACCAGGCTACTACCAAAATTGAAAACGGTAGCTGTAGTGGTGGGTGCACCAAAACTCCCAACATTAAAGCTGATAGCGGCCGCATTCGCATTTAATCCGAAATCCCCAAAACTGAACCCACCGGTGGTGGTGCTGGCTGCTCCCAGACCCCCAAACCCTGCAGAGAGGCGACAGGAAGCAAGCAAGAGGCACAGAGGGTCAGGAGAAGATGCAAGGTGGCAAAAGGAGAGGAATCTAGCAACAGAAAAACTGTAGATACACGACACTCCGCAAGAGATTGAAGCTGTCGTTTTAACCATTATAATGGAGGACATCGACAAGAACACTTTAAAATGAGCTATTTTTGGTAATCATGGGTCCTCGTTTTTGGTCTTCTCACGTCAGCAGTTGGTCTGTGTATATTATGGATATCTTATTATGATTTACACTTGTAACCCATAAAAAAGGATGTGTTTTATATGTCTAGTATTAGTTGGTTATTAGTACTGGAAACCATTTGAGAGAGTACTCAAACCAACGTTATTCTGAAAAAATAAAACTATCAGTCTATTTAAAGTCCTCATTAACACATTGAGGACAAAACCTTCATGTCAGTGTTTCTCAAACCGGTCCTCGGGGACCCCCAGATGGTCCACGTTTTTGCTCCCTCCCAGCTCCCAGGGTCTCCAAGGACTGGTTCGTGCTTGAGAAACACTGCTTCATGTTATGGACCAGAAACACACTTAAAAAGTCCAGGCTTCTGAGATTTCATAAAAATAAATACTTCAAAAGTCATTAGTAATAGCTGAATAAGCAGAAAGAAAAAGAAAAAGTGTCTGACTTTATTCAGCAAGAAGCAGCACCACACCAAAATAATGTCCTTATAGTGTCAAAAAGCCAGTATGCATTATCTAAAGCCCTGCAATAACATACAGTTTGTTGCCATCAAAATAAAATTTACTTAAATTAAATGGTCTATTTGATTTTCTGGGGGAAAATGAATCACTTAGATTAATCGACTAATCGGTAAAACAGTCGACAGATTAAGACAAAGACAAATAGTCGTTAGTGGCAGTCCAAGTCATAAATATTCAACGTCCCAAAATAAAAACCGTCTTTCACAACAGCAGCTTATATTCACCAAAACACTGCCAGTCATACAGAACACGCTCTCTGAAGTAATACTACAAAGTACATATACTTCCAAGGCAGCTAAACCATTAACAGGAATCATGCCACAATAACAAAGGGTGCATCTGATGATGTCTGCTGGTTTGCGAATGTCTGTCTAATGCTAATAAGTTTCAGACCGCAGAACTACTTCAGCAGGCTAAAGAGGAAAAACAGCAGCGCGTCGTTTGAAGGATGAAGTTTGGGCTCAGCTATAGATGAATTCATGCATAATCGTAAAGGGTGTCATTTAAGGGAAGCCAATCATTTTCATAATATCTTGACAGGTTTGAAAAGTGCTGTTAATTACTACTTTTCCACAGATATAAAAAAAATGCTCTTATTCAGGATATGGTAGTCTTCTTAAAGCAGAATTAAAGTCTGTTTCAAATACTAATTATTAAAAAAAAAAAAGCCAAACCAAAAAGTCATGTCATTTTAAATACTCCTGGAATACCGGCAACTATCAGCTAGAACTGTGAGAGATCTGATGTAATGGGATATTAAAGGTGCAAAACATTACTTTGTACCTGTAGTAGTAGATCCAAATCCAAAACCAGTAGTGGGCGCTGTTGTAGTGGTGGCCCCAAACCCAGTGGCTGTAAGACCTGTAACACCAATTTACTGCTTACAACACTGTTTCCCAACTTGGTCCTTGGGAAGCCAAAGACAGTTCTTATGTTCTTGCTCCCTCCCAGCTCCCTGTCAGACAGTACATGTTTTTGCTCTCTAGGGAGCAAAAACATGGACTGTGACACTGGGTCAAAAGGACAAACGACACATGATGTCGCCACATAAACCAGGTCTGCCGTCATAAACATCTGGTTAAATTCCTTCTGGCTTGATAGTATAGCATGATATAAAGTAGGTAGGTACAGCATGCCAAAGCAGCAATATTAGAATATTTTAACATTTCTGCTTAACACAAAGGGAATTCACAATTCTTCAGTTTTGACCAGGCCATGTTTCACTTGAACAGAATTCTTTGGTGAGCAGCAGGTAACTAAACTGTATGATTTTTAAAAATATACAGCATGACCATGACTATTTATACTGTCCAATACATATGAAGCAAGCTATAAAAGATGTGCATGCTGTTTGTTAAATAAGTATTTCTTACTGACCATTTATTCATGGGAATATTCTGAAACTACAGAGTCAAGCTCTTTCTCAATTCCACAACGGTAGAACGCAAGTGAAACCAAACATGAAACGACTGCTTCTGGAAAGCCTTTCATCTTATCAGCTGAGCAAATTTCCCATATTGATAACTCAATACTTAAAATATTATATCATAAACTAACCCGCGGAAGTTATGCCCTACAAGCTCCCAGCCTGAATTTATTTATATTTTGGGTGATATTCCCATTTTATTTGAAAGTAAAAAACAAAACCATAAAGGGAGCATCAGAAAAGTTGGAAAATCTGCACAGATTTGCTTTTTCAGAATTTATTTTTTAAGTATAGTAATTAAAAACCAGCACCTGTTCTTAGGGTTGCAACGGTGCAACAGTTTCACAGAAAACCACAGCAATAAACTATATTGTCTACAGCAACATTAAACTACAGCGGTCGCTTTATTGTTTAGCGTGAGCTGGTGTTAATGACTCCGCTGGCTGAAAAATATCGGTTTTCTTTGCTTATCATTTTAAGTGTTCACTCTTAAGCTTGAATTCAGAACTCAGAACTCTTTTAGTCTATTTCTAGCTTTTCAATCAACACTACTACCTAAATATCCCATATCTAAAATATTAGTTTACATTTTCTTCAGTTGAAATTGCTGCTATCCAACAACATGGTATTTCCAAGAACATGGTTGACGTATTTTGCGTGAAAATCTGATGCCACTCCAACCCTACCTGTTATACACCGTCCTGCTTGCTATGCATGTTATGAATATTTTATGCAAACTAGATCATTCAACAATGAACAATTCCAACAAAATTAATCACTTGTTTATAAGGGAGTTAAATATTCACCATAAAACTGACCCTTCATACAACGTTTTCTTGCTGGATAGAGCATTTATCCAATGACGTAACCAGTCGTGGAAAAACAATGTCATGTAGTACTAAATAAATATGATAAAGGGAAAAAAAAAATCACTGATACAGTATCAATCAGGGTACAATAATACTGTAATGAGAAAGAAGTTCACCAAACTTGTGCATGAACTTACTACCAAATCCAGATGAGGCGGCAGTGGTGGTGTTACCAAAACCAAAACCAGTTGAGGCTGTTGTTTTGGCGGGAAATGAAGAAAATGAAAATCCAGAAGAGCCTTGAGCAATAAAAAGAAATTTTAGTGCCAACGGTAATGGAGTAGGAAGTGTGAAATGGGTTGTTTCCTGTGTCAATGGCAACCAATCTAACTATTTGCCTTTATCTGGAGTTTTACTCGGCACAGTAGAGAATAAATCATATGGCTCTTCCTCAGCTCAATAACACGACAAAAAAAGTATCATAAAATAGCGATTTTTTGTGAAGAGAATGATGGTTATGAGACTGACAATGGAATAATATATTGATGAGCAAGAATAGCCATTTACTTAGACGAAAAAGGGAATATCAATAGTGAATCTGAAAAGCAGTAGAGTGTTAACGTTAACTGCCTTTAAAGCTAATTTATAAACTAAATTATATACAAAACTGACAGGCTACCCACAGGATACTTTAAACGACGGCCCCGGCCGAATAGAAACTCATTCCAAAATTTATTTTAACCAGGTTAAATTTTTCTTGTCACACATCAAGAAAAAAATCGTTATGCTTTATGTTCAATATCCAACACTAAGAAGTTTAATAGTAACGAGAAAAATACATACTTGGAGTATTAGTTGTGCCACCGCCAAAATTGAACGCCATGGTTTAGTATTTCCTGTTCCCCCTGCTGTTCGCTGCTTATTTTTGTCCCCCTGAAACAAGAACTCAGATGATGAGTTCCTACCAAGCCGGAAATGTGCATTTTTATTATCTTAAAAACGTTTACATTAACAATTAAGCAGACAGTCTTCAAACATCTAATTATTATTTGAATGCGGCTGCCATGAAATGTAACTCAATGAAGTACCAGTGGAAATCCTCGAATGCGTTCGGAAAAAATATGTGATTTAAAAAAATGTGATTTAATATTTCGGCAATCAAAGTTGCACTACGAAGTTTTAATTCTGTAGGACCATCAGCCATGCGGAGAGGTCTGTTAGCATGCATGTTTCTCTATGATAAACGTCGTGGAAATGGTCAGAATTAGAATGTTAGTAGTACATAATACTTGCGGTTTTATGTTTGATGCTTGTCGCAGTTTAAGACACAAAGAAACATAGTCATCTGCTTCGAGAGGACCCCTTTATGCAGGGTTGCTAACTTTGGTCAGTTGGCTGGAGATTTTCAGTTTCAGAAAAGTTTGGACACACATTCACATGTACGTAAGAGTTTTATTACATTGTAAGTAGTCTGTAGGGTTTGCGAACTACCTTAACGCTTTTGATGTAGCTAATTTTAGGTTTATAATGGAATTACGGAAGCCCGTTTCCGCCACCGGCGAAAAAATAATATAAAATTTAAGTCGAAATTTCGACTTAGTTATATTACATTGAGATCGACAGGCGGATCGGTGCGGCATCAGCAGTGATGCGGGCGCTGCATCGGCCTGTCATGGTGAAGAAGTCGCTGAGCCGAAAGGCTACCCTCACCTACGGTCATGAGCTTTGGGTAGTGACCGAAAGGACGAAATCGCGAGTACAAGCGGCCGAAATGAGTTTCCTCCGCAGGGCGACTGGGCTCTCAGTTAGAGAGGGGAGATAAGGAGCTGAGGCGGCTCGGGCATCTGGTCAGGATGCCTCCTGGACGCCTCCTTGGTGAGGTGTTCCGGGCACGCCTCGGGACCCCCCCGGAGGAGTTGGATGAAGTGGCCGGGGAGAGGGGAGTCTGGGTTTCCCTGCTTAGACTGCTGCCCCCGCGACCCGACGCGGAAAAGCGGTAGAAGATGGATGGATGGATATATTACACTTAGTTATATTACAGCATCAGTTTGAGTCACAATACTAAGCAAATATGACCTAACATGTTTATTGTACATACAATCTGGAATTCCATATTCACTCATATTCATTTTGTTCAAATACTGTAATGAACCCCAGGGAAAATAAATAGACGTCACCCAACCACTGAAGCACTGGACACAGCTTTATTTAATAATTCACTCGATCAGCAAGTACTCAGCACAATTTACATTTACAGGATTTAGCAGACGCTCTTATCCAGAACAGTGCTTCGTATGCCACAACTATTCATCAAATTGTTAAGATAACTTAAACCAGTACGGTACTCAGGTCTTAACAGGGAAAGCTGCTTAACGCGCGCGCACGTGACTGCGAGATTCTCATTATTTTGAGATAAGTAAGTCAAAATTTCGACTTAAGTTTTATGTTATTTTTTTTCCCCGGTGGCGGAAACGGGCTTCCATACATGCATTTGTGACTATCTAGAATGTAAAAAAAAAAGTAACCAGATGAAAAATCATTCGTTGCAAAGCATGAGTCGAGTGGCTGACGTGTCTGGTAACAGATACTCCTTTATAAAAAAAAAA
>JAODLD010000124.1:19219609-19270797 GCA_026781065.1 Mormyrops boulengeri
GTTTCAGGATTTCTCTCCATCCACTGTGGACATGCCAATATGGGAGCCATTTTTTAAGGGCAGAGTCTGATCACTATCTGCAGGATCTTCTGCTTTATAATTGACCGGAGAGTATGCCGCACTGTGCTTTATGTTTTTCTGCGAAGAGAAAAATAGTCATAGATTAAATATATATATCGCTGACATACATCACGGTAGCTTAAAAAAAGCTACCGTTTTTTAGTGGTGTTAGTTTACAATTGGTGCATTATTAAATCCAGAATGCCTCAGATATTACCAGCACCTGTATTACATGTCTACAAATTTGCAAACAATTTTAACGTTAATGTTGGCAGCAAAGGCGGACAGAGTAATGAAAGAAAGCTGTTTTAGCATGTCCGTATGGTGACGTTTCAAACACTGTGTGATAAATTTTTCAATTTTATCTTGAAAACTTTACTTTTTTTGCAAAAACACATAACAGTATTACCCTATATAATGGTATCTCCCTTCTCATGTTCCATGAGTCTATAGACTTTGGCAGAATATTGGGATGCAGCATTTTTGTGACCTGATTATAACGTTCACTAATGAGCTTACCTTCTGCTGATGGAACCTGAAGATAAGGATAATGAATACTAGAAGCATGATGACCCCCAAACCAATAATCAGTAAGGGGAAGTTGGAGACCAACTTCTCTATAAGCAGTAACTTCTTCATCTTCATTGATGAAGCATCATCGATCACCATTGACTGGAAATACATTAAACGATCGTTTAAAAAATATATCATGTAAAACACTTACTACAAGATGAAGAAATAAGGAACTAATTACATTGTAGCACTAGGAAGAGGTCCAGGGGAAGTTAAAATTAAGATCATGACAAAGATAGTCTGTTACCTCATTTAAAAACATGACTGGGAAGATAGTCCGATTCAGATATTTTGTTGTCCTAATGGAAAGTGGAAGACATTTTCTGATCAAGCTTTTAAAAGGGCATTAACTTTTCTAGGTTAAGCAAATTTATTCCACAATTAGTTCAGAAAACCATTATCCAGTAAGGACATTTTTTATGTACAGCCACAAAGGTAACGCTTTATTTGACGGGGCACAAATAATACAGTATTAGGCTATTACTTCGGTATTTACTAACCAGTTACATACTGATCTCATGTTAATTCATCATTAATAAATCATGATGCATGTTTTATCTCAAGCAGTTGCTATATTCGTTACTGTATCTCTTAATTCTGTGAACCTTTGTGCACTACTGAAGGAACAAGTAATGAATAACACAAGTGAAATACTGATCTTGTTTTTTCATCATTAATGAACAGTGCCGCATGTTTTATCTGAAGTAGCAACTATATTTGTTCACGATCTGTTCATGATCTGTAATTCAGTAGTAACTGAGTTGTTACAAAGTATTTGTGCCCTGTCAAATGAAGTGTTACCACAATGAATAATGACTTATAACTGATTATGTATTGCAGGGCTGGGGCACTATAAAGGGGGGCTATAAAGTTTCGAAATGAGTGTCAGGGGTCCTAAAAAATTTGGAACATAATTGAACCGGTCTGGGTGGGGGCCTAACATGATACGCTTTCATGGGGCCCGAAAACTCAACACCCCTTCTGCAGAGAACCAGGAGTCCATCTCAAGAAACACAGGGCAAGAGGCTGGGGGAACCCTGGGTGGGAATATAGCCCATCAGACACACTCACCTTGGGCCATTTAGAGATATCAATTCACCTAACAGTCTGTGAGAATCAAACCTACAGTCCCATAGGTGTGAAGCTACAGTGCTATCGTTCAAACCGCTGCATCATGCTAATATTGCATTTGTCATTCGTACTTGCTGACACTAATCAGTACAGCATTTTTCTGGTAGGTACCTGCACCAAAGGAGGACTATTCTCTACTTACGGGAAACCGCTGATTCTTTCCAGAAGGATATTTATTTGAGCTCTTTTGGAGGCACGAACAGGAATACCGGTGGTCTGCAATATGAATATAATATAAAACATATACCTTATATAGAAAGCATACGAGTAACATGGTAAATGGAAAGCATTCTACCACTGGTTATTTTCTGTGTTTAAATTTCATTTCTAATTCTTATGAATTCTTATGTGCTACATCTATTCTATGAACACTCGATGGTAATGTGCACACAGTGGCCAGTTTATTATATACACTAAACACAAACAACCTGTTCCTCTGAATAGCAAGTCATGTGGTCTGCAGCTGAATACAGGCAGGGTCAAGAGGTTCAGTTACTGTTTGGCTGAGCATATGAATGGCTAAGATGCCTAATCTAACTGATTTTGAATGTGGTGTTCTTGTTGGTGCCACTTGTGCTTTTCCAGAAATTCAGCAACAGCCCCTTTTCTGGGAATTTTTGCATAATACAATTTCTGGAAATCGCAGACAATTGTGCAATAACCGGGTTGGGGAAAGAAAAACCACATTAATGGCAGTTTTGTGGGTAAAAACACCTCATTAATAACAGAGGCTCGTTAAACAGGAAGGTCACATGTGCAAAAATAACAGCTTGGTTCAACAGTGGCATGCAGAAAGGCATCTTTGAATGCACGACTCATACCCTTGACATAGTTATGAAGGTAGGAATGGTACCTACACAGCGGTAGCTAGATGTACCTAATAAAGGGTCCGTATATAATACATATATCTGCCTGTCTGTGTCTCTGAGTGTCTGAAACTGCTACAAGGTAGCAAACACAGCGAACACAAACCCATATACTCCTTTACCTTTGAAGCAATTCTAGACGAAAAAGTCCTACTCAATACTAGAGAGGTGTACCTAATAAGGTGGCCATTGAGTGTATATTATCTTATTTGGACAATTATTTTTAGGCATAAGCAAATAAAAAAGAATAATCTATAAGGTCAGAAATAAGTACACTGTCAGAAAAAGATACCAATTTGTACCTTTGAGGGTACAGTGGCTTGTCACTGTGGCTGTACCCTCAGGGGTCTGCCAATTGTACCCTAGCTGTAAGTTAATGTACCATTAAAGATACAGAAATGGACTCTGAAGAGCATTTTTTTTTACCATTGGGGGTACATTAATGTTGTTTGTACCTTGGGAAACAAATCTTTACCAGGGCTGCACCCTTTTTTCTGACAGTGTGTACCATAGAATCATATAATAAAAGGACTCTCATATGAGGAAATTAAGGTAACTTGTTCTTTCAGATTTTCCATTGTAGTGTTAATTACTTGGGCCAAGTAATCAAATTTCTACAGTATTAAAAAGACTAAATGAGGTACTGTACACTAATATATGAACACTTGATAAAATGATATGCACTTGCTAATTTATTTAAGTTTAAACAAGTTCCCTGTACCGGATTAAGGTCAAGATATGTTTGATGGTCCTCTTGGTTTGGAGATAACCCGTCAATGGCCTGAACGTATTTCCTGTCTCCCAGGTAGAAATGGGGAAATGAGACGACGACTGGGGCCCCTGTAGCGATGGGAAAATGAGACGTTACCCTGTTTTCACTGATAATGCACAGGGGTAACATTCACATATACATCTGTCAAAGCAAAACTCATGGCGCACGAGTAAAGACAAAAAAGTGCAACAGTCTAATAATAATGCTCTTTCTCTTCTGTGTGGGAGGCCATTTGTGGGAAAGGAAACACCATCTGACCCCAGTCTTCAACTCCGCGTTCATTTGAAATGCTGAGGACTCCAAGAACATGATGTATTCATCAGGGTACAGTTTTGAAAAAGCAACAATACTTTCCAAAGCCAATATCTAGGGCTATACTTCATTGGGCCCCAATCCTGAACAGAAACTTCCTACTTTGATACGTGTCTTGCTGCGTTCAGACTTTGACATGTTTGACGGGACTAGAGATGTCCTCTCTTACCATTACGGCAAACGCTGACATCAAGCACGCCCGTGCCTAGACAGTTGCCAGTGGTCACGCAGAACCCAGCGTTAGCAGGGTTCTCCTCAGCGCTGGCCAGAACTTCTCGAGGAGGTGTGAAGCGGTACGCAGGGATCCCTTTGACCTCCACATCTTCTATGTACCTCATATATATGGACCTTCATGGAAAGTGAGACAAAGCAAAAACTCAGCCAACGCACAGACCCTCATGCACGTGCAGATATACATTCCATCACAAATTCATACTCATATTCATTTGGATCATATATATTAATTTACGATCAGAGTTTTGACACTGTCCAACGAGACTTGCCAGCATAAAACAGACCTGGGCATATGGGCCGTATCCAGGCCAGAAGGAGCTATTCTTACTGTTAATAAACTTTAAAAAGTTTCATGTGCAAATCTATAAAGATCTATATAGGTTTTTGCCCACACAGTATTCTTTGAATTAATAATAAATATATAAGTGTTCTTAACATGAAAAATATGCTGGACCTGTCCCTGCCTTATCCTGTTCTGTCCGTTTCCCTGTTTGGCCAGCAAGTGTCGCTAGCCGTCCCGTTCCTTCCACAGTTTTTAGCACTGTCCTGTGCCTAATGTGTTCCCCTATTCCCCAGGCCGCCGTGTGGCCGAATGGGTTTACTGTTAAACTTTTGTTTTTCTTGTGCACTAGGGCCTATTTTGTAAACCATGTTAATTATATTTTCTTGTGTTTTTGCATAGCTCCTTGATTTGTACCTTTGTTAGTTATCCTTGCTTGTAGTCGTGTTTCACCTGTGTTCTTTGTACCTTCTAGCATTTGATTCCTGAGTCCTTATTGCCTATTAACAATCCTCACCAGTTCCCTGTAGTTCCTAGTCATTTGTATGTGATTGGTAATAACCCACACCTGTTTCTTGTTGTCATGTGTGCATATAAGCAGCTACCCCAGCCCTGTTCTTCTGTTGTGAGTATTGTTACTGCTGTGTGTCTGCTCTTGAGTGTTCCCTGTATGTAAAGATAGTTGTTGCTAGCCTGTGTATTTTCCCCTCTATGTATATAGGCCTACTCTTGCTGGTTTTGGATTTGTCAGATTGCCTTTATCTGACCCCTCATGGTCCCTTTTGGTTCAGTTCAGTTTGTAATTAGTGAGACCAAACTTGCTTTCTCATCAAGTAAAACGGAAGTGGTATACAGACAGAGAAAGGCAGCTATGGAGGAAATTGCTCTTGATAAAATTTTGTTTATATCGTAAGCAGCCTTGTCTGCCAAAATATTCCCATGGCATCAACATGACAATAAGAAGACAACGGCCATTATAGGGGAGAAGTCACAGCCATAAAAACATGGACCTCTAACATGTGCAAATGCCAGGGTCAAATTTTCCACTGCAGGAATTTTTAGCACAGCAGAGCTGCCATTTCCATAATCACTTCAGTCAAGGTTGTCCAGATAATTTTAGTACATTGTGTTTGTGAAAGTGTGTGGGTTATTATTTATATAAATTTTATGTGGATTCATGGTTACACAAACATGACTTTACTGATCTACAATTAATGGACAGTCAATTATGTATAAAACATATTGTCTTCTAACCCAGAAATAAATCCACATACTACTTAGATTTAAAGTAATCATTTTGTGAAATTGAAAAGAAATGTTTTTTTCATAATAGTTTTGAACATTAAATGGATGTTGGTTAATCTAGTGTACAGGTTAGGTACCTTTAAGATGAAGAATACTGTATTACCAAGAATCCTCCTCATTTGACAATATACAATTGTTGGATAATAATTCAAATTAAACCCTTAAACAGTAATAAATAGTACTTTTTTTCCAATTTTAATTCAGCGAATGCAGGGGTTAAAGCACAAAACACTCACACCTTAATTGTATGGAATTTTTTTTTTGGTCATTAAATCACAGAAAACCACAGAATAAAAATGCAGTTGAGCATTGAGATTATTTTAATCTGACATGTTGTGGTTCGTAGAGTGTGATGAAAATGGAACCAGTGCTTGCTAACTTTTTACTACTAAGTGCTATTTTATTGTTCATTGTTGTGCATAGTTCAGTGGATTGAGTGGCTTCATGACTTCTGCCAGAAATCTCTAAAGCAGTATTTCCCAATGTGGTCCTCAGGGACCGACAGATGGTCCATGTTTTTGCTCCCTCCCAGCTCCCGGTAAAATGTGGACTGTCTGTGCGTCCCCAAGGACCAGATTGGGAAACACTTCTCTAAAGAGTTTTACTGGCACTGACAGCCCCACCTACCAACCTGCAGAGGTCAGGAGAGAAGATATTGAGGCGCTCCTTCCTGGACAGAAGTGGGTGGAAGGTGCTGCCGTCTGTGCCATTGATCATGTTGCTCTGGTTGGTGGACCACCACGTCAACTTGCTGCAAAGAATACAAAGCTGGAGAAATTAGCATATCCTGCTCCCAGTACTTGCATTCAAAAAAAGTGTATTAAAAATTCAATACCAGGATGTTTTCTCTTGAGATATGGTCATTAGAGAAACTGGGTTAAAGGGCATGCACTATGACTCAGTAAACTCACATATACATTGTAATTGGTAATATAATCTATGAAGTCACTGGGACACACATTTCTACTCAGAATCAGTTTTCTTTGCACTGATACAAATTTCATTTTTCTTTTCTTTTTGCTTTGCTTTTTGTTTGCTTTTTGTTTGCTTTGGAATGATCCTTTATCCTTCCTGTTACCTTTCGCCGTTCCATGCAACAACTTTGGTGTAGTCCAAGTAGTCACTTTCACCCGTGAGGAAAACAAAATGATTGTCTAGGCTTCCATTTTTCTGGCAAGAGAAATAAAGCAAGTGTGTGTTTTTTTCCAGGTCCTAACAGCAGCTATTATAATGCCAGTATATAAAAAACAATAATCAAAAATTGTAGATCGATATTCTATTGAATGAATTGCAAAAGTAATCATAAGAGTCAAAAAAATATTCAGATTATGCCTTCACCACAACCTTACTGAACATATACGAGATCAAATGGTCAAACATACACACCAAAAACCATATTCAATTAAGACAAAAGCTCAAGATGCCCATCATATGTATGTGTACTTTATGTACACCCTCGCACACTCATATATACCCTCACTGCCACTTTATTATAGCACCGGTATAGCTGCTCGTTCACACAAATATCTAGTCAGCCAATCATGTGGAATCAATTCAGTATATAAAATCATTCAGACATGGGTCAAAAGCTTCAGTTAATGGTTAAAAGTTAAAAGTTCAAACATCATAATGAGTACAAATGTGATTTATGATTGTGGCACGGCTGTTGGTGCCAGCCGGGGTGGGTTGAGTACTGCAGAAGGTGCTGATCCCCTGGGATTTTCACACATAACATTCTAAGCTAATAAATCTGCAGACATTGCAAGATTTAATTTTGTCAACATGGACCAGGATCTCTAAGGAATGTTCCCAACTCCATATGCAGTCCATGCCACAAAGAATTCAATTCAGGCTGTTCTGAGAGCAAAGAGGCTCCCGCAGTATTAGAATGGTGTTCCAAATAAAGTGGCCAATGAGTGTATAAGGTACCAGTCAAAAGTTTGGACACGCCAAGTCACCTACAAAGGACAGCGATAGTGTCTCATGCAGCAGAAATGATTTTGGAGGAGTTTGGAGACGGTGAAGGAAAAGCGGCCATTGAGAGCTCAGCATACATGGGACCTCCTTCAGGACAGCTGGGAAAGCATCCTAGGAGGCCGCCTCATGGAACTGGCGTAGAGGAGACAGTAGGGTCAGATAGTCCCTGGAGCAATTGGGGTTAAGGGCTGGTGGGATCACTCTGCCGACCCAGGGACTTGAGGCCTACCCCAAACAGCTGCCTCCCCCAGCAAATTATTATTTTGGTTTAATACACTTTAGGTCAGTGCATAATTCCATATATGTTATTTTGTAGTTTTGAACTCTTTATGTTTATTCTAAAATGTAGAGAATAGTACAAATAAACCTTTCTATGGGTAGGTGGGTCCAAACATTTGACTGGTAATGTATATACATAAAATATTCTAATACTAGACACTGGCGTTGAATATTTGTCTGCCTTTCAGTCATCACTGTTTCATGAATATTACAATGAACATGTTTCCTTTGTCTGTCCACGAACAAAGAACATACACACACTTGTGTGATGGGTCATACCTTGTACATGAGCCCAAAGTACTCGTGAACCTCAGGCTTTGTGGCATGAAGACGTGTAAGTAGTGGGTCTTTGAAACCCCACAGCAACTCATGAACAGGGCGTGTCGTGAAAAGCCCAACGCCTAAGGACTTCATCCAGACGGACACCAAACTGCTCGTCCAAAAGCTGCCCTTCACTTTGTTAATCACTGCCTGCCATTAAAAACAATTACAGTAAAACTATTTTTTTGCTGAGAAAAGTCATGCTGCAACTATTAAGTAGGCATATGGATGTTTTTAAAGTTGATATTGGAACTGACAACAGCAGATTGAATTCTACATTCCCAGACATGCTTTGAGTAGAAAACAGAACAGGTGGAAAGGTCACAGTTAAGTTCAGGGGACTCACCACCGCAGGGATGTTAATAGTTGTCACAAGGTCAACTTCTGGGTCGCCGGCTGACATGTCCCTCTCAAATACAAAAGTCTTTGGACTATAGGCAGAGACTTTAGTTCCATTCTCCACAAAGGTCACATTCTCCCGGGGCCTGTATTCCCTGGTTAAAAGTGACAATGAATTAATTTTTTAGTTCATCCATCATTACCATCGCTAAAGAATCAGATTCTGCACTTGCTGGGATGTGAGAGAATCTCTTAACATAAAATACAAAGAGTCTCACGAATCCAGCCGTGTGCAGTAACCTGCTCACCTGTATGTGTACGGCCCCATCTGAGTAACAGCCGCCCTGCCCCCCGCCAGAAACTCCTCTGGATTTGTGACATTATAGAAGTAATACTGCATGTACACTGGCGGAGGGGGGTTCTTCCAAGACTCAAACACTCGACTCCCCTCTGTCAAAGTTATCTCCTGGGGATTAAGGGAAGACACAACAGAATGAACAATAAACATTCTGTAGCTTAAATGAAAGAGCAATAAGGATGTTTGTTTGCAATGTTTCCTATAATAGGCAAATGTGTAATAATACGTGTCTGCAAGTAGTGTAGTCTGTAGGTTTATCAACATGCATTGAGATCAAAAAGAAGAATCAGTCAGATTAATATTACAACTATCTCTGTCTGTAGGGGTTTCAGTTTTAGAAACCTAAATGAGTGACACTGATCAATTTTATTGCCCATCGCAGCATTTCCTTTGGTTTAACCACAGGTTGTGCAGAAAATTCACAAGGGCACGACAGACAAATCATCCTCTTGGTTCCCACACTAAAAAAAAATAAACACAGCTGTCATAATTTCACGAAATCAGGCCAACTTGAAAGCTCCAGGGAAAAAAAGAGCAGAATTGCTTTTATTCCCAACAGATGTTCTGTGAGCAGCAAAAGGTCGATCGTCCATTTTTGTAAATCCGTGGTAGTATGTGACAGGAGACACAAATGCCATCTGTTCTGGGCTGTCATGAAGATGATAACACAGATGTTTTCTTGAAGATATTACATTTTTTAAGTTGCAGTGTTAATAAAGCTTTCTGGGAATGAGCCGCTTCTTTGTACTTTTTTCACAACATTCATGAGTTACCACTACAGCTGGAAAACAGCTGGAAAGGAATCAGCCGCGGACCTTGCACAAGAACGTCATTTGACGTGTAAGACATTTCATTTGTGAGCTTCCAGTTTCTTTAAGAGGAACTACTAGTGTCAAAAATGACCATATAATATAAGGGTGATTTATTCAGGAAGCATAAACTCGTTGTAGGTGAACAGGTATCATTTCAACACCAGTAATAACATTTCTTGTTTGCTGTCATCCATAATGAAAGCAACTGTGACCTATTCCAAGATTAATAATGTTGTTATTTATAGAGTACTGATAATTACTAGAATTTAGAAGTAGGTGATCAGTGGTCATTGTTGACACACCACAGCACACAACAACGAAATGTGTTCTCTGCATTTAACCCATATGTGACATTGTGACATAACAGGGGGCAGCCAATTCTTTTGCCTGGGGAGCAGTGCTTGGGGCGGTGCCTTGCTGGTCAGGGATTCGAACCTGCAATCTTTCAATTACAAGTTGCCTTCTCTAATCATTAAAACACCACTGCCCATATGATGCTAATTACTACCCACTACTAATTACTAATTATAAAGCAGCCAGACAGTACAGTTTTATCTCCTGTAAATGTATTGGTGTGCTGGGGCAGAGGTGAAAATTTCAGGTCCAGAAAGGAAAAATCCAGACCACGATTTTATTTGAACGAACCAGTTGAGTACTCTGTGACCAGCTGTCATACTCAGCTGGTTGGTTGAACAAAGTCTTGGTCCTGCAAATGGACAACCATGTGACCACATACATGCTATTTCACTGGAAAATACCTCAATCCACATTACCGCAGAAGCAAAAGAGGCTTAGAAAACAAGGTTTTATTCATTTATCTTTGTTCACCTCTAATAAGAAACAAAAGTTTGACTATTCCGACTAAAGGATTAACAAATAAGATGACGGTGACGCACTGAAGTAATTTAGCAAACATCATGGATGATTTTTTACTGTATTTGTGAAGCTGCATTAGAATTCAATATTTGACCCAAACTGAGAAATGGAACCCGTGTACCAAGCAGATCATGCTGTAAACTGGGCTGAACGAATCAGCAGACAGTGTACTTTAGATGACAGAGAGACTAGAAGCGCTAACACAATTAATCAAGTACAAAAAAAGGTTAAATAAATATTTCAACAGTTAAGTAGACCACATGCTTAAATAAAGTCCAGAGATTATGTTTATTCTAGGGCAATAAGGGAAAACCAGCTGCCTGACAAACAATACAAAAATTTTTCATTCATATTAAACTTCCACAGGCCATGCTACAAGCTGGAGAGCATTTTAAGACAAAGCACCATTAAAGACATATACCATGCGGACTATAGATTGATAGCTTGCTTTTTATCGAACATATTCAAATGCACATCGGCATTGCTTGTCAGCAGAGTCTTGTATAACAATACATAAGTAAAAGACGGCTGCAACGCTAATTAACTCTACTGACGGCGCCAACTGAAATCAGCTAGGATCGGGAATGAGTAAGAAACTGAAATACATTCTATGTACATATGTCCATGCTTAAAGATGATATGACATACTGAATGTGAATGTCACAATCACAAAACTAGTGAATATTTACTAAGACATGGAATATTTTCTAAGACATTAAATGAGACGTGAATAAAGTCATTGTGGTCAGTTCACGTTATGCAATTTCGGGGGGAGTTACTGGACCAATAGTTTACAGTGGTGTAACCTCACATTTCTCCCAGGCTTAACTCTTAACACTTTAGTCTACAATGTCGCACTGGCAGACATGTCACACAATATAGGCAAAAGGCGAGTTGAGCATGGGATTCCGAAGGTTTTGTAAAGGCTACTCGCTGTGCAGGACATAATCATGACCTTTTAAGAAATCCACTGAAGAGAACAGAGAACTCTGAACAAACACTTTAACCCTGTAGTTTTTTTACTTCAATCTACTGAAAGTTACTCAGCTAAATGAAACTCTTTGATGATGTGTGCCTGAATACCTTATATAACATGCAACCCAGTACAGGGTTATAAGAAGCCTTGAGCCTATGCCAGGAATCACAGAGCACAGGGCTGAGGTACATCCCGCGTGGAATTGCCAACCCATTACAGAGCACAGAAACCTTCACAAACATATACTGTGGACAGTTATTTTGGTCAAAGAAACAAGCATACACTGTTTATGACTTTATAAATATCACTGTATTTTCACAATATCCTAAATTAGGCAACTGCAATAATTGTTTAATTAAGCATCACTGCCTTAACATCTAAAACCAAGTGCAAAAAACCGGCAATTCACATTGTTATTACAACTTTAAAAATAAGTCTCTCTATTTTAGCGTCTCAAAAAACATTTAACAATGCGTACAACACCTTGAACACTATTTCAATAAAAATTTAAAACGTCGCTAGCATTATTAGTTTGTAATTTCTCAAATACATGCTAGATAAATGTATTACCAGTCTGCTCAAGTACATTCAGTTACCAGCCGTCAGCATCTGGTCATAAAGACATTCTTAATAATAATATATGTATTACGTCTAAAATCTCTTTATATTGTATCAATTAAAATGCAGTGATCCAAGTGAAACACTGAACAGACGGTAAACTGTAACTGGCTAGCATTACACAGCAACTAACCTTCACCTCAATACCTAGCTAACTACAAACCCCGGACTGTGAATGTTAGAACGAAGTAGCCCAGTCTATATATAGATTTACAACATACAACGTGTGTTTATTTATAGCAGGAATTTAAAGACAGAAAGTCATACTCTACTAGAGAGTTAGGAGCTGCTAGGTTATTGTATGTTAAAATGAAAAAAAATCTATATGCTACAAGAGCTATTTTCCTGAAGATATGCTCACATCACAGAAAAAAAACATAAATTAACCCCCTGGAGTTTCAAGGAAATCTGCAAAGAGACATGCACAATAGATTTTTTTATCAGTTTATTTATATTTGTTAACTTCGAAGCCTATCCAGAAAGAAATATTAGTAGTTATTGTTCTACAGGAGTCATCTGACTTCCCCGCTAAAGAAAACCATAGTAAATAAAAAAAAAGTGTTAAGACAACAAAAGGATATAACATCAATCATTAAAGTTCCTGTAATACTTTCCGGCTTTAAATTCACCCACACCTTGCCTACATTTATGCTCTCACACTTTAAGGAATAGTTTTATTTAAAAACAGGTTTACAAATGCGCGCCGTTTAATTAGCGCTTCATTTTAATATATGCATATTGAATTCTCTGGAGAGCACTTACCGCTTAAGACTGATGACATTTCCCACGCCTGCTGCGACCTAAGGCGGACATTAGGCTCATCGTGTCCGCGCAATATTCAGCGTATGTTTAATTAACGTTATATTTCAGTTACTCGTGCTGTAATTTCACGTCAATATTATGTACGATGTAGAATATGAATAACTCACAATAATTTCATTGACAAGTGGACAAGTGGAACAAAGGGCACCAGCTCACATGGTCAGAGTTAACGGTCTCATTGGCGACCTTGAAAACTTTCAAAGTTTCTCTTTTCGTACAATACAAAAAGATGGAAATGCATCACAATGCTTACCCGATGACTTATTTAACTTGATATGCTAGACATTAAAAACAGCGGTATTTACGCTAGATGACACCCAGTTCTATGTATCACTCAGTTCCTATAACATCTCCATGTAAATGCTCTTACCTTTTTTAAGCGGCTATGGATCAGTGTCGGGAAGATCTGCGCGACAAGCAAGACTATGCCGACTATCAGGAGAAGCGCGCAGATGATTCCCGTTGTGTACACTGCACACGGTTTTCTTGTCATGATGTACGAATGATAATTACCAAGAAAATGACTAAATATAATATTATTGGCCACTTGTTTTCTCTTACAACGATTCAGTCAATAATGCACCAATGGATTGCATATGAAAAGGCTCTCCCAAGTTAGTGTGGGATAATCTTCGCAGTCTCTCCAATTATTGCTCTCTTTTGGTCTGCTTAACGTGCAACACCAAGTCTTCCGCAGAGCCAAGTAGATTTGACAGACACTGCTTCAACTATCTTGAATGACCTTCAATAGCCGAAATGATTCTTTTTGGGTTTTCACGATGGGGGTGTGTCAGAGGGGGCGTGATTACACGCAGACCGTCCGTCTGCGACTGTCACCGTTAGTCACGCTTTTGCTACGGTCCTTTTTATAGCCCTCCAGAGGTGCCATTTGTTACTTTCAATAGTCCCTATTGCGAAACATCTGGTTATTCCTTTATAGTGATATTACTTATTATAATTGTCGTTTGTTTTTGTGAATAATAGTGATAATAACAATAATAATAAGAAGAAGTAGACGAAATTAACAGCGTGTTTCATGTTTCTGTGTTTAGGAAATACGGAAGACACTATCAGAATATCGGCAGTCCTCTAGTCCAAATCTGTATAAAACTTGCTTACCTTACTTATTGTATAAATGATGGACATACAGTATACTTTCTTACTTTTCATTTTTAATATATAATTTCTATTTTATTATTATTAAGGCAAAATAAGGAAAGGTTTTTTTAAAAAGAAAAAAAAAAAACAGAAAATTAAAAGTGTTTATGAGAAGTACAAGTTCAAACTCCCTTATGAGAAAAATACTCAGGGTGCCTGACCTGTCACCTATATTAGCCCAAGGATTTCTATCTCAGCTATATATAAACATTTTAGCTGTAGCCGGACGAATGAACATTGCTGCCAATCTCCTTTAATCGGTTAACACACATTGTATATGGCTACTATTTGCACTTTCACTGCTAATTTATGTAGCATCACTAAAGCCAATGTCATCATGATCCAGAATCTACAGGTTGCATTTGAAAGTAAATGAATTTTTGGTGACATTTAAGACTTCATATAAAGTAACAGCACAAGTTTTTCTTTTGTTTTGTTTTTACATGTTGGCCAAGAAAGTTATAATTGTCCCCTGAACACATGGGGGGTAATCGGGGGGGGGAACTTGAGTCACTGATTTGCAGGGGTAGTCACAGGTGGGGACGTGAGTTACTGATTCACAACTTGACTTGTTACCCTCCCTGGCACCTGTTCTAATCAGACAACTGAAAGTGAACATGTAAAAAAGTCTACCATCTCCCATGAGCTTCACTGGAATGTCACAGTGTGCTCAATGTTAAAATTTGCATGAGGTTTATTTTCTGTTTTGATAATAAATGCGTCCATGATCAGTCACATAAAAAAGTCCTCACCGGTATTGCACCGATTATGCGCTTCAGGTGTCACCCCAGCAAATGAGTTACTTCCTTTTTTCCCTTAATCACTCTAACCTTAACTGCTACTGGTGGATTATAGAAAACATATATTTCACACAACTGCGTTATGCCACATGATGATGTCAGCAGTATTACAGTGAAATGAACTGACAGGCCCACATTATAAGAAGGGTTTTGCAAGTTCTCACTTCTCCTGTTTGAGGGGTCATGAACCATTTAAAAATCAGATATTGGTGTTTTTTTAGTTCTTTAAGACCTTAACATTGTCACCCTTGCAATGTCTGTTAAAGGCAGAATAATCCATTCACATCAACAGCTAGCAGGCTCTGGGATACTTTGCCGCTATTTTAATCCCTTACTTGTAGTCTCAGTATTATAGAGTTTTAGATGCATTGAGAGTTTGGAACACTGGGGGTGTGTGTGCCCTTTGCTTGAAATGGACTTGATTCCAGATTGTGGCTATGAACCGAACTGACTCGATTAATCTGAATGGAGTAGCTATGACCCATAACTGCTTTCACGCCTACTACATCTACTTTAATTATTCTAGAATTAATGGAGGCAACACGTTACAGTAGTAGTTTGCGGCTACTGAGACATGCATTGTGCATTTGAGGGAGAATGGACAAGAAAAATCATCCGTGAGCGGTTGGATGGAATTGCAGTGCTCTTGTGTTTTAACATGTTTAGCAGGTGTCGGGAATGGACCACCCCCCAAAAGTCAACGGCATGCTCATGGCGGAGAGCTGAAAGAAGGAATATGTAAAAGGTTATACATAACGTTTTATACTGAATTACATGCTGATATAGATATATTTGGCCTGACATTTAAACACATTAGGCTGTTACCTTTATTAAAGCAAAGAGCACCACTCATTTTTGTATGATTATGCTTGTTCCTCATTTTTCATATTCTTTTACATGACTCATAGTCTTGCGCATCAACCCATAACCTTCTGCTTCTGCAGTCGCAGCGGTTTTTCATTCACGTGCATCTTGTGAAAATTTACATGCTTCAAACACCAGAAAGTTATTTCTTTGTACATCATTGGTTTTGTGAGTGTCTTTCTTTTAATGTGATGGCAGTAATGTATGACAGAACAAGTCTGGTTCCCTCATGGAACAGCAGAGATCCATTTGGACTGTTCATGACATTGTGCTAAAATCCTGTTGGTGGAAATATGGTACTGGCACTGGTCAGATTTAAATCTGTTTAAATCATGTGGGAGTCTTGGCTGAAAGGGGTACAGATCCCAGAATAGGCTCTGTGCAGTGTGGAAAATCTACTTGAATCACTAAATTTGTTTGAATTTGAATACGGTCAATACTTTCAAACTGGCATTCAGCATTACTTTCTACCTCTTTAATGCAGAGGTGTTCAAACTGTGGGGCACACCGCCCTGGGGGAGCACGAAGGAATTGTGGGTGGGGGCGGGGGAAGAATTTGGAAATTGAAACCTTTAGAAATATTTTACGTTAACATAAACACACTATAAGACAATAAGAAATTAAAATAATAAAATTTTGTTTAATTTTATTTAAAAATGAAAGTTTATTTGGGGTCAATTTGTGTGGTGTGTATGTGTGGGGGGGATCATCCCTAGGCGGGCCCTGGCAAAAAAAAAAGTTCATACCACTGTTGTAATGGATAGCTTCCATGACTAACTCAAGAAGTTGAGTCCTGTCATATGGCATCAGAAACATGCCACCAGGCAGAGGGTAGTTATTTAGGGTATAATAACTAGTGGCGCACAGCAGCGGGCAGACCCACAATGCTCTGTTTTCATGCGGATTCTGCCTGGCTTTTACAATTTTTCGGCGCTAAGTACAGTAATATTGACTTGATTGCTACTAGCAATGTTGGTAGAGACAACATTGATCCTGTATTTTAATTTGTAGGACAGCAACGCGCTCATTTCTTGTTTATTTGTTAAAGATCAGGGCTAATTATTTTCCAGGGGTTGGAAATCTCATTAAATGCTCACATTGAGCAGGTCTAGGGAGCTGAACGGTCTAACAGGGGATATCATATCGGAAATGAGCATTCTTGCTGTTCTGCCCCCTTATCTATCAGGAAACGATGAAGAACTTTCCAATTGTTTTTCACTGTCAAGAGGAGAGTCAACAGTCCTTACAGTACTCAGCACCAGATAAAGCTGTTTCCGAGTCTGAGGATAAAATTGAGCTAAACAAGACTACTGTGCAATGGCGCAGAACATGGTGCAATATATACATCATGAAATTGCCAGTTTCATGCGTTGCTCAATTCTACCCCAGATGTTGCTTGAAGGGCTAAAGCTACTTCGAAGCCCAAACTAGCTAATGTCATCATACCACAGCAGCTACACAGGAATCTGCCAGCCCATTTGCTTGGAAAATGGATTCGAATCTGTGCAAGAAGATTTGTCAAGAAAATGAGCCAAAACAATTTACTTGATGGGGCACAAATAATGTAGTAGTACACGCTTACTTAATGCATTAATTAAAAAATAACTCAGTGTTAGTTACGCACTGATACCATGTTTGTTGTTACATACTGAAATCATATTCGTTTATCATTAATCAATCATGACGGTCCATGTATTTCATGCAATTACTGTATTAGTTCATGATTTGTTCTTGAATAGTAACTGAGTAACTAAGTTATCTGTTCCCCCTCAAAGTGTTACCAAACAAACATGTTTGGTCTGATGAGGATAAAGACAGAGATTTAACACTTGCTAGTAAGAACACAGGGCCTAGCAAGTACTCCATCTCTTGCTCAATCTACTCTCCTTATAGTGGGTGACTTGACCATCAGAAAAGCAACAAAGGCAATATCACATGCTGTGTTCACAATGTCTCTAGCTCTACTGTAAATGAGAACCTCCCCAAAAGATCATCAAACAGCTCACTGGGTTATTGAGCATGCAGACTTGAATAATGTTCACAGGACACACTTCCAAACTTCATATACAAAAAACCAAACATTCATTTGGCATTCAAAAAGCTCACGTTCATTAGTTTCCATGGAAACTGCAGCTTGAAATGATTCGGTTTGATTGACAATTTCAATCTGTTATCAAAGTTTCGCAATCTCTCGAGGCCAGATAGCTTCCACCTAAACAGAATTCTAGCGGGGGTGCTAACGGAAAGCTTTTACTTCTCCTCCTTCACTCATTTGCCCCATGCACTGACCCGCCGCTCAATCAGGACACAGGGACCTTCCCAGTTTCGAAATGCTTCTGGTGTAATTCCGCATGACGCATTGCACCCACAATGCGAGGAACATGGTGACACGTAGCAGCCAAAACATCATCAGCACAAAGAGCCTGGCCTGCTGCCCATCTACCCCTAGCCTGCTTGCAGCATGATCAGGGACTCTAGCCTCCAGTTACCCACCTGCTACTAAGCTGCCCACCGCCTGCTCAGAAACATTAACCAGGCATCTGCCACCTCGAAAATGGTACACATGTTTGCCCAGGCTCCGGAAGATGACCTGCGAGGGTGAGGGACTGCAGGAATGTCTGGAGCCACAACATCTACAAGCCAAGGTCTGGGGGCAAGTATCAGCCTTTGAGCAGAAGTCACAGTGACCTACATCAGACGGCAGAGAAAGATCTGGCTACAAATTTCAGCCACGAAAATCAGCGCAGTCATAATCTCCTCCCCACACCCACTACCCAACCCCCCCCCCGTTGTATGTTCGCCAAAAAGCATGGAGGAACTGATTATATGCTATAAGCACTAGCACGTAGCTCTCTGTCACCATATCAGCTCGCCCTTAAGTACCATTCCTAAAGTTTTGCCCCCCCCACCCTCAAAACCCTGTCTATCATCTCTATCCACCTGTAACCTCAGTGGGTTCCCACACCCATGGCTGTTCTCAGAATAAGCAACAAGCAAAACCGACCACCAGACAACTGTCCCTTAATCAACTCATGCCAGGATACCTACCAGGATCAAAAATGGACACTTAACGTCTACTCTCAGATCCTTTCATTGGCTTCCCGTACTATCCCTAGTCATAACTTCCTTAGTACTAGACTACTAAGCACTTCTTGTAAGTCGCTCTAGAAAAGAGCGTCTGCTAAATGCGGTAAATGTATTTGCTTACAGTATATGTTGGCAGAGGATCAAAATACATTGCCTGACATGCCCGAAGAGTAGATACCTGGCAGGCCTCTTAGATTATGAGGGAAAGTTCAGTAGTACCTAGAGTTAGATCCAGACTTGGTAAGGCTTTTAGCCACTATGCTACCAAAATGAAAAGAAAATATGCTCTAATGATCTAATATGTGCCTTAACTGTAGCCACGTTTAAGTTCAAACTAGACGACCACATGTTCTCTTGTGCCTTTGACTAGTTTATTTATTTACAGACACTTTAATCCAAAGTGACATAGAATTGCGAGAACAGGAGAGTCATACAGTCCTGGAGCAATTGGGGCTAAGGGTCTCGCTCAAAAGCTGGATCACTCTGCCAACAGCAATCCAATGACCTTCCAGTCCTGGATAAAGAGGCTCAGCCAGGAGCCGCACATTGCAGATTAAGCACTAAACTTTCTCATTTTAAATGTTCTGTAATTTATTCTACATCTATCCATCTTCTGACCAGTTATTCTTGTCAGCGGAAGCCTACAGCCTATCCTGGGCAGCACGGTACAGCCTGGATGGGATAGCAGTCCCTCACAGGGCATGTACACAGACATGCTCTACAGGACATTTACAGACATCAAACACTCTAAGTGCATGTCTTTGAAATGCAGGAGGAAACCAGAGACTCCGGAGGAAATCGACACAACATGGGCAGGAGATGGAAACAACATAGAGTGAACATACACAAAGAGAGGAAATGGGGCTCAAACCCACAACCCTGCAGGTGACAGGCAGAAGTGGGTTCCTGTCTCTTTTATACTGATTGCCATTTTAGGTTGACCTGTATTTTAATCTGTTCATGTAAAAAACTTTGAATCACCCCTGCTTATGAAATAAACTATACAGATAAACTCAGCCTGCCTTACTTATAGGTTTTCCAAACCGGTCCTTGAGGACCCGCTGCCAGGCCACGTTTTTGCTCTCTCCCAGCTCCCGGCATATGGACTGTCTGGCAGGGAACTAGGAGGCAGCAAAAATGTGGACTGGCTGTGGGTCCCCGAGGACCGGTTTGGAAAACACTGCTTTAGGTATTTTACCCAGATTGAAATGTGTCAGACCACTGAGCGATAGCAGCCCCTTTTATTACTTTAACAGCATGTGTGTCAACAATATCTCAGAGTCCATACACATGATTAGCAGCGAAAAGCCACCTTAAATTAGTATACGTGGAATCATCCTAATTTCCAGGATGCCCTTTGATCGCTGACCTGTGATGATCAGTGTCCTTAACAATTATTATCAAGAGATAATCTTTTGGAATATAAAGCCTGGATGCCTAATATTCGCAGTGCTCAAAGCTGCAGGGATCAGCAGCATTTTTCAAACATGAAGACATTTACCACGTTTGCCTTACTATTCCTGTGCCTCCTTTCCATCACTCGGGTAAGATACTTCTAGAAATGCTTCTAGATGATTAGAAATATAACCAGCTTATTATCTCTAATAAGTTAACAGCCAGAATATTTTTATGTTTCTTTCATGACCATAATTGCAACTGCAATAATTTGTTTGTATTCATTGGCTAAAATGACCATAAAATGCTGGAAAGTAAAATGAATCACTTGCAAGAATATTGCACTTTTTACCATTTCTAAATATAATAATCTGCCTTATGTCTGCCTATCAGGATTTTTAGCCTGCAATTTGGAATTCCAATACAAGTACTGCATGCAGAAAACAAATGGTAGCATACGAAATTTTGCATTGCTAAATTAGTTTTTCTAAACGGAAAAAAACAACTGCATGGCTGACTGAAGAGAAGACTAAGCTCTAACCAGAATGAGAGACTAACACAAGTAGCACACCAGGAAGGACGGCATCTCCCTGTAAGGCAGCCGTATGAATGACCCATAGGTGTCTGCTTTAGCAGGTACAAACAGCTCCAATCTCCCACGAAGAGAGTGAAGGCCTCATTCAACGAGCTAAGCGATCGTTGCTATGGCGCTGGAACACTCTCAGGCCCATTGGAGCCAGTTGCCGCGACCACTCTGAGTGTGGAACTAAATTTTGCAGGTTAGTGCAATTGCACAAAACTGCTGTTCTTGCCACATAAAACATTAGCATAAACAAAAGGCTGGACAGTATGGATGGACTTTTAACAATTAAAATAAGTATTATAATAATCTAGAACGTTAATTTCTCCAATAGTCATGCAGGCTTTTCTTTAATTTCTCGTGAATCTTGTCAATCATCCTATCAGTCCTTAATGTGATATTTATTCATTGATATTTGTTCTTTACAGGGCACAAACCTGCTCTTTCCAGGTTTTTTCATCTTAAAAAAAGGGAGGGAAAAATCCTGCTTGGGCCTCCCACAAACAAGACGTTCAGAAACTGAGCCTCTTTCAATGGCTTCCCGCTTCAAATATCTTCAGATATTTCTTTATCATCGTTTATTAGAGATCTCACTTTGAGAGTAATAGGGGATTTCTACACATTGTTTTCCCAATATAAAACTTAACTTTCTGATTAGAACCGTAAACAAAGACAGAATTAAAAAAAAACGTAATGATATACCGTTCAACAAATATACATATGTGACAGAAATATAGTACCTAAAATGTCTGTCAAAGAACTCATGTACAATCAACACATTATTCCGGATTCCTGGAAACACTGAGATATTAAATATACTTCAATTTCATATGTAATATCATAATTTTCTTGTAAATTAAAAGGCAATCCTTTAGTGACAAAATATTCAATTTATCACCATGCATACAAAACCAGATGCAATTCTAAATAAACAGGACATTTGAATTGATGTGACACATTAGACTTCTCGCCAAGTGCTTGCTTGTACTCAATATACCAGAAAAAAATGTAAATACAGAGACAATAACGTTTTTATTTATTTGTACATATAGTTTTGGCAACTGTACACTAACAATGTAAGTACTGTTAATATTTCAGTGTTTTTTTCAATGAGTGTTATTGTCGCTGAAGACATTTTGCATAATGAATCAATACACAGATTTGAAATGCAATAAATCATTATTTGTCGAGTCGAACTCCAATGACTTGGAAAGGGAAATTATGACACAAAATACACAAATATAAAATATCATTGATACACAGGTTGAATGTACACATTAAATGAAAATTACTATTTCCAGTTAGTATACAAACCACAGTTCAAAAGTTCAGACACTTTTCATTCTTGGAGTTCCCAACATCGAATTTAAGTGTAAATTAATGCATGATATGCGTGCAACCAAGTAAGCTGTAATCTGTAGAGTCAATACTGAGAGTCTTCATATTTCTGTTAGTTCAGCTTTTCTATAATAAAAATAGCACAATCAAACCCTGCAATTTTACAATTTAAGACTATGGGGCATATCTGGTCATACAAAATGAGATTTTTCATTTAATGGAAGTGACGCTTTTTTTAATAACAGACAGGAGGAAGTTGGACGGCCTTTGGACAGTCGATCTGTCTTCCAAATGCTTTTTCTGGTCAGGGTCACCTGAAGCCCTGGATCCCAGTCAGCATAGTAACCCCTACCCAGCCTTAACCTTAACCATAAGTAACCAAACAATATGAGACTTTTGGCATTTTTAGTTTTCAGATTGCATTTTCTTTCAGTCGAAAGATTGAAAAAAATGTCCCCAGAAGGTCAAACTAACAGGTTTTTATCACACCGTGGGGAAATTTGGTCTCTACAATGTAATACATTTATCTTCTCCCACACACACGCACACACGCACGCACGCACGCACGCACGGGCGGGTGGGAGTGAGGAGGGAGGAGCTACCAGAGCAGCCAGGTCTTTATGCTGCCTTGGGGCTAGAATATTTACAATAGAAGTTCTCATTGACTATTCAAAAATCTCACTGTGAAAGTTAGAGGAAATTTAGCAGCTGTGAGTAGTCTTTGTTAAAACACAGAAATCTTCCCATACATAGGACACAGACTTTGCATTACACAAATGCCATCATGCATCTATATATTAGTATACAAAAATGGAATCAAATCATTTACTAAAAAATGTTCCCAAAGCACACGACAGATGTTACACCTTAACATCAGAGTGCTTACATTAGCTTCCCTTTAGTGCAAAAATTCCTTGAAACCATGCTAACAGGTGAATAAAGCAGATTTCTTCAACAAAACCATTGTTTGTTATGAAAAAGCAGGATCAGAGTTTAAAAGTAACACAGCCGACATGAGCGGCAGATTTTGTGCCTGTTGTCGTCTCATGATTCTTCGTGCTGCTGGAATTATGACTTTAGCAGAGGCTCCTGTTCTGCCGGAGTTGACTGAGAAGAAGAGCAAGGTAAAATCAAAGTCAGTATGTTCTATAACAAACAAATCCATTAAGGAAACGTCCCGTATCAGGTATACACCACCTAATCAATATTTAAATATCTTTGCGCCATATCGAAACAATTAACAGTCATATGCTAAAAGAAATTCACTCATATTGCACACTGCAAAGTTTAAAACATTTAGATCAACTGTACCTATCTGTGACAGTACATTTAGGGTAGTAAGTAAGGCTGGATTTAAACTCAAACCCTGAAGATAGGGGGCAAGCATGCTACTCATATTATTATTCTACAAAAAAAAAAGAAAAATAGATGGAAATTTTATAGATTGGCTTTTGATGCACTAGATCATCATATACACCAGGTACTTGCATGAGAAACCTACCTCAGGCCCGCGCTGCTTGCACACAAGTATGATGAAGATGACACCAATTAATATCGCTAGTCCCATTATGAAGAAGGGGATGTTAATAACTATCGCCCCCTTAGTGACCACCTCCCTCACGATCCTGGCCGACCCTTCGTCGATAATTACGCTCTGAAAGAGAAACATTACTATATGAAGCAGGCGGCACTGATCAAAGAGTAAAGCAATTTCCCAGTTTCTCCACTGTAAATAGCTCAGACTTTTCAAAAGCCGTGTTTATGGTAACGTGGCCCTTATCTAGAGGTTTGTGTTTTGACGACGTGGTCGCAGGGATGTCAACTGCATTCCCTGCCAATTAGTCAAAAATGCTGGAGAGGGAGGAGAGGTAAGGAGACAGAACAGACAAGATGGAAAATGGAAGAAGTACTGGCTGTGTTTTGGTCTTTCTACAAATTGCCACCTGACAATCCCATTAAGATGCTGGGGTCCCACCCTTCACAAAGATCAGCCTGCATGCACCCTGACCTGATTCTGAACACACTCGCCCAAAGACACGCATTTCCCCCACTGCTGGTGCTTCATTCATTGGGTTTTTGATAAATAAAGTGCCTCTCACGTGAGCCTGCCCCCAGCTGCTCTGACTCCGCTTGTCTTGTCATCTTACCGAAATATGCGAAATGTTCTTAGATGATGTGGATAGTGACAGTTTCTGTCTATTGTATGTATAATTTTAGCATACATTGTTCTCATTCTGATTGTAAAGGAAAAGGTGGGACAATGAGTGCCATATCTGAAAAAACAATACAAAAGGTATAAAGTTTCAAGGACTTACTTCATTGAGATACATCACAGGAAACACTAAGTCTTTGACATTACCGGTCTGGCTGCAGAAAAAAAAAGAAAGGAATAATGTGTTAACTGACCTTTCCCCTACAAAACTTCAGACTGCAAGTCATATGAAGACCCCATAAACTGCTTCTACACATAAGAAAGCAGTTGTCCATTTTAAAATATTGCAAATGTGGGGGCACAAAGAACGTACCAGTGTGAGAAGGAAAGAGTGAAGATAATTATAGTTAAGTTTGAAATAAGATACCAAGCTCAAAGCTGCAGGGATTTTAGGAAATGTAGCAGCTTGGATTGAAAACTGGTTAACAGACAGGAAGCAATGGGTAGTTATTAGAGGCACAATGTCACAGTGGGCCTGCGTTCATAGTGGGGTACCGCAGGGTTCAGTTTTAGGACCACTATTGTTCCTAATTTACATTAATGATATTGACACCAATACATAAAGTAAACTGGTTAAATTTGCAGATGACAAATACAGAGGCTACAACGGGATCTTGATTTAATTAGTCACTAGGCTGATACCTGGTAGATGAAATTTAAGAGATAAATGTAAGGTAATCCATGCAGGGAGCAGAAATATAAAGTACAGACATTTTATGGGTTCCACTGAAATAAAGGTAGCTGATTATGAGAAAGACCTCAGTGTGTATGTTGATGCTTCCATGTCCTACTCTCGCTAGTGTGGGGAAGCAATAAAAAAGGCCAATAGGATGTTGGGACATTGCTGCCTTGGAAAGGGTATAACGTAGGGCTACGAGAATGATTCCTGGTCTTAGAGGAATGTCTTATGAGGAGAGGTTAACTGAGCAAAATCTGTTTAGCCTCGAGCAAAGGAGACTAAGGGGGGACGTGATCCAGGTATATGAGATTCTAACAGGTCTGGATGCTGTTCAGCCAAATGGCTATTTCAATATTAGTTTAAATACTAGAACTTGTGGCCATAAGTGGAAATTAGCGGGAGAACATTTTAAAATGAATTTGAGGAAGCACTTCTTTACACAGTGTGTAGTTGGAGTATGGAATAGTATTCCTTCTAGTGTAGTGCAAGCTAAAACCCTGGGTTCCTTTAAATCTGAGCTCTGAGCTATTATTTAAGTTCTCCCCAAACGAGCTTGATGGGCCGAATGGCCTCCTCTCATTTGTAAATTTCTTATGTTCTTAGATCATTTCAGTTTAATGGAAACAGTATGAGATGTTTGCTCATTCACATACAGAACAAACACATTGAGATACATTTCAATATAACTGTATAAACATGCAATTAAAATAGAAACTCAAATTGAGATCTACTATTTGAAATCCATTTAAATTAGGTCAACTTCATTATATTTATATAATTATATTTTTTCCATGTGCTGTATAAGATTCCCAAAGCATTAGATCACACTATTAAGTGTGACATATTTATCAAGGATGATCAACCCTCTATTGTATGATACTTTCCCACCCTGTAGGATGTTTGCTGTAGAACATTCCATAAACTGTTTTTCCATTCTGCCGGCAACAGCTACAAATGCTGGGCTGATTAGGAATCACTGAACAAAGAATGGATTCCACCTTGCCACATACAACAAAGTCATAAAATTGTGGATGACTGAAAGGTGAGGAGAAAACTGTTGCAGCATAATAATAAAAAAAAGATTATTTAATGTTTTTCAGCTATATGAGAAAAACTAATTTATGTGTGTTACTAAGTCACAGCCAGAATGTGTGTCACATATGTGTGACATAGCCAAATATCTGAGGTTGCCACATTTGATTTCTACGTATTTACACAATTCCCTTTAGGCCATAAAGAAAATGTAATTTGAATTTTCACAAACCAGTTAGCTACTATCGCAACTCCAAAACAAATATTGCTAAATTAAAAAACAGTTATTGACCATGTTAACATCATTTCAAGTCCTCCCTCCTCTGTGTGTGTGTGTGTGTGTGTGTGTGATGGAATTTCACTGCTATTAAGAAGGTAGTATCCCCAATATATCTTCCATAGTCATACTTAATATTCACTTTACCTTTGAAGAAGTTCTCTCTGTTGTCTTAATTACCTATTGCTGAATTTCACTGTATATTGTATACTGTACAGTTACAGTGGCTCAGTGAGCAGCTTGATTCTCACCACTGACTGTGTGGAGTTTAAATGGAGATTTCTTGCCAGTGAATAGTTGGCTAAAATGGCAATGCTGTGTGTTCAGACATGCTCTTCTGAACACCACTGTAGTACTGTAATCATTTTTGCAGTTAAGGCTTTCTTTTCATCATACTCCTCTGACCTCTCTTACCCTACAGAAGTGCTGGTGAAAAATTTCACTTGTAGCACCATAAACCCTTGACACTAATGCAAGAAAATCAAACTATGTTCAAAATCATTCAGATCATGTCCTGTCCATTCATAATGCTTAGATCAGTATCTGCCAGTTTGCTTTAACGAGCAAATATCAAGACAGTGGCCAAAGAGTGTAAGTGCAATTTATGATGATGGTTACTGCAATAACTAATATTTTGACTTTAAAAAATAGCTATAACAAATGATGTGGCTATGTTATTACATTTCTTTAATTTGCTTCCCATATATATATATATATATGTATGTGCATATACATATACTGTACATATATACACCTCCCACAAGTTATCCTGCAGCACAAGGTCCCAAGGTTATTGGCTGACAGAAATCTTACCTGAAAGCTGAATATTTATGAACAAACACATTTACTTGTATTCGCTTGGCTGCTCTCAGAAGAATACCTGTGAGCTAAGAAAAGAAAATGGGTTAAGTTTTCCCTATCATTATGTCTATGATTATATTAAAACTAAAAGCTTTTTATTTTGGTAAGGGGCCTTGTCAAAATGCATCAATAGATTGTACAGTGAAATTACTTTCATATTATTGCATATTACAAATGAGACATAAAATAAATATTTTTGATCCATAGCATAACGATGTTAACCATTCAAACAAGGGCAAGAAAGGTTGTTTTTCAGTTTTTATTAGCAGTGTAAAGAGCACGACTTAACAGCCACAACCTGTCACAACGATATACCGAGATAAGAGATCACCGTGGTTGGAGGACTTTGACTCCTGTTTAGTTTATTAAATGAACAAGCTACTGAAATAATCAATAAGGAAAACTAAAGTAATTTGTCATCACAGCCAACAATACGGCCTACGCGTACCTGGCTTTATCAAGAACAAATGGTTAATTAGGCTTATGCCGTACCAGCTCTCGCCAAGCACTATTGTCTGGGAATCTGGCACAATCCCACCTGCCAACGTCTAAACACCCCTGTTACAACATGAGAGAACATACTGCAGCTTATTACTCGGGACTTTGGCCTGCCTAGGCAGGATGAGATTAACCTCCCTCTTTAAGGAAGACACGGGCAGGACTAGAGAATTGTTTATCACTAATAAGAACTTTTCTTATCTAAGAGAGCTGCTTTCTCTCAAATTTAAGAATTCAAGTGCCCAAACCTAAGGGCCATAATAATCACGCTTGATTTATAATCTTTGTTTTCAAAGATCTACTTTAACTATACGTTAATTTTGGAGTTCCCATTTGTGCTAACGGAAGTTTTTCCTTTTCACCTAAACCATTTTGGTAAACTAGGAAGAAAACAAGTGTAAGATAATAATGTGTAAAAAACAATAAATAAAGACTAAGTGTTTATTTGTGTTTTTGGGTACAATAATAGCATTTAATCAATTGCTTCAATGCATTAAATAAGGAGAACTGAAGTGTTTTTCTTTTCTTGCTGCGATCTTTAGGTTTATAAGGGAGTCGTGTGTTTGCAGATGTGTATAATGAAGGCTTTCAACTCCCTTGAGGGTCTATGAGCCCATAAATCTCAAAACCGAGCACCACGCCAAAACTACATATGGAAATTACGGAATGGATTCTTCAAGTATTAGAAAAAAAATAATTACATTTTAACTGGTGAAAGAATACGACTCAGGGCTTTTCACAAGACTGTCAGGTGACATCGGAATTTGAGAAAGTTCTGTTAGGCATACAACAGAACTAAGGTAGACCCTACCAAATTAACTCAGAGACACTGGCCTTTTCATCAGCCCTATTTACATGTGAGTGTTGCCTAAGGGTTAAATTCCACATTAGCATTTATATGAAAATGTATTTAGAAGACACCAGAATCAGCTGGCCTAAATTTAACAAGCAGAGCATTTAAAACGAAATTTGTAAGGCGAATTGAACAAGTAACCAGGCAACAGATCATGCTTTGGTTATCCACAATCAAACTGTACAGTGCATTAATAGCATGGTTTTTGCAGCTGCTGCAAATCAAAAATGTCTCTACTGTACTACCAGCAGAGGGGAAAGTACGGTTAATAACTTTCTAATAATTGTGTAAAGTATTCACAGCATTCTTTGATTTCTGGATTTGGTTTTGACTTCCTTATCGATGGTTCCTCAGCTTCCCAGTGGCCCTGCCCACTGATATGATGACTAAGCCCAATCCAACCGCAGGCCATCCTATTCATCTTTTACTTTAAACTTTTCTCTTAATTATAGTCTTCTCATAATATATCCCAACTGACACAGCTTCAGGCAAGTCATTTGTGCTTCAAGTGAAATGTCAGGCTTGAATTGCTCAGGAATGTACTTCTTTGTTTTCTGGCAGTCTTATGAGTCTTTGCCAGCACCAAAGTCCCAGAGCATCAATAGTCTTTCTGTCCAGCTTCTTTATTGTCCAATTTTCACACACATTGTGTCACAGAAAAACAAAATATTCTGAACAATTCTGATCTTTGTTCTTAGAGATACAGGGCTGTGCAAAAGTCTTAGGCAGTCATAGGAAATGTTTAAAGCTATTTATCTGGGTAGTATGTGCACTTTTGCTATGAACAAAAAAACACAATTTAGCATTAGAACATATGCAAATAAGAATTTCTTCTGTTCTACAAAAAGTCACTTATGAATAGTCACTGATGACTATTGTGATGACTAGATGAACACGGCTTCAGCTCCCAAACCTCTCCTCACAGGCACCTCAGCCATTCCATTTAGTATTACATTTCAACGCTATCTCTACTAATTAATTAGCTGATTGACTGATCGATTAAATTAGTTCTGAAAGTTATTAAGGTCTTGATTAGCCATACAAGGTGTCTAATGACCAAGTCAAAAAAAATACATAGACATGTTATATGGTTGCTGCAATACTGGAGTGATTTTAGGAGAGGTTTTGAAAGCTCACAAACTTTAACAGACATAATATCATAGTTTTATAGCAACATGAACATCATTTAAACATAATTTTATTTGACGTCCTAAGACTTTTGCACAATATTGTATGAAAGTACGCATATTTTAAGCGTCATGCACGGAAATACCATACTTTACTTACAGGGTTGACATCGATAATGGTCTCATGATCCTCCTTAATTGGATTCATCCCGAATATGTCATCGACATATTTCTTATCAGCTTGGTAGAAATGGGGGGACGACATGATTATTGGGGCCCCTACAGGTGGAGAGAAGAGGTTTCGCAGACGTCCTGTTTGAATCATTGTGCACAGACTTCACAGGGTGCCTAATGTCATCCGACTAAGGATCCTAGTTTTTAATGTTTCATTCATCTAAGAAGAAGCTCAGTTACATACTCAAGCCTATGTCTTTTTTGGCTTGATACTATTCATAGACGTCACTGATATCAGACACAGAAGTCCAGATTAATGTACAGAAACAGCTGAAAATCTGGTCCAGCTTTAAAACAACAGTAAAGATTTCTTACTTGCCGTCTCGTTTTTCCGTATACTTGTATATGGAAAGATGACAATAAAGTTCACTTTGACTACTCCCTGTGGTCCTACTTCGCTCTCTTAGTGCATGAGAATATAAAAGATAAAAACTACTGCTCACATCAGGCACATCGGCTATATAGATTTTTGTTAAATTTTTGCATTTCCTGGAACATTAGAGAACCAAAACCAAGCTTCCTGTCCTAGAAGATTTTAGTTACTGCTCAATAAACCATAACCCACTTCATCCTAATAGCGAACGCCTTACAGAAAGTGCTGTGTATATCCTTCAAACTCATGCTGGGTGTGATACTTTTATTATACAATTAAAACTCTGCTTTAAACATTTGCCTTTTCATAAACTGGCCATTAACTTCATGCCTCTGAAAGGAATAAGTTCCATTGAAAGGAGCAAGTTAAATGCCTTGGCAATGGTGGAAAGGAGTGTTATTAATGAGAAGAAACATGAGAGGCTTCTATACGGTCTGCTGCAGCCCTACCTGAGGTGGAAGTGCTGTTTCTTCACAACAATAAAGAATAACCACTGGCTGATGTTTACATTTGAAAATTATGAAAATTGCGCTAAAATGACGTTTGTTTCCTTCGATTACGTTTGAAGTGTTCGGCCAGGAGGCAGACAGTTTATGCCATCTGCTGTCGCATGTGTATAATGACATTTAAATTCTGGTCTTTGAACATAAGATGATCTCAGTTTTTTTTTGTTTTTTTTTTGGATGTTTTAGATATTTTTTGTTTTTCTTTTAGATAATTGTTTAGCAAAAAAGGATTACTCATTAATAATGACCAGTGTCCATTCACTACCAATGACTGTAAGCGAGCAAAAGATGTTTTCCAGATTTCTGAATGGGCGGATTTTAATTAATATTTTAATTTTTGCATGAGCACTTGGCGTTCAGTAGCTGCCCATGGTGGTGAATGGACAATTATTTGTCCACTGGCAGTTATTTATAAATGCTGGTGAATGCCAAATTATTCATAAACAAAGTATTGTGAGATCTTGTAAAAAGAGCAGACTTCCATTAATTATTTTCTCCTCCCATGTACGTTTCTGTATGTCGCTTTGGATATAGAGCATTTCCTAAATAACTTAAATGTACGAAATGTATTAAAAATGTATGCATTTTTCTGAATTGTGGTCACCGATCAACACCCTAAAAAAAATTTGGGATGGGCCAATACTGCTAATACTGATACAAGAGCTCATTTTATTTTAATATTTTTATATAAAAAATATGTATAATATTATTATTTATACCTTATATATTATTTTTAAACTAGTAAATACAAATGAAAAAATGTATGCAAAAAAATCTTTAATTAGGCTACTAGATACATACATAACGTACTGTTCCACCTCATTTGTACGACTTGTTTTAAGCATTTTTAGTACAATTTGAGTATCTTCCAAGAGTATACACAAGTGACAAATGCTTAAAATGGCCCACAATGTTTCTCCCACTGGGAACAGCGTCACTTACACTTCACAAGCTGTAGCAACTGCGCGAAACAGCCCAAGCTAGCAACTCCCAAATCGTACATTGCTTTTTTTCGTATTACTCACGTTGTCTCGCACAATTGCATGTGCTTTCTTTAGTGGGATTTCCCACTAAAAACTACTTCCACCTCTCAAAACTTTGATTTTACAAAGATTGCAAATCGCTGTGCTACTAGTTGCTGTTAAAAGTGCAAAATACTCCCGATCTTATCTGATCTTACGCTCCTCCTGCTGCAAAGGGTATGAGCATGACATCACAGCAGGCGGAAGTCACTGCCCTCACACCCACTGAGTGGCAAATAGACTGAGAGGCGGCGTTAGATTTCAGCTTGAATGCCGCAAAAAACACATCTAAAATGAGAAAGAGCTGTCGTGCAATTGATTGTAGAAATAGATTTAACAAGAAATAGGAGCTACCTTTTTAGAGACTGCCGAAAGCTAAATAAAGTATCAAACATGGATCATTCACGTATGGCTGATACCAGATCCATCAAATAGGCCTGGATTGGCGCCTATACTGATCGGAATATTGGATCGGTGCATCTCGAATATAAATGTTTACGTTAAATTCTCATGACCGCTCCTGTCTACAAAATGTCACACTTACCTTCCTTACAAACACTGACGTTGAGCAGGCCAGATCCCAGGCAGTTTCCAGCTGGCACACAGAATCCTGCGTTGGCTGGGTTTTCAGTGACATTGGCAAACACCTCTCTGGGAGGCGTGAACCTGTACGCGGGAATGTCCATCACATACAGCTCCTTCTCAAATAGGGCATAGAGCGACCTGCCGTCATCACACAAGAGACAAAAAAAGGGTTTTATTTTCTGTACACTACCAGTGCCGACAATTCAAGTTAACTGAATTGATTTCCCCTCAGTATGAATCATTTGTCAAAAATTTATCTTAACATTCTATCAAAAGTTAATTCCATTAATAAACAACCCCAGTTTAAATTTTACACAAACTGGAGGGAAATCTTTATTAAATGCCAGCTTAAATGAGAGCTGAATCTGTTCAGCCTTGAGCAAAGGAGACGAAGAGTGGACATGATCCAGGTATACAAGACTCTAAAAGGTCTGGATGCTGTTCAAGCAAATAGTTACTAGTTCTACAAATAGTTATTACTTGAAATACAATTGAAATTAGTGGGAGAACATTTTAAAATGGATTTGAGGAAGCACTTCTTTACACAGCATGTAGTTAAAGTATGGAATAGTCTTCCTGTTAGTGTAGTGCAAGCTAAAACCTTGGGTTCCTTCAAATCCAGATAAGATTTTAACAACTTTAAGCTATTAGTTGAATTCTCCTTCACCCGTTTGTAAATTTCATATGTTCTTATGAAAAGGCCAGACAGAACCAAGAATCAACAAGGACTAATTAATAGAGAGGTGTATCTCCATCTCTGAGGCTGACGCGATACACATCCCGATGCGTTGCCAACGATCCGACATGTTAAAAATACATATGAATTACTAATACGATACAGTATGATTCACCCCATTGCGATTCAGAGCGATGACACAATTTGATTCAACATAACACGATACGATGCAAAAGAATGTGAGGTCATGCAATTCAATATGATAGAGGTACAGATAGTTCAGAGAAGGGGAATCGATATAATTATAAAATTACTAATCAAAAATTATTGGTCACATTTTGAAATGATAAAAGCATAGGGCATCTACTAATAATTATATATGAATAAATTGGATTTTACAGATGCAAAGATGTTAGAGACATAGCGTGTTCATCCCAACTTGTATCCAGTGCCCTTTTTTTTAATCAAGGAAAATGAACCGGGAACGTTTGCGCCGGCGCACCGACGAGAATCAGTGAATCTTACCGTCCCTACTAAATAAGAATTCTTTCTCACATGTCATACCTCCTTCATAAAGCAAACCATTTTAAAAGTTTGCCAACATGAACTCTCTGGGGGTCCCTGAGGATCGGATTGAGAATCACCGGTTTAAAATGTAACCCTAATTGCTTCCTCATTCAGGATGAAAATGATTATCTGGCTTTGAATTGGCACTCAAACCTGCAGAGGTCCGAAGAGAACATGTAGAGCATCTCGTCTTTGGAAATTATGGGATGGAAGGAAGCCGCATTGGTTCCATTAATCATATTGCACTGATCTGTACTCCACCATTCCAGATTGCTGTAGGCAGAAAATACAGACTCGAAATAAGATGGCTGCACAACATCCAACAGCCAAACGCAGAGGTATGCTCAGACCGACTGTACCTTTCATTGCGCCATTTGGCCACTCTGGTAAAGTCTGTATAGTTTTGTTTTCCAGTGAAGAATATGTAATCGCCATCATCAGTTCCATTCATCTAAAATAAGTACAATAAAAAAAATTAATCATAAAGAACAAAACCAGCAGCTCATTTAAGTAAGCAACAAAACTTTTTGATGGTTCATTTGAAACGCAACCTCATTTACACATATTATGGCTTGTTTCAGCTACATTCCATAATAGTGGTGTACTGACTATTTAACTATTTAAAAATGATTACTGATGAGAAGAAAAAAAGTGTAGATTTGCACTGGTAAAAATGTGTTACAATTACAAACAGGTACCTGGAGAACAAAATTTGAATAATATTATGCTCATTACCATAAACCCCATACTGTAGTGCAATAATGCCGACTAAAATGTAACAATACAATTCTAGCAGGAAGAAAAACCTACCTTGTAGAAAAGGCCAAAATTGGGATCTACTTCTGGAACAAATGTATGCAGAACACTGAGAAGATCATCTGTGAACCCCCACAGCAGATCCCCAACCTTACGAGTCATAAAGAGCCCCTCGTTTTTTGATGTCATGTATGCAGAGATAAGCCTGCTAATGGTGGAATGATCCTTAAACTTCTCCATTACAGTCTGCCAAAAGGACCACAGGAAATCATTTGAACAGTCATGGAATAAACCTACTCAAAGTCAAAGTGAACGTTATTGTTATTATGAAACAAGGTTATACTCAAGGAACAACAATACCAATGATAGTAAAACAATTTAAAAAACACAAAAACAGAAAAAAATGCTAAAACTCTTATAGAACATAAATACTTCATTATAGGATGAAAGTTAACCCTTAAATTGATGTGATTTACCTAGCCATTTTCCTAAACAGCAATATGGAAAAATACAGAATTTATTATAATTCAATTAAGATAAACTGCCTCGGATGTTTAGAAATATTACAATATTATACTGTTATGTCAAAATAATTATACATGACAGGTGACCATAAAAATAATGCAACGTAAGCTTATATTTTCATTCACAAGAAGTCTACAGAACTTCAACGCAAAAATATACCAAGGGGTACAGGAGTGAATTACAGAGCCGAGCCTACCACTGCAGGGATGTTCACAGTCCTAATGATGTCGTCTTCAAGTCCTCTGGACATGTTGGGCTCAAAGATGTAGGTCTTGGGATTGACTGCATATATTTCGTTACCATTATCTAGAAAAGAGACTTGCTCCATGGGACGAATTTCTCTGCAGGAAACATAACATTCTGAGTGAATGCAGCATCAGACAATAGGGTCGTGGGTGAGTGTGGACCCTATCGCAGATGGCACAGGGCATGAGGCAGGGGCCACCCTGGACGGGTTGCCAGTCCACTACAGTACACATACTCACATACTTGATCACACAAGGCCAATTTAAAAATATCATGACCAAAACACATTCCACATGCTCAATCAATTCCCAAGAAAATGTCATGACGCATTTATCAGAATGAGTTTCAAGAATCCTACTGGAAACTTAGTTCTATTTCCATGTATAGATCATCCATCTACAACCAGCTTTTCCTGGCGAGGGTGAGTGACAGCACGTCTAGTGGGTCAGACGAGACCTCTGTGCCATCATATTCCCACAAACCCCAAGCAGCCATGTGCGGGAGAAGGGTCGAGTTAAAGGGACAGGATGTGCTGAGCTAACGTGATGAAATGCTGAACTGCACTGCGGATTTAGTTGAGAGGTGAATGTAACCGTCTCAATGTCGCCTTATCACCTCTGTGTGCCCTGCAGTGATTACCCCCCTCCCCCAGTCCTGTGCTGGGGGTGAATAGCCTGGGATAGGCTCCATGCTTCTGGCCAATGGAAGATGGACGGATATATTGCAGGCTCACAGCTATTTTCACAAAATTAATGCACTGTATTTTACTTTTACCCAATCAGCTAACTATTTTTGATGCAAATCAACCATACAACATACACAAATGTCCACCATTTACATTTTAATACTATTCAAATAATTTAATAATAATTTTAATAATAGTACATAAATAAAATGCCCATGTTCAAATTTTCAATATTAAAGATGCTGAATTCTCAGTGAAATAACCATTAAGAACAAAGCCATTGAGTCCAGCTTTTCACACTGTGACGTGATGCATGAGCTTTGCGAAAACAATACGGCCATAAACTGCTTAAGCACGGAGACTCATATTCTCGTTCAGTGATTACATACACAGCCAGAAGAGGGGTGGACCCGGGACAGCCGCCTTCAGTTACCTGTAGGTGTAAGGCCCAAGCTCAGTCACTGACGGACTCTCTCCTTTCAACACCTCCGATGGGTTGGATACGTTGAAGAAGTAAAACTGCATGTAGACCGGAGGCGATGGATTCACCCAGGCTTCAAATACATCCGTGCCATTTTTTAGCACAATCTCCTGCGGATTAAATCGGAGTTAGTATAAAACCACAACTGTATGCAACATGTAAAGGCCAAACTAATTTGTTGCACTATTGCAAAAAGACGGACTTCCGCACCCTTCCATTTTTTCGTGAAAAGCTGTTTATCAGCCTTTTTCATGGGCAACTCCTCAATTCGCCTGACATTAAAACACATCTGCAGAAGCTATAGGTTTCCTATTTCGATAAACGCAAATATTTAGAATACATTCAGATGACCATTAAAGCTCATTATAAACTTGATTTCCCGCTTGTTATAGAATGGCAGGAATGATTTGGAAATAAATCATTCGCCAATGTCTGAGCAGCGCAATCCTATCATTCAAGAACGCAGTTACTGGCCTGGAAAACGGATCCGTATTTAATTCTATATTTAGGCCATGTTTTACTACGCATAAGTAACAAATGCACAACCTCCCCAAACAAATACCTTTTTTATCGTTGAGTGCAGGAAGTTTGGAAACACTTGAAACAACACCAATGCGATGGACACAATTAATAACAATACAGAAACTACACCAGTACCATAGAGACAAATTTTTGGCGGCATGGTGCAAACTAAAACTAAGTGAAGGTTCCTAATGCCGAAAACAGAATACAATAAAAAGATGACACCTTTGGCATCATTTACTGTCTATCGTGTGACACTGGTTTTGCGTTACGTCAAAATGAAACTAGGCGAAACGTATAGAGCGTCTATAACATCGAACTCGATCGAGACGGAGGGCGCCGGCGCAGATCCCGTGTCAGCCAATCACAGAACGGGATCAAACGTCCCCAGTCCCAACCAATCGAATGGGTTTTAACTGAGAAAGAAAAATGTAAAGAAAAATGGGAGATGGGATTCCTTATGGTTTTCATTGAATTGAGTCTTTGGAGTTCTTTCAGCTAGAATATACGCTCATTGGATTGTTCACTTCCCTCCCCCTTAGTATTATGTCAGTTGTCACTCCTCCATTTTATATTATAGTTTTGTTTACATCTTGGGGATTTCGTATGCATCGGTTTGGGAAGTCACCGACGTAATCTCGTTTTGTTTCAGTTTTATTCTTTTATCTCTGACTCTTTTTTTCCACTCGCCAGGGTTTGCGGGGTGGGTCAGGGTTGACCTCCCTTTCATATTTCACATGGGGGGTTAATAAAAATATTATTAACGAATATCAAAATTAAAATCTAATCAAATGTGTGTTTATAGCGTCTTCTTGGAACTAGTGCATCTCATAAGGGAACCGATAAAAATATTTAAAATACTATACCATTTACAACATATTTGACAGATGTAATTTCTGTATTTCATTTAGAAAATTCAGAACATGGTTATCAGGTGTCTAGCCTCTTCGCATTGCTTTTATTTTAGAATGGATGGCTTCCAAAACTTCATCCGTGGGTGATCATTTATACCGTTAACCAAAAAAGGGGTGAAACGAATAGCAAAGCAATAACCGTTTTAAATTAATATATTGCTGCCTCTTCTGAAATCGTTTCCACTTCGTTTGACAGTGTAGTGCTTATTAAAGACTGTTGCTGGCGTTTGTTGAAGTGTTGTGTACAGAGGTCACAGGAAAATTGACTCACTGATAAGCAATCCGGTTGGAAATAGAAGCGAGTGAGCACGTGCCTCATCCAGAAGTTTCACATGGTGTTTTTTATTATAGCGATGAGTACGCATTGTTAAAAAACATATTCGCAGCACATGCAACCATATTAATAAAGGGAAGTTGTGCAGAATGAATTGTGAAACTACAAACTTGCTTATCCCCTAAAAATGATATCATAAGCTTCCCAAAAGAGGCCGACATATAGCTTAGTGGACGGCACTATTAGCTTACTCTTGCAATCCTGGGGTTTTAACCGCCCCCCCGCTCCGCGTGTGGTGTGTCTTCCAGTGACATGCAGGAACATTCTGAACATTCTGAACATTCTCATTTCCTCCTGCAGTCAAAAGGCATGCAGTTAGTGTATGTGGCATAGTGTATGTATGTGTGGGTTAGGTTTATATTACATTGTGTGGACCAGATGTGCCCCACAATGTAATAAAAACCTGTTTTTTGACATTGTGGGGACATTTTCAGGTCCCCACAAAGATCTGTGAATGCAACCAAAAAAGTAAAAATGGCAAAAGTCTTGTATTTTGTTTGGTTACTTATGGTTAAGGTTAGGGCTGGGTAGGGGTTAAGGTCGTCATCTTGGAATTAGAGTTTTCCCCAAAGAAATGAATGAAGAGTCCCCACAAAGATATAATCACAAATCTGTGTGTGTGTGTGTGTGTGTGTGTGTGTGTGCGTGCGTGTGTATGCACATGCACATGTCCTGTGAGGGACTGGCGTCCCACCCAGGCTGTACCCCAGCTGTCTGCCTTGAGTTTCCTGGGATAGGCTCTGTCAGCCCCACGGTGACCCTGAATAGGATAAGCAGGTGAAAAGTCACATCATGAAATCTCATGGAGCTTACAAAAGACAGTTTGCAATGTCTTATTCATCACCAGCGCTGCTGTGCTGTTAGGTAGTCACATTCTTAAGCAGTGATATTGAAATTTCTCCCATCTCCAGGCTATAAATAAATCTTCTGCTAAATTTTACAGAAGTTGTGTGAGGTGGAAAAAAAACATGCTCATTAATTTTGGATAAACTATGAACTATGAACACATTGTTTTAGAGCACGCCTGTCATTAATGCAACAAGTTTAATTAAATCTTTATGCAGCAACTCCTGAAAATGTTCAAATTATTTGGAAGTGTACACTGTCCTAGGATAAACATCATGGTGTTGTGGTCGTATACATTCTGTGGCCCTGATGACACTAGGTTTTAAAATGCTTCTTAGGGAATCTAATCACAAAAGACAGTTCACCATTTACACCTGTGCCTATTATGTGTCTGCAAGATGTCCAACTGACCACTTGTGGTCAGATTTTGTTACTGCCTATGCCACTTCTATGGAATATTATTTAGCACTATATAACGTGGAATATAATTATTATGATATTGTTAAAAAGCATGCCAAATACCCATAATATAATCATTACAATGTAAACATTATAATGTAATCGACACAATGTAATCAATTGAGTATGTATTTGCACCTCATGTTACCCTGAGAGTTTTTGTTAGCTACTTTATGTTAGTCTGGCCTCCTCTCGTTTGTAAATTTCTTATGTTCTTATGTTCTTAGTCCTGAATCTATGAATATCCACTTTTATTAGCGTATACCTTATGACTATGTTGAAGGACAAATATATTATCAACCCTCTAGTTTGACAATGTGCAACAGGCTGAAGCTGCCATGGTTTACTACTGAAGGAAGGGATTCGTCTGAGTTCACCAGAAGTTCACGGCTGAACTTTTTAAAAAACGAGGTGGAGATGGTCGCGCCACCATTATGTTCGGCCGAGGGACCAAACAGTGAAAGAGATGAACAACAAACTTATCACCTAGGAGTGTGGATTAAGGGAGAAAACAATGATTGTGAATGGTTGAAGGAATGATGATGTACAAGTGACGAGATATTGTTACACAATAAGAACTTGTATAAAAATTGGTGTAAAACAGTATTGGACACACTTGTAAGTGTCCGGCCTTGGTTGTAACTTCATTGTTGCAATAAAGACTGCATTTGGATCTACACCAGCGGTTTCTGATTTGGCAGGGAAGGAAAAAACCATGACACTTCCTCTAGAAGGCTAAATGGCCCTGCAGAGAGTTATTGTCACACCTACATTGGGAACACAACAGGAAACTACAAAAGCTATGTGGTCCGATGTGGTCCGATGTGTCCCAGACCACCTTCACAAGTGGCTTTGATGACTGGATTACAATGCGTCATGCTGGTTGTTTACCTTGAATTCAGTAGTGTCCACTTAGGATCCGATCGCCCAAAATGTAAACAGAGCCTTTGTGATATTTACGGGGTGAGTTCTTCTAACCCGCAGCGTCACATGGACAAGAGTAAGACCTCAGAATTATTAACTGAATGATCTGAATGACTGACATTTTTTCTATAAGAACATTATTAATGTTGGTTTATGTCTCAGCAGGTAGCACTGTTGCCTTACGCAGTCAGGACTGCAGGTACAGCTCTTAACCTGACTCTTCTCATATGGTGCATGTTCTTCCTTTTATAAAGAGTGCTGGTTCTAGTGGGGGGGCTAATGCTCCTGTGACAACAAGCATGGCCCTCCTGTGGCTCCCCTAAATGCATAAGATACTTGGGTCTGAAATAAAAATATGTGGCCTAAACTTTTTGTGAACTACAAATAATCAGTTCAGCCCAAGTCTCCAGAGCCTGAGCCCACCAGCGCCCATCTCCCCAGACCCAGGCTCACCAGGGCTTGTCTCCCCAGACCCAAGCTCACCAGGGCTTGTCTCCCCAGACCCAGGCTAATCAGGGCCTGTCTCCCCAGATCCCTGGTTCACCAGGGCTTGTCTCCTCAGACCCCGGTTCACCAGCGCCCATTCACTGTTTGCAGTTGTCTCAGGCTGTGGTCCTGATCTCATCATTCTGTGTCCCTGAGAGATCTGGGGGGGGCATGGATTCTGGTGATGCCCCTCAGACTTACTGCTAATGACCTTTCCTGCACCTACAGGCCATCCCCAGATTTCCTAAGGGCCTGTACAACCTGCTGCGGTCCTTCCATTCCATCCAGATTTCCAGCCGCCGCTCAGCCCAGTTGAACATCCTACCACCAAGCGGCGGGCTACACCACTACCCAACATACTTCGTTGTCTTGTTTCCAGTCCTCCCTTAGACCCCTGAAGACCTACAGACCACAATCTGGACCTGCACCTCCCAGATTTCTTCCTCTTCCATTCCTTTTAATGAGGAACTAATAAAAGGATGAGGACTCAAATTAGGAATTTAGGAATTTGAGTCCAGCGTGTTTTCTGTATGTGTTACTAGCTATTGGTTTTATTGGAGGGTTGTAGATGTTGGCTTGCGTTCCCTTTGCTTTCCTCACATACAGTTTTGGCTCTTGTTTATTGTTTTACCTTCCTGCTTTGTTTTGACCCCCTCATGGTCCCTTTTGTTTCTGGTTTCCCTTGTCTTCGGTTCCCAATAAAACTCCTTGTCACCCAGCTGCACCGTGGATTGTCCCTTCCATCATGCCTGCCGTAGCATTTTTCAGTTCCTTGCAATATATACCTAAATTTTACAAAAATATAAATGCCACTAAAAACTTCAAGGGCCAAAAGTCTTCCATTTTGTTTGGTCATTTATGGTTAAGGTTAGGGCTGGGGTAAGGATTAGGGTTATCATAGTCAGGATTAAGGTTATGTGCATAGAAATGAATGAAGAGTCCCCACAATGATAGGAATATAACAGCTGCGTGTGTGTGTGTGTGTGTGTGTGTGTATGTGTGTGTGTGGGTCATGTATATATTATATTGAGGGGACCAAAATCCTGTTATTTTGACGCTGTTAGGAACCATTTTTTCTGTCCCTACAAGGGTAAACTCAATTTTATAAAAATCTGTGACTACAATCAAAAGACTGAAAATGGCAAGTCTCGTATTTTGTTTCATTACTTATGGTTAAGGCTAGGGCTGGGTAGGGGTTAATATTGTCATTGCTGGGATTAGTGTTTTCATAGGAATGAATGGACGGGCTCCACAAAGCTATGAATACAAACATGTGTGTGTGTGTGTGTGTGTGTGTGTGTGTGTGTGTGTATGTATGTGTGGACTGGCATCCTGTCTAAGGCATTGTGTCGAGTACTCCTGGGTCACCACAACATAGAAACAAACCAGCAGCTATGGACGGATGGGTAGTTATACAAATCAGCTTATAAATTTAATTTTAGAAGTTTACCTATGTGAATATTGGCCTTTAATCTTTGTGTATTTTCATTAGACTGTGTGGGCATATGCTGAACTAGGAAGGGGTATGTAAGTCTGGATCAAGGTGTGAAGAAAACCGAGGATGGAGGATGCAGGAGCTCCAACAGAAGAGGAGTAAACCGGAAGACTGGAAGTAGGACAAAGGGCAGGCCGATCTGGAGCCAGGGATTGGGTGTGACTGTGCACAAGGGATGAATCACAGCACAGGAACCAGGACAATCACGGGCTGAGTAGCCTAAAAACATTTATCTGGGCCAAAGTGCAAAAAAGAGGTCTAGGACAGAGCAGAGAGAAAAAACAAGGAAATCATGGGAATAGGAAGTCTACAACACAATATGAGGCTTGGGACTTCATACTATGGAACAAAAAACAGAAGGTCCTCCAACCAGACTGATTATATAACCAGCGGAGCTGATTAACTTTGGCATTTCCAGATCAGGTGACAGATCACAGGACCACACGCAACGAGCAAGAAATTGTAAAACCAGTTCCCCCTGCAGGCCATCACAGAGCACATACCATATATTCACACACTATGGGCAATTTAGAGACACTAGACTAGACTATGCCATCCAAATTCTGATTCTGATTCTGGCCAGTACTGTATGTGTGAACAAACCAGAATGGTCTGTTGTGGTGCCTGAAATACGCCTGTACACAGTATCAGCATCTCTTTGTTTTTCTCTTCAGGGCACTGGCACCTCTCAAAATCTGCTGGTACTGAATAACAAGAGCCGTACCAGCACCTGGGACTGAATAACAAAGCGAGTACCAGCACCTGGTACTCAATACCAAGCAGAATGCCAGCACCTGGTACTGAATAATAAGGCAAGTACCTGCACTTGGTACTCAATAACAAGGTGAGTACCAGCATCTGGTGCTGATTAACAAGGGGAATACCATCCATCCATCCATCCATCCAACCATCCATCCATCCATCCATCCATTTTCTCTAACCGCTTGTCCTATTCAGGGTCACAGGGGGTCTGTAGACTATCCCAGAGCTACGGGTGTAAGGTAAGGAACAGCAACACATCTTAAGACAATAAATTAACATTAGAACATTAGTGGTACAAGTTGAAATGATATTGCATGCATGCTATGAAGGGCAGATGTCAGGCAAGAGGGGAATTGTCCCTGAGTGAATGGATTGCATCTGGGTGATGGATTACTGTGGTACTAGTTGAGTTTATTTAGGAGCTGGATAGCTATGGGGAAGTTCTGTTGGATGGGTGATGTTGGGCTTCCTGAATTGGCGTAGGAAGAGCAATCGTTTCTGGGCTTTTTTGGTGATGGAAGTAACTTGCATGTCCCACTTCAATGTCCTGGTTATGCTGGTCCCCAGGAATTTGAATGGTTCAACCATAGAAATGGCCTGGCCATTAATTAACAGGGGGGAAACAAGCAGAGAGTTGATTGCAAAAATCGACTCTCATTTCCTCTGTCTTGACCACGTTGAGTTCCAGGTTGTTGCTGGTGTTCCATGCGGCAAGACGGCCCACGTCTCTGCAATAGCAGGTCTCATCGCTATCAGAAATGAGTCGCACTATGGAGTCAGCCGGCCAAGGAGATGTGTCATTTCCTACACCCTCCAATCGCCGTTTCCACTCCTGTTTGCCATTACAGAGGCACTGTATGCACTGTATTGCAGATTTTTATTCACCAGAGGTTTACAGTACGTCCTCCTGGTGAAAGGGCATATCCATGAGCTCAAGGTCTTCCTCATTGTGTTTCTTGCGCTGAATGAGAATATTCGATTTTGGTCAACATTTCCACTCTTGCTTAACACTCCTAAGGCACTGAATGGTTTGCTAACACCAATCTCTTTGTTTGAGTGTTCGAAACATATGACCTTTAAGAATAAGATTAAGTTTAGATGAGACAACTACAATGTCAATCACTGATATTTAGCCTTGGGTTCACTGATACCATGGATGCTAATGAGCATCACTGTGTTCAAACACAGTGTTTGCTACAGACAATTCATGGCTAACACAGAAGTTTACCGCTCAAGTTTTTACCCTTCCACCTATTTCCAGTGTTTCCCATGTGTGTGTGGAAGTCACTGAGGAAGACCACTGAGTCAATTGGACATACCCATTTGACAGAGGTGGAAATTTCAGGTCCAGAAAGTATAAATCCAGACCATGATTTTGTTTCAACCAACCAGCAGAGTACTCTGTGACAGTGACTCTTCATGCTCAATTGGTTGGTTGAAACAAAATCCTGGTCTGGATTTTTACTTTCTGGACCTGAAATTTCCACCTCTGCCATTTGAGGGCATCCGTGAGAGTCAGTGACTTCCCGCTCTGCCAGTGTGTGCGCCATGGCTGGACACTGTTAGTTGGCACTGTTTTGACTCATTTATGAAGTTGAATTGCCCTTGGAGCTAGTTGGCGAAAACACTCTCTGATTGACTGTCACCTATAATCATGCTGGTGTGTTCCAGTGCAAATTTTCACAATCAATGAGAGCCAAAGGGAGCCAACCATCCCTCGGTCTTGGCTGCTGCTAGTCTTTCGCCATGTGCTTGGTGTGTTCCAGGCTTAAGAGACGTAACATTCCAAGGTCAGTGTCCATTACCAAGGTCAGTATATTCTTATTGGGTGCCCTGGCTAAAAGGCACTAGCTGGTAAACACTACTACCAAGCCTGGCTCAAGCAAGGGTCCCAGCAGGCAACGTAGCTCCATGGATATGGATATGTATGTGTGTGTGTGTGTGTTTGTGTGTGTATACACATACACTAAGTCCACCTTTGTCACTACTGTTGACTAGTTCATCAATAGTTTACTTGACACGCCAAACTTTTGCCTTCCTTGAATTGAACCAATTCCTTTTCCCAGCAGGCTAAGCCTCTGTGCCAGTTCAAGCCCGGCCTTGGCAGAATAGTCACATGTCCGTGGACCCTTGAGCGAGGCCCTTAACCCCCGGCTCCATGGGCGCCTCTGCAGGTGGCTGCCCTTCGCTGCCAAACGTGCTCTCACCTACATATCTATCTGTGTGTCATGGAGAGCAAGATGGGGTAGGAGAAAGGAGAATTTTCCCACAGGGATCAATCAAGTCATAAAATTAAATAAACGATTCTGTTGGTTACAAAAACTATGTGTATTTTTTCAAATAACCTAATGTCTTTGCCTCAGTGATTGATGGAAAAAAATCCACCACAAAATTCAAAATAGGGCTATGTGATGAACACCATTTCAGCCTTGGAAAAGGGGCAGTCAGATTGTCTCAGGCAGGTCAGAGTTCTGTTTTATGCGTTGATACCATGAGCTGATTCCCCTGCAGCGTTTTAGACTCAAAATGCTATATTGCATTGTGACTTTTGTTAAAAGTGGCCCCGCAATCACACATAAAAGCCTTTCATTTCATCGTGAATAGAACTGAGTGAAAGGACATGTTTACATTCATCCAGTGAGTCAATGACCAAGTTGGCCAAGGGTTCAGCACCACTGTTGAATTAATCAGTATCCATTGTCAACACAGCATTTGATTAGATTAGCCTCATGCAGGATTGTTGTTATAGAAACAGGGAGGATTAAGGTTTGAACTGCATAAAAACAAAATTCAGAGAAGCATAAATATTTTTACTTTAGAGGGCTTCAATTTGTATTTTAAAGACATTTATTAGAAGTAGTTAATTGATGTCATTAGTGGACTAAAGTTGTTACAAGAAAATCATGTAACTAAAATTAAGATAAAATAAGAATTATACATTCCATGTCCTGTAAAATTTATCTGTCATCCATAATTCTTCATAGTTCTTACAACAAAATGCTAAGTAATATGCCTGATATTGACCTTTCATGTAGTTCCAAAGCACTTTGATCATTGTATACCCTATTCTAGGATGTAAGAAAACTATTTTACCCAAGATGTTTGTTGGTTTCAGTACAATGATTCTTAATTAATTAAGCATTATACGGTGTAAACAGTTATGTCCATCTAGTTTTATATAGGTATGCAATTAAATCCGCGTCCCAAGAGTTGCCTTAAGATGGACACCACCTGGAAAAAGAAAATCTGGAAGACCCAAAAACACCTGGTGTAGGACTGTGGTACAGGAGCTTCAAAAGATGAACCTGTCATGGGGAGAAGCACAACATGCTGCGAAGGACCGCATGCGATGGAGAGAGCTCATTGAAGCCTTATGTCCCAGAAGGAACGAAGAGGATTGATTGATTGATGCAATTAAATAATTCTGTCAATATGCAGAAAACTGAGTAAAGTAATTATTAAAACAAAAACAATGGTAGGTTCTACATATTAACGTACATATCAAAATGCTTAAAATTAAATAGGTTACAAGATTATAAAACAAAGATTTTTCAGTAATGATGTCTTTGGAGTCGGTAGCCGTCGCTGATATAATTACTTCCCTTGTCTTGTACGATTCAGTAAAGAGTTACTGATCAACCATGTTGTGGTCAGCCAATGGTTAGTTTGTCTGTTTTGTCACATCAAAGGGCACTTCTACACCAGAGGAAAACCCTTCATGTAAACCCAGTGTCTGCTATAAATACACCACGAGCAGGAGCCGCTAGACGAGTAAAGTTCACACAAAACAATGACAATGCAGGGTAGGCAAAGTAAAGTCATATTTGATGGACACGAGCGTAATTCTTTACCCTTGGCGGTTGAAAGTTATAGTATACCTATAGCTGTGGGATGTTTGGTCCTCTTCACGGTGTTTGCTGCACTTTTTGTATTAAGGATTCTGAGAATTCAAAGAGTCAAACGGAACACAAGCGCTGGGATAGAAACAAGCTTGACAGCAAAGACAGAGAAGACAGAGAAAGTGGTGCGTCAGAAGAAAAAGAGGCGCAACGCAAAGTCAAAAGGTATGCATTACAATATTCTTACTGCATCTTTATTTTCCAACTCAAAGTCAAATTTGAAGGAGAGGAATTACCCCATATCACAGTAATTAATTCATTATGAAGTTGTTATAATTTCCTATTCATTTATGGCACATTAAATATAGAGATGTATTTCTTGGAAAATATATATCCATAAGTGAATAAATGAATTTGTTTAATAGGCTGAGGCTCATTTAACATTTTGACATAATCTGATTGTCACATTAAAAGAAAAAATAAAGATTATGTATGCTTTGACAAATGCTAAGACCTGTAACCTGGATACCAGTAGGGGGTGACAAAATTTTAGTGTAAGAAGGGCTCGAAAATAAAATGTAAATCATTACTGGAGTCATTTCTGACACCAAAGATAGTGAGCCTATCTCCATCAATAGGCCAAGGTCCCTTGGCAGGCCTTCTAGTGTAGGCACACTGCCAATACCCATGAACTGCCACTAGGTGTCTTCATGTTCCTCTGATTTTCAGTGACTGCTGTATAACTAGGATCACATGCAGGGAAATCCAAGCGGCCACGTGTGGGTTCCCAGCTTCCTACTAACATCAGTCGCTTTTCCTGAGAGACAGTCAATGACATGTGGCAGGATGAATGATGAATGTAACTTTAGCAGTTCCGTACATGACATAGGCGATTTTAACAGGGGTGAGATTGCACCCCCTACTGGTCAGATTAAAATTCCATTTGAATACGGTACATTACTGTAAGTGGAATAAAATTAAATTATATTGTAAAGTTATATCTGAAAATGCATTAGTCATATCAATGTGCAATAATAATGTATTATAAATGTATTTACTTTTTAAAAAATATAAATGTATTTATTTGGATAAACTTTGGCATAGCCTGTAATGAATAATTGGCTGGACTCCCTCACCTTGCACCCTCTGGCAGAAAAGCACAGAATTGCCTAGTCCAGGGAGGCAAGGAAGCAGGCAAATACCCCCTGACAGAAAAGCAGAAAAGGGGAAATATATAACAGGGTCAGTCAGAAGGCAGCAGTCCCTTAAGGTCAGCCCCCGTACTCGCCTGTGCAGAGAGTACATGCATAGCTGGCCAGTCTTTTCCTTCTCTTTCTTTTTCCTAGCATGGGCCTTAAGCCTTCGGTGGCAAGTCTGTCTTGCCCCCTGGTTGGGACAATTGTCAGCTGCCAGCTATGTTTGTTTTCGGATTTTAGTTTTTTTGGTTTTTGTTATATAAATTGGGAGCCTTAAGGTTTGTACATTAACATTATAAGGCAGTTTTTAGCTTGGATAAAAAAATTAAAAAATAAACAAAATTCAAACCAGCCCACAATATTTTTTACTATAGAGGACTTCAATCATCCATAGTAATCTCTAGCAGTCGTTAGAAATCCGCAGTGGTCAACAATGAGGTAACAGCCGTTACTGTTGGCCTGTGGGGTGTTGATCACCCCCTGCTGGTGCACAGTGGATTCTCGGCGGGCTGTCGATAACTTTTGCAGAACACTAGGAAAAGGCTCATTGAAGAGAACCATGCAAAATATGGAATAAGGAACGGCTCGGTATTTTATTTGGTCTTTTCTTGTGTGGGTGGAATGCACTAGGGAGAGAGTAAGACAGCAAAATATATTTTGAGTGAAACTGTGGTTAATGGTTGTTTCCTTCCTACATATATTTATTTATTTGATGAAAAAACTGTTACGAAAAAAGGGAGAAAGACTTGTGAATGGATTCTCTTATGTTCACGGGATCTTTGATATTGTTATAAAGCTTTGCATGACTGCACTTGCTCACTTGCACAAATAAAGTGGAAAACATGTTGAGGCATCGCATCAATGTTGAAGGTCATTCGCATTTCAACGCATGTTGCAGGCATGCCACTTTATTTTGATCCTAATTTAATTAAGGTTTCAGGGTATCTGGGGTATTTAATCGTTTTTTCAGAACATTTGTATAGTACAGCTCTAAGATAAAAATCATGAAACAGACTACAATCGACTAGAACATTCCTAAAAGAAAAAAATTATCTTAATAAAGGTTTCATGTTGATAGATTAAACGGCTTGCAAGGAACCCAGAGAGAGTCATCTAGGCCTATCTCCATATCGTTTATGGGTCAGCTTAACTGGATAAGTAGAAAATGGATGGATGTAATGATGGAAGTGTTTAATTTAGCTTACTCTTTTTTTAGGAAAACAAAGGGAGCCAGTTTCAAAAATACCAAAATTTGAAGAAGGCAATTCTCTAGATGTCAGTTCAGGATCACGACATGAAGATGATCGACCCACTGCTGATTCTGAAGCAGACTCTCTGCTTGAGTTCAATAAAAATATTGACTGTGACGTCAGCCATGAGCAAGTTAGGGGCAACCAAAGTGGAAATCTGAATGATTTGGATGACCAGCTTGGGCTTAACAGCTATAGAGAATCAATGCATGCAAAAGTTTCTAAGGTAAATGTCAATGAATTTGTAGAATCCCAAATGGACACTAAAGGATGCAGTAGTGACTGTAATGAACATAAGAACCAGGAAGATGAGGATAAAGTAGAATTTATTTCTAAGAAAAGTTTGAAGGATGAGAATCCTCAAAACAATCAGGAACACACTGCTGATGGTTCTCAGTCTGACGTGAAAAAAGAGCAAGAGATGAAACCTCTGAAAGCAGATATGATCTGTGCAGAGGTGAAGCTGGGAGTAGCTATGAAAGACTTTCGTGAAGGCCTGTCCAATGGTTGTCAAGGACCATCCATCAGTGGGCAGCAATGTAGTGATCTCTCCAATGGTACGCATGTCAATAGACATTATGAAGAAGAGATGGTCATTCAGAGAGAGACAAAGTGTGATAAGGAGAAGAATGGTCAGGCAACAATAGAAACAGAAATAAAGAATGATACCACCGTTAACAGTCAGGAGAATACTTCAGTTTGCCACCCAAGCAAGAATTCTCAAAATCTGAGTGATTTTCTTAATGAGCATAGAGACAAAGATGAAGATGACCACTATGAACCAGAAAATAATACACAAGTTCTGAAATGTGCAACAGTGATTTGTGAGAACCCAGCTGAAAAAAATGTGGAAACACAGATAACAAACCATTCCACGACAGACATAAAGATCACCGAGGAAACCATGAAAAACCACAAGTGGACCGATCTCAGCAATGCGGAGAATAAGACTGATGTCCTCAGATCGAGTCTGAATGATTTGCCTGGTGGAGCAGATCAAGAGTCTGAAAAGAAACCGCTAAATGATTCTCAATCTAGTCTGATCCAAGTCGAAAGCTTTCTTAAGAGTAAAAGCATTGCAACGGTGCAGCCGATGTCCCACACTGTCAAAGTGAACTTTTGTGTTCACTATGTCACCCACTCACCTTCTCAGGTCCTCGCTATAACTGGAAATAAGAATGAATTAGGAAGCTGGAAGAGTTTTATCCAACTACAGCAGGAAAAGGGGGGATACTGGTCCAACACCATTGTGCTCCCAGTCGACAGTCACGTGGAATGGAAGTTTGTACTTGTGGAGAATGGCAAGATTAGTCTGTGGGAAGAGTGTGGAAACCGGTCGTTCTTCACTGGTCAAGATGAAGAAATACATCTTCACAAATGTTGGAGTCATGTCTAAAATCATTATCGGTAAAATAAACTAAACTGATTTTTCATTGTATAAGGCAATGAAATGAAGTGCCATTATGCAATGTATAAATGCATTATTCAGTGGTAGCTAATTATATAGTTAATGCAAAGTTGTTTTGATAGAGAAAATAATGCTAAACATCTAAATAGCTATAATAACAAGTCCATTATAAACACTAACTAAAATTTGAACACTGAGGTGGGGGTGCCACTGCGACACAGAGGCATCCTGGTCAGCACTGTTGGCTCACACCTCTGGGACCAGGGTTCGGAGCTCCATGGGTCTGGAGTTTGCATGTTCACCCTGTGCCATTGTGGGATTTCCTCTGGGTACTGTGCCCCCCCCCATGCACCGGGATGACGAAATACTGCTTGGGCCCAGAATGTTAAGCACAATGTAAGCGCGGACCAGTCATTGGTCATCAA
>JAODLD010000124.1:19279060-19294325 GCA_026781065.1 Mormyrops boulengeri
GTGTATGTTTAAGGAATGTGCATGTTTAAGAATGGCTTAATTGGATAAGAAAGGAAAAAGTTACAGAAGTGCTCATGACATTTTTCTGCAATTTTTCTTTGCCAGATTATCTGGACATATAATAATGATATTTACTTGCCATTTGCACAAGTGGAATGGAACCCTTTAGTTTTCGTATCTCCCATCTTACTCTCCTATGAAACCAATGCAAGTAGGAGTAAAGCTTGGGGTCCAAGCTCTGGGGCAGCGCAGTATCTGGCAGCAGGGGAACCATTTTTGGGGATTTAGGGCCTTTCTCAAAAGGCCCAGTGATGTCACTGTGTCAGATTTGGGATTTCAACCTGCGACCTTTTGATTATGGGTGCAGAGTCCTAACTAACAGAGCTGGCTCTAGCTGTAAGCAGAATAGGCTGCTGCCTAGGGGCCCTGAACTACCTGTACTGTGGAAGAAGTGAAATGATCATTAATTGGGTGGTAGGGGACTGAAGCTTAGCCCAGGGCCCATGAAAAGGTGGAGCCGCCCCTGCACACATCAGATTTTTTTTATTTTTCAAATTTTTGTGGATTCACCACAGAAATAATCTTTGTGAAAATATGTATGCTTTTCAAGTAGTTTATTTCTTTTTAAGAGGGCAAAGTGATCCAGGTCATTTACACTGAATCAAGACTGTCACAACTTCTCCAGACTAGAAAGGTGAACCATGCCTGCATACCTACAGTCATTGTGGAAATCCTTCTCCAGCGGACGATCGATTGGCAGATCTGATTCTAGCAGATCAATTAGCACTAGGCGCCTCAGATTCTAGCAAGAGCGCTTGGAGCTGTGTATTGTCACTATTTAGCTATGATTTGTAAGCCTACATATGTAATCTTACAGATTTAGTCTTGTTATTCAGTTCTCAGCTTGGCTTTTTGTCTTTGCCCTTTGGTTTCCGTGTGTTTATATGGCTCCTGAATTCTGGCTACATCTGGATTCTGTTCACAAACATCCTCATTGGTAACATCTGCCAGGGTTTTTCCCAATCTGTGTATCACTATTCAGCACCAGATTTGCTCCGTACCGATTCTAACCCAGTGAGGTGTGCACCACCTTGTAGCTCAGGGTGCTGTCTGCTGTAAGTAGGGGTTTAACAATACGGTCTGCTCACGATTCACTTCGATATTCAATTCAAGGCTCAATACACTCAATAAATTCAGCAAAATAAGACAAAAAAGTTAGATTTCACTGTTCTAATTTATTCCTTTTCAGGAATGTACATTTACAAAAAACAATTTCATTTTTTTCATATCCTGCAGAGTCTCAAAATCTCAACTTAAAGTGCCTGTTTTTCAGTCAGAATGTCCTTAATATATAAACATTGTATAAAGACTGAAAAACTAAGCTGTCACAGTTCTTCCTATTTAAGGATGTTTTCAAACCATTTTATTTCTTGCAATTTTTTCCATTATTCTGCAGACTCCAGTTCAAAATGCAAAAATAAAATCTCAAGGCAAAACTGAGATTATGCCTGTTGCACTCTCTTATGTTAACATTAATAAATTATTCCATGCCCTGTTGCATCGTTACACCCTTTACGATGCGTATCGTCATGTTTTTGAATTGTGACATATAGTGCCACATGCATGTGGAAAATTGCCCTCTGCTGTTGCTGAACAGGGACCCGTGTGTGGCAATCGGCAACAGCTGATGCTCTCCAAAGCTGGGGCTCAGATACTGGAGCGTGTAAAGATCTCATCAAGAACAGCATTCTTTGGCAGTCTATGCAGTGGAGCTCCTGCCAGTAATTGCAGAGAATGGGTATAATGAAGCCTTCCTCATCACTGCATCACTGCATACCGGCAGATTAGTAGTCTGTGCCCTCATATTGATTAGCTGGACTCAGTGGCTGTTACAGCTGCCCTCATTTCAGCCACCAAAGTGCTAGTTCATCCTGCTAAGATATTCATTAAATTTGGCCACTGCAGCATGGTGTCTGAATATAGGGTGGGATGAGTTTCACGCTACCACTGGGCATTACAGATACCCGGTTATGCTTTTTGCACTGGTCAGTGCTCCAGCTATGCTCCAGGCATTCACAGATGATGTCTAGACGACATCCTGATCCATTCCCCAGAAGAGGAAACCCCTGCCCAGTAGGTGCGTCACACTTGAGAATGGATTGTTTGCGAAACTAAGTGTGAACACTGTGTCACGAAAGTCTCACTTCACTGAGATCCTTTCCCCTCAGGGGTGTAGATGGATACTAAGAAGATCTAAGTTGTTAAGGAATGGTCATCCCCTGCTTCACTGAAAGAGCTAAAACATTTTCTCACTGATTGATTGATTCTTTGGCTCCCCACTTCGTTGACACTCTCCTTCATTCTTTGGCCCCCCACTTCGTTGACACTCTCCTTGATTCTTAGGCTCCCCATTTCGTTGACACTCCCCTTGATTCTTCGGCTCCCCACTTCGTTGACACTCTCCTTGATTCTTCGGCTCCCCACTTCGTTGACACTCTCCTTGATTCTTCGGCCCCCCACTTCGTTGACACTCCCCTTGATTCTTCGACTCCCCACTTTGTTGACACTCCCCTTGATTCTTCGGTTCCCCACTTCGTTGACCCTCTCCTTCATTCTTCGGCTCCCCACTTTGCTGACACTCTCCTCGATTCTTCTCTTAGCCTATTAAGTTTTGTGTTAGGATGTCGCTTCTGCCGACTCGCAGCGTCACCTTGGATTTTGCATATCACTGCTTGGTGGCAGATAAGTCCACACACTTACAAGTGAGCTTGGAGTGTCGTCTACAAGTGTGACCAACATGAATGCATTATCACTATTCTTTTTTTCCACTTGAAACAGAACTGATGTGTATGGACAGAATACATCTGGGAAGAATTTCCCTATATATTATTGTAAATGTGTATGTTACTCAGTTGGTTTAGATTTATTTGGACAATGCATTTTTTCTGTAATGGATGGGTATGGGGCCATAGGTGGACTAACACAGTAACACATAAACACAAAACTCAGAACCTGTGGGAAAGAATAACCTTTGGCCTGGTGCTTTAGGGATGAACAGAGAATCAAATAAGTTGTAATTATGGGTTGTGAGACTGGTGCCAGCACTAGAGGGTGCAAGCAAAGCAGAAACTACTCATAATGAAAATGTGAGAAGGACAGGCAGGTGGATGAAATCTCTGTATTTAATCCTTGTCATCTGACTCCTAAAATAGCTGTTGGCCATCTAATTATTAGGTGCATAATGCATGTATGGAGGCGTAATAAATTACCATGACAGGTACATTGAGTGAAAGCAGGAAAAAAAATGAATGCCTGAAATATGTGCATTTTGCACATTTACGAAAGCCTGTTTCTGCCACATTAAATAGTTTACATGCCGAGTCATAATTATGAGATTTTATGTCAAAATTATGAGACACTAAGTCGAAATTATGAGATAACCTAGACCAATCACATTACTTCATATATCTCATAATTTAGATGTTAGTATCTCATCATTTTTACTTAGTATATTGTAATCATGACATAGTTTTTTATTTTATGTGGTGGAAATGGGCTTCCGTACACATTAAAGACAGGCCATGGAAAATATTTACATATTGTGAAACAGTTGAAGAAGTGGATGCTCATACTTTTGTTTTTCAAATTTTATTATTTTATTTTACCTGAGAAATTCATCCAGAGTTATGCATTTATTTTTTATGCAAGTTTTTTTTCTTTCACAAAGTAGAATTTATTTTCTCAGATTTTATTGTTTTGCCATTATGTAGAAACTGATTTGTTCATTCAGTATTCTTACCTTTATCCAGTAGAAAATGTCCATGCTGTCAGTCTGACGTCCGTCCGTCCGTCCATCCATCCATCCATCCATCCATCCATCCATGTTTATCCTCACCAAGTTCCTAAAACAGAAATTAACCAGAAATGTGTGGAAGTTAATGTGCGTAAAATGATCTGTTGAAATCCTCCAAGCAATTTTTAAATAATTTAATGTTACCTTAGAATATATGTATAGTGAGCCAAATACCATTACACAGTATTCATTTAGATTAATATTTTAAGTTTAGTATTTTTTTGCACATCAACATGATCATGTTGTATCATGATGTACAAATTGCTTGAAAATGTGATCTACTCTTCTGTGCTTGTACATGAGAAAATCCATTATATTACATTTATTTATTTAGCAGACAGAAGTTACATACAGGTGAGGCGGAAACATTACAGCTGTCAATGAAGCAACCAGGTATGAGGGCAGCTGGGCTGAGCTTCCAAAGTATGACCAACAAGCAAAGTGAGTTAGCATTTGTGCAATAGCTGTAAATATATCTGCACAATACATGAACTTTTCAAATGGGCCTTGAGGACTGAGGAGGTCAGTGTCCAGGTTAGCTATAGTAGAGATAGTAGAAATGGGTCTCGAGACATTTCTTGAAGGCTGGGAGATACCCCGATGAAACAGATGGGTAACTTGTACCACCATTGAGGAACCAGACACAAGATACGCCTACAGTTTATTCTCATGTGATAGAGGGATCTCCAGACGGCATCAAGACATATATTATATAAATCACTCGAACTACAGTTGACTAGTTGTAATATTGTTTTTATGGCTTAATTGCTGTTATAATGCAGGACAAAGAAACTGTTGTGTTGAGGGCATAGTAACAGCCCATTATCTGACATAGTAATCATATTATTTTTGCAAATGCAAGTTTGTCTTATGTAGAAGATAGATTTTGGTTAATATGTCAATGCAGCAATAAATGTCTCTAAAATAGCTAAGTATGTGACAAGCCATGTTCATTTTAAGCCATTAGGGGATTATCCATGTCTTATTGTGGATACAAATGGTATGGACAGGAATACCAAAGATATTATACCATATAAGTGGCTCATATGATGTATATTTTAATGAAACTTTTACAGTTTCAGCACAATTTCAGATGATGGCTTGGTTTTGCAGACGAGCAGATAATTCTTCCATGACTAATGGATAGCTCATAGTATAAGGCAGGAAGGGGATTCACACAGTGGCGAATCATAGCTGTATTCACAAGGTTTGCAAAGGCCTTTGTGCAGTGTGACTGTAAGTCCCTGTACAGAGGAACAAGTCATAATGGGAAGCATTGTCGAACGCCTATCTTAGTTTTATGGCCTATTGAAGACTTAGGTTTGCCTGTGTGGCTATACAACAGAGTTTATGACTTACTGTTCCTTGTAGCACGCAAAGAGAAAGCCACACAGGAAGGGCAGAGGCTTGTCTGGCTTACAGGTTCATTCGTTTGCCGCCAGGTACAGAGATCACACCAGCGTGGGAATGTAGAAAGCAGGAAAATCTTTCCCGGCTCTTGAGAAGTCTGAAGATGGAACAAATGAGGATGTTGACTCTGAGAAGTCCTGAGCAAATAGGCAGCCTGATGTGGTATATATTGCTTGCCTTGATAAACAGAGAGTTGACTGTCATTACTGTGGGAGACTTGCAAGTGTGTTCAGTGGGTGCTGCTTTCTCGCTGAAGAATGTACTGTTGTTGGCGTACCTCTTGCTGGGAAGTGAAGAGTGGGAAATATAGAACCTTTGACACAAGGTGGAGTACTTTAGGAAGAGGTTAACCATAGAGCTTCTGCGGGAAGCCTTTTGGCCTGGGAGAGATAGATAGCTGAGGTACATATGAGGATGACTTGAGAATACTCTTCTCAAAATGGTTTTTGTTCAATCTGCAAATAAGCCTTCAGCATCTTTATTTGGAGCTCAGCTGGGGGGTTATGTATGTTCAATAAGGCCAGTGACATTCATTGTAATGAGCAGCCATTCTGAAGCGCTTCCCGAAAGCAGCAGAAATTAAGCAGACACAAGGCAATGGATGCGGACCGCAACTCGGAACGTCCATTGAGCAGGTAAAGTAAACCGTTTTATAGTTGAATTTCAGTTGTTTCTTCCTGACATAGTGGGACATTCAATGTATACTTCACATACAATATTTTAGTCATTTATATCCTTTAGCTGCTTTGTTAGGTGCATGTTTGCCCTAATGATGTGGCTACACAACTGGAAGTGTGTGACCAATCACTGGTGACTTCTTGGTGAGCATGCAGGGTGAGCTCTGTGGACTGGCCGCACTGGGCCATGTGAACCTTTCCCTGACTTTACAAGTTGCCACCCTTTTTTACGTTCCGGAGTGTAAACTAACTAAAATGTGACAGATTGGAATGTGGTAAATATTTAACAGTGCCATGCCAGGCTGTGCCAAGGCACTACGCACCTCTTTATAAGTAATATGAAACAGGGATGAAGCTGGTATAAAATCCACACTTGCCTCCAGGCCAGAATGCCAACATTTTTAATTAATGATCCGCATGGGGAAGCTCTCTTTTTACACCTCCCTCAACTTGCTCTTTGCGGAGTTAGTTATCCACGAAGGGCAGCCACCTGTTGGGGCACATAGGGAGCTGGGGGTTAAGGGCCTTGCTCAAGGACCCGCCGACATGCTGAGGGGGGGGTTTGAACTGGTGACCTTGTGATTATAGACACACAGGCTTAGCTCACTGAGCCACATGCTGCCCCGTTAGCTGTTATTGGTAAAAATATTACATGGAATTATTGTTTAAGCCTGATCCCCACTATATCATTTACTGATTATAATAGAAATAGTTCTGTTTAACATTATTATAGAATATTGATATTAACATGATATTAAATCAGTATAGCCACATGACTCTCCTAGTATGAAAACAAAATTCATGTTCACGTTTATTATATATCATAGTTACAATTGTTTTGTTCCATGTTTGTGTGATAATGTCATAATTAATTTCTCATTAATATTTTCACATCAAGATAATGTGTAAAACAAGGTGTGGCCTCAGTTAGCGCGTCTCAAACTTCATGATGCCGACTGTGAAGGGTCCCTCTACTCTGGAATGAGCCTCCGCTGTATTTGTTAGCTTATATTGACCCAGCTATAGTTTAATGCGACTGTGTAAAACTCAGAAAGCAGAGAAAGGCTATGACTTGTCTGTTTCCTTGTCAGTTTGTTTCGATTTAAAATAAATTCAGTGTTTTTATGCTTACTTTTTCTTTTCAGAAATGTTATGCTTATGAAAGGGTTCAGTCAGGGTTATTTAATCTGACTTTTGAATTGTATCGGAACTGCAGCTTCAGTTTTACTCACATGATGTATCATTTTTGAAGCATTTTAAATATGCTGAGTTAAAAAGTGCTTGCAGGTTATGTATTATGCCGTGATATTAGAGATTACTTGCCGAAACCCTTAAATTTACATTCATTTCATTCAGATATTTTAATAGATGACGCCCTCGCAACCTAGTTACCCTGAAGCAGTTAACAAAGATTTATATCATTAAATGGGCATTATATGAAGCTGTACCTGTGGGGGGGATGGGGGATGGGGGCTGGGAGGGGGGCACACCTGCTCTAGCAGCTTTGCGGGACAAAAACAGGTGGAAGAGGTGGCAGTTTTATAGGAGTCTTCTGTACAGCCCCTCTTAGGTCAGCCTGTGCCGATGTCTGCTTGTGATGTTGAATTTAGCATATGAGGCTGATCTCACACTTGATGTGTGAACCAGGCACAGAAGCACACAGGGCTGGGCATGAATTAAGGATCATTTTACAGATTATTATTCAACTTTATCGAAGCTTTACCTAAACCTTTGTGTACTAGCCATTATAATGGATATGTGAATTAGCCAGTACAAGTGCTGCTTTTCCTTTAAAAGGGAATATAAAAAAACACCGCCCTAAAATAAATAAATCAAACAACGGCCTTGAGGGTATCAGCCTTATGCTTCCTTCGGTCGCTTAGGCAATGAACAATACCGCCGGGCTAGAGGAAGGAGGGAAATAATTAGTCATTTTTTCCTTCCATCTTCAAAAAGGGGATAGTAAGTTCCTCTAAAGTTTCACTCTGACTGAAAAAAAGGATTCAGAGACAGAAAGAAGTGTCTATAGATAAAAATAGAAGGTTTGAGGAACCAGAGTGAGTGTAGTGGGAAACCTGAGAGAGAGTTCTAAAGCAAGTGGGAGGCAAGAGCAACCTGTGACATCATGCCCGTTTTTTTCTCGGCCTGTTCCCATTGGTCAGGAGGGGGGTAATTTGAACTGTATTCATTTGCCAGCTTTGAGCGTGTGACTGTCAGGTAGAAAGGGAGTGAACTGTGTTTGCTCTCATGATCAGCCCACTAACTAATGTTATTTGTTGCTCTAGAAAACTGGAGTGTGTTTCTTGTTATCGGGCTATTTAAAAAGGTTTTGGTTTTGCCTCTCATCGAAGCATACCCTTTGACAGTCACTAAGGACACAGTCCTTGGCAGTAACTTGATCTAACTGTGCTGCTCTCAAAGACAAGGTAAGAAAACCCTTCTTTGTTATGTTTGGAGACTGTCACGAACTGTGAAGTGCCTCGTAGCTTTATTAAAGGCTTTTTCATCTGTACAAATAATGTAGAGGAACTATATAAAGATGTTTACTACTGCTTGCAACTTCATGTACATATGTTTTGCAAATTTTTGTCTTGTATTTTTCCCTTACAAAATTTGGTAAATGTCACCAAATTTCATTTTTATTAGGAATAAAAATTGTTGAATTTCTTGCAGTATTGCCGCTATTTTTCTTATAGTTTTAAAAAGTAATAGGGGAGACAAGGATTACAGTTGTGATTCCACAGATGAACTAGTTGCCCATCTTTGACGACAAACGCCACCCACAAGGCGCCTACAATTGCTAACGTTTCAAAAGATTCCCAGTCACACAAACCTTTTTAATGACAGATTTATTCATGGAAAAAAATGTATGCCCATTGCACAAATATTTCGGAATATCACTAAGGTGTAGAAGGTCAGGTAGTGAGTGCTTTCTTATAATTAAAATTTAGATTTTCAGAACATAATCCTGTGTATGTCTGCAAACTGCTAAAATGATTTTAGTCATATGTGGCTGAAACTCAACAACTGCTAGGTTGTTGCGGGTTTAAATTATTTCTGTAGCCCAATTCCTGTGTTTCTTTATACAAATAATATATAGATCTCGGGACTCTGTGATACATAGCTTGTATATCTAATCAATTGAGCTAAAATATTATAATAGTATATGTTAACTTAAGCAGATCCTGTTTTATAATGGAGTGCTTGAGCCAGGGCTTGCAGAACATTTATTTGTTGATTATTTGTGTTTTTCACTTAATTTTTACTTAATTTTCTGATAGTCCAGATGGGCGAGTCTGACTGCCAGCAGCTTTATTAGTCATATTGCCATTGACAAAATCATATACTGTATGGATCAAAAGAACTTGTGCTATTTTGTGAGTTATACAGTTTTCTTCTCGCCTGGATAATTGTACAGCTCTTGACATTGCAGATTATTGCTTTGTATATTAATGAAATCTTTACGTGCCATTTATAGTAGCATCCATCTGCCTTCCAGCTTGTACAGAACATGACATTTTTAATCTCTATACTGGTGACGTCTTTCCTGGAGAATTCTTTTTTGCATTGTCGTGCCGGGGGATTTATTCTGTCGGCATCTGAGAAGAGTAAATGACAGGCTTTCAGAAAGTGCATAACTGATTATCTTCAGGAAGCGCAGGGCACGAGTCAGGGCCCACACTGGGTGGGGCAGCAGGCCATCGCAGGGCACACGCGCTGTGTACGATTTAGAGACGCCAGCTCAGGTAAATGCATGTTTTGAGGTCGCAAAAAAAGGCTGCAGTGTTTGTAAGGGATCAGTGCAAACACATGCAAACATGTAAATTATAGGGGCATCACATTATTGATCTGGGAATACTTGTGCTAATAATTACTGTAAAGTACAGTGAATACGCTCCTCCCATTTTAATGAAAAAGAAGTGGCATTCAGTATTGAGACCGGGGCGGACTTACCGTAAGACGAGTGTAGGCAGCTGCCTGAAGGCCCTGAAAGGGGCCCTGAATAGGGGCCCCATGAAGAAAGAATTTCCAGAAGTTACTTTTATGGATATAAGATAATATGATTGGCTAAATTATAACATGTCTGTTATTTGCATTTTTAGTGACAGTTTTCAGGATAGACATAGTTGCCTGATGTACCGCCTGTAATGGACTATTCCTACTTTGCCAACTACGTTACCCAGCATTCCTTTCACACTGCAGCCTAGTGGTAGGCTACCGGCTGTTATCCTGCCAAGTGAATTGACATGAAGTAGCCTAACAGAAGAAGGAAAGGGTGCAAAGTTATAAGACTAACATTACATCACCTGTGTCTTTAATACTGTCCCGCTAAAGTGGTAGACATATTGTGAACAGATGTGGAAAGAACACTATTCAAGGGACGTATGCAGAAAGTCAACGTTAGCCACAGGGCTGAGTAAGGTATAGGCTATCCTAGGCTACAGCCTAGGGCCACAATAAAAGAGACAACGGTTAAACCTCTTAAATTTGGCCGATTGATCCGCCAACATGATATCCCACTTCCCCCAATCAGCAAATTTTACCAACAGCACTTTCACCCCCACCCTGATCGGTAAGCTTTGCCACGCCACGTTTTGATTAGCATATGGTAAAGATGTTTCATCATTTGAGATTCCCTCTCGTTTCTCTATTGGCTATACTGAGGGGGGGACCCTACCCATGTCAACCTAACACCCCCAGAGAAGTTAGTCCGCCCCTGATTGAGACCGTCCAATATCATAATTCTGTATTCTCCAATGAAATGCATGGATACTGTTCATTGATACTGTTGGATACTCAGTTGCATGTTTATAATACCTGGTAGGAGATGCACTGTCTTCTTTATGTACTCTGATGTTACTCTGCATCACTGATGTGTGATGTGGGAAGGGAAATGTCCCTGTGGGATACGTCAGAGCGTTTTCCTGGCCAGGTCGTCAGATTTCCAGATAATAGGATTTAAAAAAGCATCTTAGGCCTGTATCATCTAATTGACTTGTAATAAAGTGGGAGAAGTAAGATTTATGCTGCCAGATAGTCTAGAAAAACCCCTGGAATATTCCAGAGTACTGGTGCCAGGGCAGCTGTGGATTCACTGTGAACAATGCAGGCCTGTGTCATTTCAAGTTTACTATAATCATGTGGAGTGTTTCTGGTTGTCTGCCTGCTCTTAAAGTGCATTTGAGTGTAATAAACACCCCAAGTGAAACGTGTGATAAAGGATGCTTCTCAGGAAAACTAGAGAAGTAAACACTTGGGTTGTGGCTTGTAATATATCTGTTAGAAAGACTGCAGAAATGTATTTATTTGTTTTTTTTTTGTTGTTTATGAAAAACGTAATTCGAGTCTTCACGTTGAAGTTTCAAGGGGCAAGACCAAGTCAAGACTATATGGTTGTATCCGTAAGGGTGGATGAGAAACAAATTAGGAATGGGAATTAAGAATGTGATACATCCAAGAAACTGATATTTGCATTTCGCATTTAAATGGTTTTATTAAATGGGAATTGCAATGGAATGGAATTTCTTTTGGTTGTGATATTTTTTTTATTGACTATTCCTGGAATACTTAACACGCTGTTAATCGATCTTTTATTTTGAAATGTGCTGTCCATGTGAAAGTGTTATGTTCGGAGAACATGCAAACTCCATGTGACGGATAATGAACATTCAAATTCTACATGACACATGGAGAACATGCAGACTCCAAGTGACAGATGGAGAACATGCAGACTCCAAGTGACACATGGAGAACATGCAGACTCCAAGTGACACATGGAGAACATGCAGACTCCAAGTGACAGATGGAGAACATGCAAACTCCAAGTGACAGATGGAGAACATGCAAACTCCGCATGACAGATGGAGAACATGCAGACTCCGCATGACAGATGGAGAACATGCAGACTCCGCATGACACATGGAGAACATGCAGACTCCGCATGACAGATGGAGAACATGCAGACCCCGCATGACACATGGAGAACATGCAGACTCCGCATGACAGATGGAGAACATGCAGACCCCGCATGACACATGGAGAACATGCAGACTCCGCATGACACACTGAGGAGGTATGATGCAAATCACCAGTCCTAGAGGTCCACTTGTGATGCAGGGTCATGAGGCTCCAGAGCCTCTCGGAAGCTCCGGGCACAATACAGGGAATAACCTAGGACGAGGCACCAGTCCATAGCACTAAAACATTAAATTAATAACTAATTTTAGGTTCATTTCCAAAATAAATCCCATGTCATCATAATTTCCTAACATTATGCCAACAAAGACAGTAACATCTGTTCTTAAAGATTTTTATCCTGTAGAATTTATATGTATCAGTTTTATTTGGTTTCCACAAGATAATATTCTCTACTTACGACACCTGGTGATGTCAGTAGTCAGTATTAATAGATAACAAGTGAACACACAATTTGTAAATGTGTAACGATTAATAAGTTATAAGCTTTTCTGTAGTCACAGATAGCAGAATAATATTTACAACATGCATATATTATGTGAGGGTGACAAAATATTTCTTTGCAAATTGCACTTCTGTACTTCTGTACAAATTAAATAGACTCGTGCAGGATTTAGTGCATCAAAGAGTGTAGATGGTTGCCTATCGCCCTGGATACCACCTGGGTTACCCTGAAGCCGGAGACTCTGGCATGCGAGGAATGCACGGAGCATGCCTGAGTGGAGAACTTCAGAGCTATACCTTGCCGTGCTGTAGACCAGTCCTGTTTTCATAGGCTAGATGTAATATGAACACTACTAATAGAAAGCATGTAAAATGTAGTTTATCAGGCTGGCGTATCAAACTGAGTGCTATTGTGCGATTTCTAGTATTTCAATGAAAGTGTAAAGTTAATAGTCCATTATATTTCAGTTAATACCTCATCTCACCTAAAGATTCATCACACATTATCAGCTTTTGCAGGAGTAGTATCTAGGCTAAGGAAAGGAATTTGCTTTTTTTCCAGACCTTTGTCCATTATTTAATTTCCTAATGTTCAATTTTTGTTGTCAAGGAAATTCTAAAAAGACTGAAAGGCAGGCAGACAGACAGAGAGACAGGCAGGCAGACATTCAGGCAGGCAGGCGGACAGAGAGAGAGCTAGACAGAGACAGACAGGCAGGCAGGCAGACAGAGACACACAGGCAGGCAGACAGAGAGACAGGCAGACAGACATTCAGGCAGGCAGGCAGACAGAGAGACAGGCAGAGAGAGATAGACAGGCAGGCAGACAGAGAGACAGGCAGACAGCCATTCAGGCAGGCAGGCAGACAGAGAGCTAGACAGAGACAGACAGGCAGGCAGACAGAGAGGCAGGCAGGCAGAGAGACAGGCAGGCAGACATTCAGGCAGGCAGGCAGACAGAGAGAGAGCTAGACAGAGACAGACAGGCAGGCAGACAGAGAGACAGGCAGGCAGGCAGACAGAGACAGGCAGACAGAGACAGGCGTATAGAGATAGACAGGCAGGCAGACAGAGAGACAGGCAGGCAGACAGACAGAGAGACAGGCATATAGAGATAGACAGGCAGGCAGATAGAGAGACAGGCAAGCAGACATTCAGGCAGGCAGACAGAGAGAGAGCTAGACAGAGACAGACAGGCAGACAGACAGACAGGCAGACAGACAGACAGGCATATAGAGATAGACAGGCAGGCAGATAGAGAGAGAGCTAGACAGAGACAGACAGGCAGACAGACAGACAGGCAGGCAGACAGACAGGCAGGCAGACAGAGAGAGAGCTAGACAGAGACAGACAAGCAGGCAGACAGATTGATAGAATTCACTGATTTTTTTTAAGCCCCCAAAAGAAATTAAGGATGATCACAGTACTTTACAAAATGTGGTATTTTCCATTTTGCGTATAGTAGAACGTCAGAGTTACCAGAATATGAAGCTGAATACACATTCAATTCTCTGCCTACTTAAGCAAACACATTCACTTCTGTGCAGAGAAAGACAACACACATGGACTTCTGTTAAGACCCTCAGACATGTACACTCAGGGGGTACATTTTTAGGTAGAGCTAGCTAGCACCCGGTAGGACTCTCTTTGGTCACAGAACCTCTTTAAGGTTAAACAAGTTGTGCAGGTTCTACGTACTGCTACTGTACTAAGCCGTTATTTTTGCACTTGTGACCTTCCTGTTAGCTTTACCGAGTCTGGCCATTCTCTTCTAACCTCCATCATGAAGATATTATTTGGCCACAGAAATGCTATTTACTGGATGGTTTTTGTTCATCGCCCCCATGCCCTGTAACCTATATCCACCGTAGTGCATGAAAATCTCAGGAGGCTGGCTGTCTCTGAGATGTTGCAGCCATCGCGTATGACACCAACAACTGAACCATGTTCATAATCAGTTAGATCATGCATCATAGCTGCTTAAATGCTTAGTCAAACAGGAAGTGGACCTCGTGACCCCATCTGGCCACACAGTGTATGTCTGTTGATGATTTGTGTTTTTTCACATAGGGTACACAGCAGAAGCCACACCCAAAGCAGTCATTACCGCGAGAGAAGCCACACCCAAAGCTGTCATTACCGCGAGAGAAGCCACGCCCAAAGCAGTCATTACCGCGAGAGAAGCCAACTCGTGTGCCGTTTTAGAGAAAGGAGAGGAAAGCTCATGGGAGATCGAGTATTTGTCGACACCGGAATATGATTTTTCTACAGGTGCAGTTTTTTGCGATGTAGATGAGCGGGTTTATGCCGACTCTCAAAACTTGGTTTGGAGCTAGTTTATTTTGAAATGTGGTAACGATCATAGCTGCAAGTCATAATCATTGGAGCCATGTATTGTCACTTTAAGTGTTTCACATTTGGAAAAGCAAAATATTAAACAGTATTTTTCAGTTTGCAGGAATGAAGGATTCAGCAGCTGAAAAATCATTTTGGGTGTAATAGGAATCCTAAAAACATTTCTCTGTGGTTGGACCATTGGTAATGGTATGCAAATGTGGAAGAAATAGGGAAACATTTTGGCCAAGGCTATATATGATGCTGTAAAATTATGGGTACTTGTTGCCGGTGTTCATTTACATCAACATCCATGAGATATTTAGTACATTTTTGGAAGTAAAATAATTCATAATGACCACCATACTTATTCACGTTACTTTATATATATATACTTTATAAGACCTATGCATAGAACATTAGAAAGTTAAAGAAATATGAGCATAGAAATTTTATGGGCTGAAAGATGGCCCAGTGGATAGCAGTAGGTGTGTGTGTGTGTGTGTGAGATCCAGGTATATATTACACTGTGGGGACTAGACGTCCACACAATGTGATAAAAACCTGTCAT
>JAODLD010000124.1:19303397-19331603 GCA_026781065.1 Mormyrops boulengeri
TTCCTCAAGTTCATTTTAAAATGTTCTCCCGCTAATTTCCACTTATGGCCACGAGTTCTAGTATTTAAACTAATATTAAAGTAGCCATAAGAACATAAGAAATTTACAAACAACAGGAGGCCATTCGGCCCATCAAGCTCGTTTGGGGAGAACCTAACTAATAGCTCAGAGTTGTTAAAATCTTGTCCATTTGGCTGTCATCCGGCTAATTAGTGTCAGCAGCCTCCTCTCCCAATAGCAAATACCATAATGAAAGTTCTGTGCACTTTGGATTTCAAAGAATATAGAAAGAGCACTATGCTGTGAACTGTTGGTCCTTTTGTGGCAGATGTGATGTTCAGCATGTGACCATTATTTTGATGATTGCCATTTGGGAAATAATGGGAACACAACAATGCTATAGGAGAAAAGAGTGAAGATACGAAACTGATTTTACTTAAGGTTTAGTTGAACAAACTCATGTTTAATAATATTTAACATGATTGATTAGTTATGCCTTGCTTGGTTTGGGAACAGGTGTTGGATAATGTTTTATTTCGGGCTGTCAAGCAATTAAAAATTTGTTTTAATGCATTATTTTTCTATGATTAATTGAAATTAACATGTTATTTTGGCAACCCATATCCAGTGTAATGTATGTGTGACAAAAATGCAAACTAGGTATATATGATGCATAATTTTGTCATGAAGTTATGCTTAAATGTTTTCCTTTGTACATGAGGCAATATGGATGTATTGAAAGACCTGGTACAGTAGATTTGACAATGGAGTCCATGAAGTTCTGTGTTGCAGCAGACGGTGGAATCCAGGGAGTTACTACCTGTTATAGGTCCTTTGCTGCCTTAAGTATCAGCTACAGATATGCTGTCTTCTAATGGATATCCTTTCATTTTCTTTTCCATCCAGCCTCTCCACCACCGACCTCTCAAGCTATGATGCCGGCTTCCTCAGGAAAAGTCCAGACCAGTACAGTTCACGAGGCAGTATGGAGAGTTTGGATCATGGCCACCCAGCTTATAGCTCCTGTCATCAGCTGTCCTCCTCCAAGTCCTCCAACAGCATTGACCACCTGCACAACAAGAGGGATTCTGCCTACAGTTCCTTCTCCAACAGCTCCAGCATTCCTGAGTACCCTCCATCTGGTCCCTCCTTCAGCAAGGAGCGCTCCTATTCTATGGATAGTATGCTATCACAGCGTGGGCCTGAAGGTATGCGACAGGCAGACATGCGCTACGTCCGCACGGTCTACGATCCCCAGCAAGGTATTTCGGAGGAGCATCAGGTCAGTTCTGCTAAGGTGCTACGCAACAGTGAGGGCAGGACGCACGCTGACATCCGGGGAGGAATGACGGGTGCGTCGGCAAACCATGCACTGTGGGGTCAGACACATGGCCGGAACTCCTGTGAGAGTCTGAAAGGGGGACCGCCACCTCCACTTCGCAGTGATAGTTATGCTGCCATCAAAAACCACGAACGGCCAAACTCGTGGTCTAGCCTAGAGCAGACTCGATCTTTGAGAGGTTTACAGAAGGGCTTCTGGCATCACAACAGTTCCTCGTTCCCCTTGGTGAAAACATTTGCGACAGATGGGCAACTACACACGGTAGTAGAAAAGAGCCCAGAGAGCAGTCCCACCACGAAACCCAGGCAGAACTTCCCACAGGCTTCACAGACTGGGCACCCGATGCTGCCTACGGGCATCTATCCTGTGCCACAACCGGAGCCACATTATGCCCAGGTGCCCAGCCGCTGCCCAAACTCAGGCGGTATGTGCCCTGCACTAACTAAGGAGAGTGTGTGTTCCTCCTACAGAGACCAGGAGAGGGAACTCAATACAGAGCAGTCAAAAACGGAGAAAGAATGCCAAAGTCAAGCCTCTTCCACCGTCAGCCAACCCAATGCTACTAAACCCAAACCGCCCATGCACCACGATAGAAGAAGGCCTGATGATTCTGACACCAAATGCAGTCACTATAGACCTCATTTTAAGACCAGTGTCGATGGGTTTGGCGCATCCCAAAACCAAGAGGATGGTTACAGGCACGTATCACAGAACCTGAATCAGGAGAGGAGAGATCCATACACTAGAGTTAAACCAAGGGAAGAGAAGCAGAGACCCTCACAGAGCTCTGAGGTGTGCACACAGACAAGGGAGAAAGAGGAAATCCAGGCAAATACCTGGAACCATCCACTAGAGATCACTCACCTTCAAAACAAACCATTATCTGCTGTGGCCCAAGATGGTTTTAATTGCACTCAGGAAATGTATGGAAGGCCCAGAGATATTAGTGTTCCAGCCTCCCATACCAGCAGAGGTGACACTGCTCGCAGCCAGAAAAACAACGGTATGAGGCGTGTTTTACCTAGACAGTGCAGCGATTCTGCATTGCAGAAACAAAAGCAGCAGGACCATCCATTGACCAAGTTGGAGAATGCCCTGATCCAGGTCCAGAATTCAGCAGGTCCGGAAGCCTTTGTGGGCCAGTGTAGTACTCGGAGTGAGAAGGACGAGACCGACGCCGTGCACCTCTCAGTCCTGGAGAAGGTGAGCCGGTTTGAGCGGGAGCAAAGGAGGTTATATAGCCAGAGTGATGTCCTTCCTAACAAGAGGGCGGAGCCAAGGGGAAGCTCCAGCCATAGCAGAACGCAGAGCTGGAGTGTGGAAAGGAAAGACATTGTGCAGCTGGAGGACAACATAGAACCCCGACAATACCCAGCACGACATCGGATGTGTGGAAACCAGGAGCACCTTCCTAGAAATCCACACAACAAACCCATGGCGATCCAACGAAGCAAGAGCACTTTCCAGCTGGGTGGAAATAATGAAAAGGAATTCCACTGGAAAGAAGACCTTGAGGAAATCCTAGGCACTATTCAGGACGTGTCCTACAACAAGACCTATAGGGATAGCATCAAAGATGCACAGTCGAAGGTTCTAAGATCTACTTCTTTCAGACGACGAGACCTTAGTGCCAAGCCCGTTCCCAATAAGCACTTATCCCTGGAGAGGAAGGCTCCCAAGACGAGTCCCAAGCCTTGCGTAGCTTCTCTGCACACCCCAAAAGAAAGGCATGTAGTTACACCTGAGGTACAGAAAAGTGCCCCACCGCCTCTTCCGAGTCGGCCGGCCGTTGGGTTCCCCGTTACTCGAATTGGTGGCCGCAAACGCCTCACTGCAGAGCAAAAGAAGCGCTCTTACTCCGAGCCAGAGAACATGCATGAAGTAGGGTTGTCACGAGGCGAGGACTCGCAGAAAAGGGCTCCTCAGCAATTTTTCATACCTGAGACCAGTGTGGCAGACAGATGCAAACTTTTTGAAATGGCAGCTACGAAAAGCACAGGGCCCAGCCTTAGTGTATCCCATTCTGAGCTTAAACAGATCCAACAGGATGCCTTGGCTGAGTACATGGAACGCAAGACTGGTCGACGGTCATCTTTGCAAAATCGCCCCCCCAGTGCGTACATGCAGGCCCCCTGCCCTGACTCCAAGAGTGTATGTGCATCTAGTTTTTTGTTCAGTCAGGAGCAAGGTTTCCATTTTACTTCTGACAGTCAGAAAGGGGCGAGCCACATGATGTACGCCATTCCCTCCAATCTAAAGGGCACTGTGCACCCAAATGGAGACATGTCTGAAATGCCACATCTGAAATCCTGCAGTAATAATCCAGCATCCCTCCACAAGGACAAAGATCCTCTAAAACAACCTTTTAGTCACGAGAGGGAGCTACATAAGCCTGGTCTCGTCGCTTCTTCTGTGCCTGTCCAGAATCAGTTACATTTGCAGAACCTGGAAGAAACCTTTGAGAGGGTTGCACCCCCAAGGAATTCTGGGAAGTCTGCCTCAGCAGAGGACTTGTTACGTTGCCCTGAGGAAGAGAGGGTGGTTCCTCAACACTACAGGTCTCGGTCTTCGCCCTCTATGGAGAAGCATTATAAGGTATGTTACAGATTCACCTTTTTTTTGTATTCCTTTTAGAAATCGCCACCTCTTCTAACAACCTTTCAACCTTTGTTAAACCAGGGACCAGCGCTTAGGATCCCCGACCATAAATGCATGTTCGCATAAACAACTAAGAACGAAAGACCTCTTAAGTATTCTTTGCTTTGAACAGAGTCCCCGTTGAATATATTTCCTGCTGTATAAAGCAGACGATAATTACGACATTACAGTATGCCTGTGCTCGCCCCCCCTCCTCCACAGCCGCTTTATGTACCTTAACCTGAAAATCACAACTTTTCAGTTCAAATAAGTTATTTTTGTATTTAAGTGACACCAATAAATAAACAGGTAAGGCAGCTAAAAACCAAATTCAGATTGTAAATGGGAGCTTCAGTGGAAATGAGAAAGAGATAATCAGCAAAGGGAAACATGGTTCGTGACTCATTAGGGGGGTCATGCGGTAAATTCCGCAGCTGCAGCTAGCCCTGCTTGGGTGGTGCCCAACTTGAAACTAACTTGAAATGGTTGTTTCTTCCTGTCATCATCCCAGCCCCCAGCAAGCAGATATTTCCATCTACCTCCTAAATGCTTATTCAGTTCAGGATTGCTGGACAGGTAGATTTATTGCTCACTAATAAGCATCTCTTGAGCATCTGATGTAAACACCTTTAAAGCTGGTTTGAGGAAACCGCTGCACATTCGAACAACAATACTTCTTAACACTTATCCTTATGGTTTTAAGTGTAACTTAAGTTAGAGTCATGCGTTTCTGTATTATTTTCCGATGTAAATTAATTTTCATGTAGTAGCCCAATCCTAGTGTGTGTTTAGAAAACCCCTCTAAAACCTAAAATGATTAAGGTTACTGTGTATAGTGTTTCGGAAATGGGTTCTAACATCCTACGTGATGAAAGGACAGAGCCCATCATCTACCCTGTATGTCCTATGGGAAATAGCTGAAGTCTCACACTTCCTGTGTGGTGCCATGGAGCCGGCCTGGAAGTTCAGTGTTGAGAGAGAACAGACTGATAATGGTTCTGTTGATTTCAGGATGGTGTAATAAGGAGATAATGTCTTTAAGAGGCTGATGGCGGTCTGGGCAGGAAATGCTTGGGATGGATGAAAAAAGCAATTTATCAGGGAGAGCAAATTAACTTTCCCTCATAAACAGTTTCTCAAAGCATCATCGGGATGGTGTTCACGTTGCTATCCCAGAGAGTAATTTGGTAAAAACTTAGTATTTACTTTAATCACCCTCTTAAGTTCAATATAATACTTTAATTTCTGTGCATTATGGAGGTTTTTTTAATTTTATTTTCCTATGCCCCATGATGCACACTACTATCTATGACTCTAATACTATGTAGTGTATCACTGGAAAAATTCTCAGAATATTTGCAATATAATAATAACAAAATAAATCTGTGCTTACCAAGCAAACACTGTCAGGGCTTTGCTCTGATAAACTGCGAAAACGTAGCCCCGTAGATATATGCCGGCTGACTGCCATACTTCCACTTCAGATGAAAGTGTCCGAGTTCCAAAGCAAATGTTTCATTTATGTACGTACTCTTTGTTAGTGCATTCCATTTATTTTATTTCAAAATTATTATTTTAACATCTGATCAACTCCCAAGCAGGACAAACCTCATTGCATTATGCCCAGTTAATCATTAAAACTTTTGCTTGGCCATTAAGGACTGTGAACTTTACCAGTTAATTAACATGCTGCACTGGTTCGCATTGTTTTTGTCCTTGATAAATAACCGATTAAACTCAAGCCTTGGCATAGCATTTTGTGTCCTTCCTTAAATACAAACTATTACCTTTTTCTTTAGTGATACTGGATTTGAAAGAGACTTTAAGACGGCAGACCAAAGCTGATCCCCAGAGTGATCCCACAAAATCGAATGCTGTGTGATGTGGCTCTTAGATAGTGGTCGTCTTATATCTTTCAGGATTTAACTGGAGCGGATCATGCAGCGTTTGGGGTCACCTCAAAGCATCCTTTTCTCAATCCAAGTGATAGCAGGTTTGTTTCTTGATGTCTGTGTGTTTATGTCTATAAGTGCAGTGCAGTGCAAACTAGTAAATGTTTTAGCCTTTGAAATACAAATTTAAGACAGTGAGATTCTAACCCTAACAAGCAAGCCAAGCATTCTTGTAGGAGGAATATTTATCATGTAGATATAAGTGATATTAAGGAAATTTTTATTTGAAATGTTTTTCACTGTCAAATTAAATCCCTGAATTCAGATGGTTTTGGCTCAGGACCTACATTTTCCCTTGGTCATTAACTAAATTTATCTCACAAAAATATAGTGCAGTAATAATAAAAATAGCATGGTGCCTTACCAGCAGCACAATGCCTTCATGCATTGTTAAAAGACAAAAATCAGTTTCACATTAGAGAAAGATGTTCAAAAAATATTTTCACTGCACACTCCGTGAGCCAGTGAAAATGGTGCCGTGACTCCCGCCTGGTTGAGGAACTGCCTCACATTATCAGTTAATGAGGATTAACACAGGAATACACTTCACAGTCAGCAGAATGTGTTTTATTTTAGACCCATGAAGGATGTAGACCAGAAGCAGATTGCGGTCCCCCTGGACGGAGATAAGAGGTCCCTGCTCAGCCAGGGCCTGTCCCTGCCCAGTGCCGTACGCGGCGAGAAACCGAAGCCCGTGGAACGGCACAGGATGCTGAGTGCCGCCGGCCTGGCAGCCTCCGTTGGTCTGCCCTGCTCATTCGCTCCCCCACCCTGCACTGCTAAGCTGAACTGGCACACTGATAAGAGCCCATACCCGACTGGTCTGGATACATTTGCACACAATACATTCCCCTTCCTAGGGCAGGATGGTACGGCCAGTGCTGAGAGCCAGCCTGCTTTGGCAGCTTTGACAAGCTTCTCAGACACCAGCGTGCTTGAGGAAGCATCAGAGGAGGAGCTCAGCTCAAAGATACCAGCCGTCCGAAATGCACCCAGCGCAGTGAGTGCCGCAACTTTGCAGAACCTCCTTGCTGGTGTGTCCTGCAGCACCTCCTCTGAGTCAGAGGGCCCATCCGGCACACAGCCACAGCCCCTCCTCTCCCTGCGCATTTCCGAGTCGAACCTCCAAGCGTCCCCACCCTCCCTGTCCTTCAAGGACGTCGTCGTCGATGATGATGTGTTTCTTGAGGAACCTGCCCAGCCTTCTCGCTGTACACCCTCCACTCAGGACACGGACATCAAAGAGGGTGTTCCTCCACCAATCCCTGCGTATCCACCTGCAGGGGATGGGCTAGGGTATGCCAGAACGTCCGCTTGAACACTGTAGGACAGGGGTAGCCAATCTTATCCGCAAAGGGCCGGTGTATATGCAGGTTTTCGCTGCAACTCCCTACTTAGGTCACTCATTAGAGGACTGATTGGCTGAAAAGTCCTCAAACCTGGGTTTGAACCACTGACCTAAAGGTTATCCCAAAAACCTGCACACACACCGGCGCTTTGTGGATTAGATTGGCTACCCCTGCCGTAGGAGAACATGTGTCAGATGTATTACTGTCTCACAATACTGACCCCAATGCAGCCACCTATAAATAAAGTTCTGCGATTTTTTTTTTTTTGTGCGTATTTGGCAACGCAGTGTGTTTCTTATTTATTTGTTTCAGTATTAACACCCTCAACAGAAGATCGGTTGACAGAGACCTGGCTGAATACCATCTCTTCCTCCCTGCCCAAGCTGAGAACACAGATTCCCCATCCAAGCCCATGTTACAAAGTCCAGCCGTGGATGGGGAGACCCGGTCACCTCCTGTCCATGTCGCTATGGAGAGGCAGAACAGCACTGATGAGCAGGAGGCACTGCGGGAAAACCCAGTGCTGGGCAGGAGGGTCCGCTCCGCCGAGGAGGTGCGGGTGGAGGCCCTGGCACAGATGCTACTGTCTAAAGACAAATCCCTGGCTCCCATCCTGGGCACATGGGCAGTGAAAAATACGATGGACTTAATGGAGGATATCTTCCCCGCACTAAGCCCACCATTACGGCCAGAGAAGACAAGCGCACCGATGGAGGATAGGTGAGTGTGTGAATATCTGCCAGAGCATGGAATCTGAATCATAAATACGGTTTTTAAAGTCATGCCAAATAAATGAATATGCAAAATGATATAGATTAACATCACAGTTAAAAATGATAAATTGGTTTACGAAGCACCATCGGTCAATTTGGTCAGTCACAATACCAGGATACTTATGTATATTTTTTAATGTAGCTTAGTTTTCCCACCAGAATATGTCTGTGGTGACAAGTGATATCTGTAAAATATTTGTGAGTCCAGTTAAAGTTATGGATAATACAATACTGTCACCTGGTGGTGTGTTTCATTATTACAGGGCATCTTGTAAAAGACCTATGCAAAAGTAAGACACTTGGTCACTTCCCATATTAATTTCACAGTAATGGCTCACCTGAAATCTAATATAAATCCTAACTCACTCTGTCCTTCATGTCATTCATTGTACAGTATATTTTTATTGTTATAGCCCTAGGGAACTCTTAGCTTCTTTGGTATCAGCAGGGCAGTTAGCTTCTTTGCTATCCGTTTCATTTAAACGTGTTATTCTTACCATTATTTAAGGTATTAAGAAGTAATGCTTTGAAGTTCTTTTTTGTGTTATAGCTGTAGCAAACCTACACCAACTGGTTTCTTAATCCAAGTATGAAACAGAACACAAAAGAAAACAAGGCACTGGTGCTTGTTCTGCTTGTCTGGACTTGCCTTGTGTTTTTGTCTCATCACAGAGAAAAATGTTTGTGTTTGACCCTAAACAGAAAACAGGAGCCTGACAAGGATCTGCAGAATAAACCCAGTGGGATGGAGACAGATCTGGATAAGGAAGAAGAATATCTAAAGCAAAAAAAGGTATGTATGCTAGTTTAATCTAAAACAGTGTTTTTCAATCCAGTCCGCGGGTACCACAAGATGGTCCACGTTTTTGCTCCCTCCCAGCTCCCTGCCAGACAGTCCACATTTTTTGTTTCAGGTAGGGAGCAAAAACGTGGACCATCTGTGGGTCCCTGAGGACTGGGTTGAGAAACAGTGATCTGAAACATAACGATTCTTTAAAAGTCCCTCCATGGCTACCGTAGTTCAAAATGCCATGTCTGACACCTCCCCGTAAAGCACTTGACAAAAGTCTTGTACTTCTTCCTGCGACCATAGTAACCTCAGATGATATTTGATCTAGTGATTTACGTCGGCCGTAATCTGTAGGTTAGGAGCCACGATTGTTTCGGAGTTATTACACCATAACTAAGCTAATGAATAGATCGCCGTAGTAAAGAAGGCGGCAGAACATGCGTGTGCGCTTCTGTTTGATAGACGGAGTTGCTGGAGGCGCTTACTCTCAACATAGCAGCTCTGCGGGAGGAGAAGGCAGGCCTAACGGAGGAGCAGAGGACATTCAGTGCACTGGAGGGCCACCTAGAAACCCTGATACAGGAGTGCTGTAAGCCCAGCGAGCGAGACAAGTACCACATGTTTGTCGGCGACTTGGACAAGATCGTCAACCTGCTGCTGTCACTGTGCAGCCGGCTGGTGCGTGTGGAGAACTCCCTCAGAGGCCTGGACAACGAGGACACGGAAGACAACGCCAAGGAGAAGGTCGGGCTCCCATCTGGCTGCTCTCTCTTCTACAAATACACCCACAACAGCCAAGTAGCACATTCACACCTCATTTTAATTCATTTATTATATCTCTCTCTTTGTCTTCACATGAGAAATGGTCAAAACATCATTCTCTGCGCATCTTACCATCTGCAGGTCCTGGCCATGTGGTAACAAGATGTAGTTAGATGATCAAATACCAGTATTGACCCAGAAAAGTTAATTTTTCGTCAGTTCGAAGGACTAGGAGTGGCTCTGTGTCACTGTGCGCTTTTACTAACATCAACTCTCATCAGTGATTCAGCACTGCAGCACAGTAATTAGACTTTAACATGGTGCAGTGTTCGGTTTAGATGTCGGACACCGTACTTGTTTACACAGCATCATGTTTTTTGCATCGTGTTGAGGGCGGGGGCTTCTTTTATTCTGAGAAGTGTCTCCCATGTGTCACTTTTCCAGGAGAGCCTTCAGCTGAAACAGCGCCAGCTGCGGGCTCAGCACCAGGACGCCCGCGAGCTCAAGGAGAACCTGGACCGGCGGGAGCGCGTGGTGTTCGAGATCCTGGCCGGTTACTTGGGCAGACAGCAGCTACGTGACTACCAGCGTTTTGTTCAGATGAAGCCGGCACTGCTGATACGGCAGAGGTGCCTGGACGACCTTATCAGAGAGGCGGAAGAGCAGCTGCAGAGGGTGACAGAGAGACTGCTGTCTGAGGGTCACGTCCCCATCCAGGAAGAGGGGCTCACTTCTGCTGCTGTGTCATCTTCTACACGAACCCCTACTGTCACCTCACTCTGACCCCTACTGGCTGTGCCTCACAATTACACCCCCTGCCATTACCACTGCTAAACTGCTTTTAACGTTAACCTGAAAAAACAGAACTTTTCCCTCACCTGTCACCTAATTTTTCTATTCAAAACATTATATTTAGAAATTATTGAACAAGCCACTACATGTGTCAAAGCCTGTTTTTGTGTACCAGTTCTAGTTTCAGTTGTTTATCTTGAATATTTGTTTATGCTTGAATGCACTGCTCAGTTAAAGCTTATGCCCAATAAAAAAGTTTATTTTTGCAGATGTAGGGGTTATTTGATTATCTACTGTAAAAAAGTTAATACCATTAAAACTATACAGGAATTTATCTGGAATTACTTGTCAGGATTTATGATATACAACAAAATTATGAACTTATGGCAAAAGAACCCCTGTTAGATTGATACATTTGAATAATCATTTCTGATATCTCATTTTACATTTTATCTTTGTTTCATTATGACACACAAGTATGCTACATTCTCTACATTTTTATGATAAACAGTTATGGAAGGTTGTTTACCGCTAAGATCTCTTTGACCGCTTAAGCTTTAAAAGCAAAACAAGAAGTTCACGTTTGACAACCGCGATTATATCTGTCATACACTTAATAACAATTTGTAAATAATGGTTGACTACACATTACGAACAGCGGTTAACTCCAGTAGCATTTTGTGTGACCTAAAATTGTGCAGGTGCCAATTTTGATATTTAAGGTTCGATCATTTATATATAAGTATAATCAATGATGATATCAAAAGCTAGACCCTCATTTTCTGTAAAAATACAAATACACTAAGCAAGATAATCACTGAAAGGTACGTTTGCCGGTTTTAGGACTCTTTTTACGACAAATGAGTACATGTGCAAAACAATAAGACTTAAACACAGAAAATGATTTTCTCTTGAGACTGAGTATTCGGGTGAATGTCTTACTTTTGTTTCTTACATCACTCCAGTCATTCTCCTCTCAGTATACGTCAAAAACCAAGACGATGTTTTTCCGTTTAAACTGCCCAAGGGAGTTTGCATTCTTAACGCCTAATAAAAACGACACACATATCATAGCAAGTACAAAGACTGAACAAACCGCCTTACATTTTAATTGCTTGTCGACTTGGCTCAGTGATATACGACACTTGGAAAAAATGACACATTCATCCTGCAGGTGCCCTTGCGTTCCTGGGGTAAGTGTAGCGTTTAAATTCAGGGGGGGGCCTTTAAATACCATGGATAAGTCTAAAACTCTAAAACACACCAATGAGGTAAGAAAATTTCCAGGAATTAAATACTTCACAATAATGAAGACATTTGGAATACAAGGGCTTGCTATTCAGGTATAGGCACACTCAATAGTGCCAAACGCAACACATTAAATAAAATATGATATTCTCGTATTTCCTATTTTCCAGTTAAATTGTATGCCCACACAGAGAGAGGAAAAAATGAAGTAGGAGTATGAGTTTGGGAGGTATGATCAATATTATGACAACCATAAAATCTTTTGCAGAAATAATTAACTTGCCTGTATAGAAATTTCAATTACATTAACTTTGATTTAAAAAAAAAAAAGAATGTGGGTACAGTGCATAATATGGATTGTAGTTAAGAATAAAATTTCAACATCAGTTGTACACATTTACATTATATGGATTTATTTATACGAAACCTTTAAAAATAAAATACAAATATGAATATGCAAGATACCACATATTAAGGTTCAAAAGTAAAACAGTCAACAAAAAATAGCTCTGGCACATGCAAAGTGATCTCCATGGAAAACACAAATAGTTTATTTGGTAAGGCAACATAGCTAGTCTTTGATTATACTGAAACTTCCTCAGCAGGGGTGCATCCTGCAGCAGTAATAGAATACCACACAGGTATTTTTCTAGTATGAATCACTGAGTCCCTGTCAGTAACTGCAAGCCTGGAACACCAGCAAAGATAATTACTGTCTGTATGCTGAGGAATTAGCATCCAGCCACCAAGGGTTTTCCAATTTTAAAATTCTAATGTTGCAAATCCCTTCACATTGGCTGCTAGGTTCATATATATTATAAAAAAAAACTATGTGAAACATTGACTGGTATATAGAATGAATAAAAGGAAATTATGGGTTCCTCTTCAGGAGAAAAAAAATGACGTACCACTTATGTAGGCTGTTATGCAGCAAGGTGCTTCAACAATGTTTAGAGCAGCTCAGGCAAATATAATATAAAATAAAATACACAGGAAGCTTTATACTGAAGCAAAGATATGGAAAATAATTTCTACCACTAAATATTAAATATGTCATATCCATTGGAGTAGATGAGCCAATAAGCTGCATATTATTTGGTAAAGACTTAAGATACCGAAAACTTTAAGAAATAGTTTTTTTTGAAAAACCTATAATTGTAAACAAGGGATGCAGCGGATGCATCATTACACAGCAACGTCACAAAGATGTTAAACATCACAGAATTAATAACTGCTATGCATTGTGTAATAATTGTATAATACTAGTACAATGTCAATTTTCAGCAATGACATCAGAACAGATTGTCTGTGGAAAACCCAACAGAAATATGCTAAAAAAAATAAAAGAACGTTAACGGCTGTGTTTATACAGAAGACTCTGAATGAACGTGGATTTTCAGTACCGATTTATGCTTGAGGATAGCAGCTATGGACGTCTGCCTCTTCACAGGGGGGCACGTGCTGTTTGGCTGTATCAATAGCTTCTCTGAAGAGTACCCAAATATCTTACCATGTGCAGTCTTCGACTTTGGAGCTCCAAGCAACTCAAGGAGATCCCTGGAGCCATTAAGGCCAAGGTATTGCCACGGTTTCTTGCCACTAGTATCCCTCAATGATACCTTGGCTTTGAACTTATGTACTAGAACACGGATCAACTTCCGGTGTCCATGGATGACTGCCAGATGTAGGGGGGTGTATCCGCAGGTCGTTTTACTGTCAATATCAAAGTTCAGTCCAGCTTTACTAACTCCATACCACAGAGTATTAAGAACACGGTGATCTCCATGTTTCGCAATCCAGTGTAGCACTGTGTATCCGGAAATGAAATCCCTCTTATTTAAGAGACTCGGATCCTCCCGAAAAAGAGAGTATATTTCATTCCAGCACCCAGAAGCTGCCTTGACCAACCAGTCATGCTCCTTTGATTCTAATGGCACTAAAGTGTTCCTATGGAAGTAAGAACCCTCACTCGTGGAGACCTTGTGATCAGGACAAGCAATATCCCCAGATCTATTTAAACGGGAGGGTCGACTTAGATAGCTCATACTTAAAGATGAGGAGAGCAAGTAGAGCCTGTTCTTCCTTGCAGACACCACATCATCATGGAAGGGCTGGTCCAGGTCAGCTCCCAAGCTACGACACATCCTGCTTCGGAATTCACTGGACTTCTGGTTCATGGTACGCAGTGGACCGGGGAGCCCAGACTCTGATCCAGACTGATCTGCCCTGGGCACATCGTTAAGGTTACCAGCAGAATGATGACAGGGGGTGACTCTTCTCTCTGCACGGTGCAGCAGAGCCAGCTTGGGCTCCAGTGCACGATGAAGCATCTCATATACTCTCTTCTTCCCACTTGAGAGTCCCTTGAAATTGAGGCTTTCATCACTGGCCCAATCCTGGTCTTTGTGGAACCTCTCAGACCACTCAGAGTCCCTGTAAGACGGTAACAAAAGATCTCCGTGACTGGCAGAAAGTCCAGTCCGATACATATCCGAATAGCTGTCCACTGAGGAACCAGGGCTCTCTGGGGGTAAGCTGTGGTAGGAAAGATGGGGGTTCATTTTAGCGGCAACGCTGTCATCCTGCTGATGGGATCTGGTACTTTCAAGGATCTCTGTAGGTGCTCGTTGGCTTCCATGGATGGGGGTCACTCCTGTGTCATCTGAATCTTTGTGACAACTCATAACATAATAAGATGGATGTGAAATATTTGTGGTTGTTACAGTTAAGGGGCATACTGAACTCGAACACTCTAAATCTTGACGTTTGATTCCTTTTTCGACTTCTTCCACGTCGCCTGGTTTTGCAGGTTCGACCGGGGAGATGTTACTGCTGCCTTGTGGATAATTTTGGGCTTTCTGGTTGTGCAAAGGTTCGGACGGTCTCGGTTTAGCGATGCTTGCATGTTTTCGTTCAGTATTTGTTGGGGCAACAAAAGTTTTATCGGACTCGTTATCTTGCGCTTTCTCAACCCCACATACCACCTTAGCTTCAGGCAATTTCAAAGTACAGCTGCGGTTCTCTGTAACTCTATCGGTCTTGGTGATTGACGCATGTAAAATATAAAACGGAGGATTTGTGTCACGTTTTTCCTTGCGAGCCTTGTCCACACTGATAATAATCCCAGCAGAAGGCAAAATGTTATTAGTGCTTGTATGCGCCTTAGACCCTTCCAAATGTGGCACGGGTTGAGTATTTAATGTAAACTTAGTTTGAGGAAATTCCTGACCTTTCTCCAGGTTTCCATTTTCCTCCTGCGGAGAAAATCCAGTTTGTTTGGCTTTTTTCTTTTTTTCCCAGTACGCTTTCGGAGTGGGGACGGCGTCTCCAGCATGCGCCGTCAACCTCTTCTTTAACACAACGAATGACACACCTTCTTCTTGTTTCACCGTCGCCACGGAGTTCACAAATCTTTTAAAGAATTCTCTGTTCTGCGCCTTGTTCTCATCTTCTCTGAGGAAGGTTCTGAAGTGCGTCAGAAGGTCGGCGTTTTTCACTCTGCCATTTCTGCTGAGAATGAATTGCAGCACGGCGTCTTGGCTTAATTCAGAGGCCATGTCGACTGGCGGAACCAGGAACGGAGTTGCGCCCAAAGTTAGAAACATTGCGAGTTAGTAAATGTAACCCCTCCCCTGGTGCGCTGCCTGCTCCACCTGTATCCGCTTAGCTCACCTGAGTCACCACCGTCATACCACATTTACTATAAACATTTTCAATTATTTGTAGGAATTTATATGGCATCAGTTTTAATCATTATATATAATGAATGATTTTGCTTCTAATTAGAGAGCAGGAAATCCATTTCTTTACTTCCACAGGACTGCTAATCAATAATTATGCTTTTTTTTAGTCGTTTTTGTCTTTTACTTGTTATTTTAAGCACTTTGAATGACCTCTTTGCCTTGCCTTTCTATGAATTATGTTACATAATTCAGCTTTTTTCATTAGCTTTTTTCCTCAACTATAGCTACCCGTGATCTAGAGCTAATCTTTTATGCTATAGTTTAGATAAACACAGACTAATATTTTTGTTTAACCAGATTCATCTTTTTTGAAACTTTCACAGGAAATATTCCTCCACATCTATGATGCAGACAGGAGTAACGTTAAATGACATCACATAATCTACTAGATATATGAAAAAAAATTCAAGAACGCGAGAATGAGACTCATTCCTCTAGATATAGCATTCTAGTTATTGCCATTCCATTCAAATTTAAAGCACAAGACCCGGATAATATTTGGGTTTGTTTCTTTATTGGTGCCCCAGAGATTTCCACAGTACAAAGGTAATTATCATGACCTGGCATAGAAAGATCATTTTATTAGACAGTGAGCTAGCATTTATAAACCGCGATGGAAAATGCTGTGGATTCCGGTCAGTGCAACATATCGCATTGTTTTTATTTCATCTACCATGGATCCTTCTCTTCAACAGTGATAAGAAGATGCTGCATCCTTCGCTAGTAATAACATTTTCAGCGAACTCTTAAAACATACTAAGGAGCACTGCTCAGCGAGCGGTGGAAGACGAAACAAAGTCAGACTATTCATTTTAGTGGGGACCAGAAAACTGCTCACATTGACAACACAATGTACCACATTCTTTCAAGCATGTCCCATGAATAGCTTGAAACAACACAATATGCAGTGGGGAAAAGCCATAACACAGGAGACATGAGATTTTAAAGGCATTTCAGGAATCGTGGAAATCAACGCTATCTTAAAAAGAAAAAAAGGTATATATGGGTTTTTTTTTCGTAGTTTTGTTTTCTTTAATTGGTGCTTAACAAATAGTTATCAATAAGAAGCATTTTTTTTGTATTTTTGGCTCAGTCTAGCCTGGAGGGATAACACCTATGACTGTGGACTGTGCACGTTATTTATTAAGAGAAGGCCTGTTTTCTTTCTCTTTTAGATGACACTGATGGCGGGTTGCAGCGGGGGGCAGGGTGAGAGGCTGCCGTCCTGCCACCCCAGCGAGGAGCTGCAGGCAAGGCCCTGCCCCTCCCCCGCTGCCCCCTCCTGGTTGCCGTCTTCGCTGTAGAGGCATCGGATTCCGTCATAAAACTCGTCCACCTCCATTTCCTCCACCTTGCGCTTGGCGGAGTGCTTGCGGGACAAATGAAGAGGCCGGTTACGAAGACGGCCTGGGACGCAGGGCCGAGTGAGGCCGGGGCAAAGGTGGACCCATTTGCCCCTTCGAGATGACAACGGGGGTGAGCCAGGAAGGTGGTGCTGGGACGGTGGGGGTCCCCAACTGCAAGACGCTGGGCTTTGCTGCAGGGGCTGGTATATGTATAGAGTGTTGGGAGGTAGGGAGGTTTGGTGTGGAGGCAGGGAACGTGCCACCAGCTCTCGACACTGGATTATCTGGGAGCTGTCGATCTGAGAAGCACAGCAGACATTCAGTTAATTAGCAACCACCATTTCTGCATAATATTACCAAGAATATATTGTTTTACTCCAATTTTGCCCAGAAACTATACTCATACCTTCCAATTTACTACTAAAGATATTTTTGACTATAAGAGCACTAATACCTCATAGCCAATATAATATAATCTGAACTGGTTCAGTGTCACCCCCGAACGTACTTAAAGATGTATAAATGTTACCATTTAACAACAAAGCTAATACTACTTTTTACTAAAGAGTAAAAAGTATACATTTAATGTAACTACAATATTAAGCATGAAAAGCTGCTATATGCAAAACATGTAAACAGCACAACTACAAAGTATAACATTTTAGTTAGCTGACCATTAGTACAATTTTCTGCAAGTACAATAATTGCCGGAGTGTAAGCAGTATCACACACCACAGCTTAAGCAAAATCCATGATCAGGTGAAGGTGTTAGATGACTGTTTTTTAAGGACAAAGATGCTACTGCTCTCAGGTCATACCTGTGCCTTTTTGAGTAGGTCCACAGTGAGAGCCAGCCAATCAGGACAGCACTTCTCAACCTCCAAGCTGATGATGGCAATAGCTAACATGGAGCCTTTCATCTGCAGCACCCTGTGGTCTGCGAGGCAGTGGTGCAGCTGCCGAGTGAGCAGCGAGACGTGCTGGGGCGCAGTCATGCCCAGCAGACCCAGAGGGAGACGGCACTCGCACGACAGCATCATCGCATAGAACTGTCACAGGAGGTACAATGAGAGTAAACAGTGACTTCCCTAAATCACAGCGTTATATGGAAATGCATGTAGCTTTTATTTAACAGTTACATAAAACGGAACTTAAATTCTGCTTCTGATGAAGCTTTATAAAAGTTTGAAACATCGTGAATGTGTATTTGTTTGTCTCTGCCGAATCTCTTAAGGGTGCCTGTCCATAGGATAAATATTTTATCTAGCGTCCTAAATGTTACCTGCATTAACTATTCATTGAACATTCATGGAATCCGTCTCTCTGAAGTAAAATACCGAGCATATTGACAAAATCCTTAAATTCCACAAAATATATCACTTATCTAACATTGACCTTTTATACTATAAAGCTATTCTGCCTGAACACTGACTTCACACACATTCCCCCACTTCGCGCCTCAGTTTTCCTTCACCACTGAAGTCTGAAACCTGTCCTAACACCACACAAGTGGCAGGCTGCCAGTCTGTCGCAGGGCACACTACCTAGGGACACCAGTCCATCTAAGCCATGCTTTCAGACTGGATGGCGAAACTGCAGCACCATAAAGAACCCAAGCAAATACACGGGGAACACATACTCCCCAGGAACACATACTCCCCAGGAACACATACTCCCCAGACGCAGGGGTAGGAAAAAGCCCACAACCCGGGACGTGTGAGGGAACATTCGTCAAAATTGCACATATGATTTAGTGTGCCCTGAAATCCTATTCAAAGTGTAACAAGAAACAAAATACTGAATAAAAATATGTTTAATATAATGCACAATATAAGCACATTCCTATGTTATATACTGTAAAAATCTATTTGCAATAAACAACCATGAAAATGTTGTTATATAAATGTACGCACGGCACTAGATGAGTAGCTCACACCAACTAGCACATAGAATTTACAGTAGGAATCATCTAGAAAATCTAAAGAAGATCTAAAACAAAAAAAAAACTGAACTTCCACTGAAATGGAACCGAAACATGTAAGCAAAAGGGGGGGTATGTCTCACTATGTGCAGGAAATCCAGCGCTGTTGCTGTGTGCAGATCCCAGTTGAGTTTATCCAGTATGATCCTCTCCATTCTCAGGATTTCAGATGGAGAGCAGCCACATCTGCTGGTCTTAGCCAAATCCTGCAGGGACGGGATGCACTGCAGAGAGACAGCGCGGTTTAGGCCACCCGGCATTGGTCTTTTAAGAATAGATGTATCACAGCAATTTATAGAACCTTTCTGCAGGCCTCTATCAGCTGCTGTATGGGGGTGGGCAGGTGGGGTTGAGTAACTCAGGTTGCAACTCTATCTATGATATTTTTCATGTTGACAATCACATATAATTGACTGGTCAAATGGTGTGTTTTTATAAGATAGTACTATATTAGTGTAATATTTTTGGAATTTAAGACTTTGACCTGTGTAATCTGTGGATGTACGAAAAGTTCAACTCTTTTAGATTTGAAAACCGATTCACTGAAAAGAATGGGTTCAAAAGAACAGTTCCTTGACGAATCGGACATCACTATCATTCACTTGGATAGCTGTTTTTGCGTGCAAGTAGTGTTTCTCGCTAAGACCGTTTCACATTGTGGTGTGCATAATGCTTTTCCCTCCGACTGAAAATCGCACAAATGTAAATGTGATTCCGCAGTGTTTTGGGCTTAGGTACTAAAATATCAATCATGTTAGGACAGATTTGCGGAGTAAATAAAATGAGTAAATAAAAACAGGGGGTTTTTGGGGCAGTATGGTGTAGCCTTGTTGTTTGAGTCCCACCCCAGCTCTTTGTGTGTGGAAATTGCTAAGTGAACAGGAGTGTGTATGAGTGTGTACCCTGTAATGGCTTCCCATACATATGCAAAAGAGGAAAAAATAAAATATGAAGATCTTGATATGCAGTTACTGCACGTTAGACTAGACATACACTACATGGACAAAAGTACTGGGACACCTATAACAGCTACCACTCTTCTGGGAAGGCTTTCCACAAGGGTTTGGAGCATGTCTGGGAATTTTTGTCCATTGACCCAGAAGAGCATTTTTGAGGTAAGGCACTGATGTTGGACGTGAAGGTCTGACTCGCAATCTCCGTTCTAGTTCATTCAAAAAGTGTTCAATAGGGTTGAGTTCAGTGCCCCATGTGGAACAATCAAGTTCTTCCACACCAAACTCACCCAACCATATCTTTATGGACCTTGCTTTGTGCACTGGGGCACAGGCAGGCTGGAACAGAAAAGGGCCTTCCTCAAACTGTTCCCATGAAGTTGGAAGCATTGAATTGTCCAAAATGTCTGGTGTGCTGAAGCATTTAAAGTTCCCTTCACTGGAACTAATGGGCCTAGACAAACCCCGGAAAACAGCCCCATACCATTATCCTTCCTCCGCCAAACTTTACAGTTGCCAAAATGTAGCCAGGCAGAGAACATTCTCTTAGCATCCGCCAAACGCAGATTCATCCATCAGACTGCCAGACAGAGAAGTTGTCCAGAGTCCAGTGGCAGTGTGCTTTACACCACTCCATCTGACGCTGGGCATTGCGCTTGGTGATGTGAGGTTTGCATGCAGGTGCTCAGCCATGGAAGCCCATTCCATGAATTTCCCAGTGCAGTTTTTGTGCTGTGGTTAATGCCAGAGGAAGTTTGGAACTCTGCAGTTATTGAGTCAACAGAGCGTTGGTGACTTTTACGCACTATGCGCCTCAGCATTCGGCGACCCCACTGTTACTTTACGTGGTCTGCCACTTCATGGCTGAGTTTCTGTTGTTCCTAAATGTTTCCACTTTGCAATAATGCAACTTACAGTTCATCATGGAATATCTAGCAAGGAGGAAATTTCACAAACTGACTTATTGCCAAGATGGCATCCTACAACAGTGCCACGCTTGAATTCACTGAGCTTTTCAGAATGACCCATTCCTTCACAAATATTTGCAAACCTGACTGCATGACTAGGTACTTGATTTGACATACCTGTGGAAATGGGAATGAAACACCTGAATTAAATAATTAAGAAGTGTTCCAATACTTTTGTCCATATAGCGTATCAAAAAAATTAACAAATGGATGTAGACTTTTCTTAAACTCAGAGAATATAGACTGATTTGCAATAAAGTTTGCCTGTAACTGGTCAGTTCACCTCATCCTCTTCAACCGTCTTGATGGCCAAAAAGAAGCAGGCGATGGCAATGCAGCGAAGGTACTTTGGACGGGCCTTAAGAAGGTGGGACACAGTCACATGCAAAATCTTTAGTATTCACTTAGTCTAAATGCACTACGAACTTCCCTGTGCTGTATGCTAGAGCACAGACTGACCAATCAGGCATCAAAATATAAGCATTCCAATCAGTGAGTTCCATAAAAGTATCTTAAAAAAAGATACTGCTGCTCCAAATTAGCATCACTATCCCATTCCATTACTATTTAATTACATTAAGATAAATTCTGGGATTGTCAGAAAACTGCCATAAATTCTTATTAATAAAAAGTCTGTATTTATCTGACACAGATGAAACATCACCACTGTAAGTCAGAAATCACCTTTCATACAATGAAAATGTGCTAATCGTACAAAAGGATGTGGACTTCCTCAGTCCTTCAAGTAAAACGTACTTTGACGGTGGTTAAAAACCTGTCCAAAATGCTGATGGCTAGGGAGAGCGTCTCTGGGTAAAGCTTGATGTTTTTGTGGAGATCAATAAGCCACCTGACAGCTTCATCCCTCTGGGGCAGCGAGACATGTGTGCCCTGAGAAGAAAGAAAACTCAACCATGATCAAACTTGAATTATCATAAAATTAAAATCAGATATCAAAACATCAGATTATTAGAACCATTACATGGGTGCATAACATCCCAATGGACTACTTATTACACACATAAGACCAAATGGCACTTAGGACTGTGCACAAAAGAATCCAGTTGACTTTTAAAAGAATGCTTATGCTAACAGTCGCCATTTTTAAGGAAAGTCTGCAGTAATCAGAAATATCTCAACAAATTTAGAATAATTTAATTTAAAATAATGCACCATAATAAAACAGTAGTGACTTGCTCAGTCATAATCATTCAGTTATTACTCAGAAATATCACTTTTATCTAATATAATAATAATTATTATTATTGATCCCCGTAGGGAAATTGTCTTTTACGCCTCCCTCAACTTGCTCTTTGTAGAGTAAGCTGTCCGTGAAGGGCAGCTACCTGTTGGGGCGCCCAGGGAGCTGGGGGTTAAGGGCCTTGCTGAAGGACCCGCAGACGTGCTGAGGCTGGGTTTGAACCAGCGACATTCTGGTTACAGGCACTCAGGCTAAACCCACTGAGCCACACGCTTAAATGTAATATAAATGTCCTAGACTAATATTTTTTGTTTAGAGCTAAAACTAAGTTATGAAGAACACAAGAGAAAACACATACTATAAATACACCAAAAATCCTCAGTGTGTATTAACTATGTAGAATGCCATTAGGAACACAAAGGTATTTACAAAAACAACAGAGAGACTCATGAATTTAAAGGTTTATCAAACTTCGCCTGGGTTATAGGTATAGTTCAAGGTCCGACCTTGCACCATAAAAGACTTCAATACCCATAAGCCCTGTTATGTTGTCCTGGTTCCATTTCCATACAGTTAAGTATACCATACACTGCATTTGTGTTTTATTATTTTTTTTATATGTGAATGCATAATTCATATTCTACAGTATACTGTAGAGCTTAAAGGTTCTGACAATTTGCTTTTTATGACAGTTTGTGCCATAATGAGAAACTGAAGTGAAGGAATACCTTAGTCCAAACATTGGATCACACCTTAGTCGGCAGACTCACCTGATTAGATGGGATTTTTGACACGTACACCTTCCACATCTGAACCTCCCTAGAAGCTGCATTTCCCAGAAGAAATGACAGCCGCTGGCTTTCCAAGGGCTGGGCAAACTTCATCACAACCCTTGGACGAGCCGGCCTCCCCACGGAATACAGCTCCCTGTAAAAGGACAACAACTGATATTTATACACGTTACTTATGTTAATAATGTTATTAGTCTTGGTCTCAAATGCTTTTAAGTAATTAAACAAATGTTAAGGTACATCATTCACCACATAAAAGAAACACCAAGTAAAACACGAGTGCATTAAACTAGATTATGAATACATTTCTAGTTTAGAAATAAGAGAAACTACTAATAAAACAGATCGATGACACCCTGTAGTCTAGTGTCTTCTGATGCAAATATTACACAAACAGCAAAACACAGCAAAATTCAAAAGGCATTTTCTGTGCTGTGTATCAAAATTATATAATTATGTAAATATTTATGTTCTCAGGCTGTCATTTTATGAAGTTTGTATATATCCACTGGTCGTGTTTTGGAAATGAGTGCCCTTTAAATCGTGATAAGAGCCAGAACTTGCTGTGTGTCTGTGAAGCAGAGTGGCGATGGCGAAATCACATGATGTTACACTGACAGCCATAACCCAGGTCATCCAACAGAATAGCAACTATACACACAAGACATTTAAAAACTCATCGAACACTGCTAACTTGGCAGGGCGTCTGATTAACATGCACACTGGCTCATATTTAAATAGGCCTAAATATAGTATGGCCACGCTTTACAAGACTGCTAATTAGCTGATATAGGCCGATATACAATGACATATATTCAGTTACATTCTGACTGAGCTGGCACAGTTCACTAATAATAATATAATAATAACAACAATAATAATCGCCACTGTTATTACTATGACGTAGAATTTATAATACTAGCGAACACAGAAACCGTAGTTATTTATTCATGTTGCAGGTAATGTTGTAAACAGTCATATCGTTTTAGGCTAAAATAAATTCTGTCGCTTACCTCCCCTACAAAGCTGTGAGAATCACAGTTGGAGGTGACAATCATCCGGTCCATTAAACTGAAGTAAAATAAAAAAAGATAATAATATAATGGGAAGTTTAGTCGTCCATTTTGGCTTTGGCCTTAGGTTGCGTTTATCCTAAGGGCAAGGGGAGGGGAAAATAAGCGTCCTTATGAAGAGAAATTAAAAATATAAGGAAGGGAATAGACAAGCAGGTCTACTTCCGCTGAGGGGACAGAAAAGGAAGGAGGATACTTCGACCTTCTCCTACTGCGTCATCTGACATAATATGAATTATCACTGTAACAAAAGCAAATTACGGATATTTTTCCGCAAATAAATAATACTGAATATTCTACGTTATATTCTGCACAATTTCGTATTGATATCTGTTTGCGTTTTCGTGAACCTCGCTGGAACTATTTTTTATGGCGAATGAACACATAACAATACTGCTTATGTAATACAGTTACAATGTCCGTGTGAAAGCTGCGCTAAGAGGCATGCTGTACAGTTGATCCCTTCACCCGGGCAACTTGTTATATAATTTCAAAATATTATGTTTTTGGCTTTTATATTAACATGGGTATTGGTAATATTAAAATACATATATTCATAGAAATTTGCAGTTATAAATTTATTTACTCTAAATTTTTACCTAAGTGGTGCCCAGTAACTATGTACACATACTGTATATTTAACTACCTAAAAATATTGATATACATATCTTACTTGAATTTTCTGGTTCTGAACTAAACTGAACGGTGGTCTGTAAGTGGCCCAGATTTGCATGTCAGACGTAGGGCAGCGATCAGCCCAAAGTACAACAGGGAGCTTCCTTTGAGAAACACCAGACTGAACAGAGGTCTAAAGATCATTCTATCCACCCAGCCATCCACTTACTGTGGTCAGGGTCGTGGGGGGGGGTTAAACCAGTGCCAGGCAGTACAGGGCAGATGGCTGGGGTATACTCTAGTCAGGATGCCAGAAGTTTTCAGAATAAACATTCATATCTTTACTTTGTACATTTTGAATGCTCAGTATTTCTTCAACTTGCTCGCATATTCTGGTTGAGCAGAAGGTGACTCGCGCCGTAGTCTCACACCTCCAGGGTTGGGGGTCAGATTTCTGGAGTCCAACTGTGTGTCTCTTGCATCTTGTGGGTTTCTTTCCCGACTAACAAAAAAAAAGGCAAATTTGTCTTTCTGAATAAGCAATTATGAAAGATAGATGGAACAATTGAATTATTATCCTAAACATGTGAAATAAGAGAAAAGAACATAAGATTGACCATAAACTCACACAGATGAAACTCCACCTAAACATCTATGATTCAGTTTAATAAGTGCGAAGAAAAAATAAAACACTGAATTTTATTTATTAAGTTTCTAAAATAAAAATCTCCACATGCCTGCAGAACCGTAACCATGAGATGTAATAACAAGACTTGCATCTTTTTGAAAGCACAGCTTCTCGCACCACACGGCCACACATTTCTTCTCAGCAGAAAGATAGATACTCTGCACTGTAGGGGTTTTATGTAGCAGATGAACGGCAATTAAACCTAGAAAGAAATTTACCTAAGAAAGTTCTAATTTTTTGGTGATATTCTACATTATGGCGGTTTTGTAAGACTCATTTAAAAAAACCCTCCATTGGTAAGAAAGCGTAGACATTTAGCACTTGAAATCCCATTACATTCTATTGGCAAAACTGCAGAAACACTAAAGTTTTTACATGTTTGGTCCACACACATAATTGTAAGCACTGTAGACAGGCACATGCTATGTGTACACATCTTATATTTCTGCAGCTGGACAACAGGGTGCTACAGAAATCTTGTACTTTATTTTTGTCCTTATCAGCCTGTTGACGTTGCAGACTTCCGAGAAGGCTGTGTGACCACAATGGGTGTTTAAGAACTGCAAACAAACGGACATCCCATCTTCCCCAGGAACAAACGAACCATTTGATTCAATTGTAGTATTAGTTAGAGGTTCTTCTAAAATTACGCTGTAAACAGTTGCACCATTTAAAATATTTGAAACTTTTTCTTTTCTTCTTAATCCAGGGTTATATACAAGGAATGGGCTGACAAGAGCAACTCATTAAAAAAAGGACTTCAAAATGACTAAGCACAATGACAAACACAGCTACAGAGCCATGTCATCTTAAGGCCAAAAGGCCAAAGAGTTAGTGGGTAATTTACTTGAGTGGGCACAAGTACCTTAGCAACTCAGTTACTACTCATGTACAAATCATGAACAGATATAGTTACAGCATGATATGCATGAACTGTTATGACTGATTAATTAGACGTATATTGGTTAGTGACCAAATTCTCTGATGCGAAAGAATTGCGAAAAATGTATTAATTGACGCATTAAATGTACTTGAGGTACAAAAATAATTCCATCTGCATAGCTACATCTCTTTTTCTGCACTTCTGCATAACTTCCAGGTTAGCACTAGTGCTAGTTGTCAATCAATCAGCAAGTTTATCGCTGTAAGCGTCTCCGCAGTAGTTTGTGTTTGGACGGAAAGTACCTAGTCTAGAGTAGGTACTAAAAAAGGGTTCCAGAACTCCCTCCGAGGAACTATGTTCCTGCGGCGTGAACACGACAAAAGTCCCTGATCCCGGAAAAAAAAAAAACTTCTGGTTCCAGCAAAAGAAAAAAAAAAGATCCAGCAGTATGAAAGTGCCTGATGTTAAACGTGGGGATGGATCTGTAATGGTATGGACAGCCACCTCTTGGGAGTCATAAGGCCTGCTGATGGCTCTCCAGTAATGGAGTCTTAGTTAGTCTCCTAAGGATTAAGCTAGACACACAGCACAGCTTTGAGAATAAAAGCACATTTTATGTACATTGTTATATTAATGAAACTTAATCACAGTACAAAAGAATGGACAAGAAACTTAAAAAAAAACCCATTTCAAAAATGAACAGATAAATTACGGTATATAATGGAAAACTAGTCTCAAATTTATATAAAAAAAATATCACACTCTTGTATGGCAATTGTAACAACCACAGCCACATCCTCCTAGATAGTAAACAACAATTTAATCATTCAAAAGCTGAAATATTTATCCATATAACAGTGGTTCCCAAACATTTTCTGCCAGGCCACCCATTTGCAGAGGGTTTTCGTGCCCCCCAATGCACGCACGTGTTGCTGGGCCTATAGATACCAAAGGTAACCAAACAAAATGTAATACTTTTGGCATTTTTAGTTTTTTGATTGCAGTCACAGAATTTTATAAAAGTTTCCCTTTGAGGGGACTGGAAAAAATTGTCCCAACAACGTCAAAATAAGTTTTTGTCACATTGTGGGGGACATCTGGTCCCCATAAAGTCATACATGCATAACATCCTCTATGTAACCCCAGAGGGAGCAGTTTGGTTATGATTAAAGGAACCAGTGTACTCGATGAAAACATGCAAACAAACAAACACAGACATGAAGAGTACATAATACATAAACATGCATACCCAGAACTGAGTAAATCCCCACACACACACACACACACACACACACACACACTTTGACTGTTGTAATGGTTGCAATATGAAACATTGCACGATTTATATTAAATAAAATATATAAAACCAAAATTTAGTCTTAAACAAAAGACTTGGATATGATTCATATACCAGTGCATAGAACTTGGATAAAAAAAAACTCAGGACTGCATCCGTGTCTAAACAAGGATGTTGGCTTCCCACGTTGACTTCCTGTGAATGAACTCCTTCATGATTTAATCAGCGATGTTTAACAAATCAGCTTTTATTCTCCAAGGGAAGAGCATAAGAGCAAGAGAGCAGATGAAACTGGAACTAAACTCCCTTCAAAACCAACATCAGGAAGTTTTGTGTTGTTCATGAACAAACAAAAGCATGACAAACTGCACACTTCCATCTGATGTTTATACATGAATTAAAAAAATAAATTAGTAGCAGCTTGAATTTGTGAACTTGGGAAAACCAAGTGAACAAAGACCAGTTTTAGTGCACTCACTGCATTTCATTTGAAACCAAACTTTACTTGTTTTGACAGCCATCTATCATCCAGACATTTTGGGGATTCCCCCCTCACTTCAATGGAAGACAACATCCAGAAGACAATGTTTATTTCTGGGACTGAACACAGCCCAAGGGGTTGTTCCATAAAGCATGTTTTCTGAGTTAGCTGGGTTAACTTAAGCTGGAGTTCACGATTGTCCAATAGGACTTTAAGCAAGCAGCATTCCTATGGGACCATGGGACTTCTAGATTAAGTTAATCCAGCTAACTGAGGAATCATGCTTTGTGGACAGAATTTTTTAGACAAAACCACATAGTTTCTACTTGTCAGATAGCTGCACAGCTTACGCATTTATGCCGGTTAGATCAACATTATCGAATGATGAGCAACTGCAATCAACACTAAGTATAGACAACTTCTGATTGGATATTTGATTTTCATCTCATTTTTATTCATTAATGAAAGGGTCAATACATTTTATCACAGTTGATTAGGCCAATGAAAAGTCCGGGCGGGGGGGGGGGGGGGGGGGGGGGGG
>JAODLD010000124.1:19331703-19354423 GCA_026781065.1 Mormyrops boulengeri
ATTATTTTTTTTATTTTATTAATGGTACATTTATTTTTTTCTCTTTTTTTTTGGCAATTTAAAAGCCCCCCCCCCCCTGTTTTATTTTGCCGCCCCCCCCCCCCCCCCCAATTTGGGGACCTCTGACATAAAACGACCACCTTGGGTCATCTAATCGGAGAGGAGCTTCTGCCATTCACATTCCACAACCTCCAACACTTGTACATGCCATCAGTACTCTGAGCTTGAAGTTTACTCTGAGAACCAAATTAAACTGGCATTTAATAAAAACTTACCAGAGCAAGGAGATACAGAAAGAGAAGCATCAGCACATATGAATTAAGTCAGGTCATAGGTCTACTCTTCAGCATTTAAAAGCCCATGCGTGATCTCTTTCCTCGCTGGGAGGACTGGGAAGTCTGAGAGAAAGGGCCCAAGGAGGGCTTCCTCTGGGAGTTAGAGATGGAGGACACTTGGGAGGATAACGACATAGGAAATAAGAAATCAGTTCCCTCCGTTCCTGCATCCACTACCTCTTCCTGGGAGCTAAAAAGAAAGTTCATGTAATCCTGTTTAAGTTGTTTTGGTGCCTTAGGGTTCCCCTCCTGAAATGGATCTTTTGGCATTTTAGCTTTTTTCCTTGACAATGTTACGTTGCTCTGCTCTTCGGAGCTGAGCTTGGAGCCCTTAGGCTCGTGCTGAAGAACTCTTCCTGTTCTCTCAGGCTCTGTAGAATCCTCTTGAGTTGAGAGGTACCCAGAAAAAGTGCTGGTATCCAAATCAGGATCCTGACTACCAAAATCGCTGACAGCAGAGGACCAACCATCCAGATCTGACTGGTAGCTAGCGGAAGTGGTGAAGCTTCCGGAAAGAGCAACACGAGGGCCTCGCATTCGCTTTAGCCGCCGTCGTTTTCTACGCAACTCCTCGATCCTCTTCTCCCGATTCAGGCCCAACTTTTCTTCCCACCAGTCTTTCCACCCCCCCTCCCAGGATACAGAGAGTCGCTGACTCAAGTCATCGCCCCAAGACCGAGTGTCCACAGAGTCAGGGGTGGGGAGTACCTCCGGCGGTGATAGGCTAGTGGCACCACAAGTCAGCACCGTTTTTTTTTTCATGACTTCCCTCATGTTATTCCTCAGACTGGTAATTTGGTCTTTCCCCAGAATATTTCTAGGTGTACCGTCAAATGTAAAATGGTCTTTTGTTCTTAAAGTCCAATGTAAACGCATGTAGCTGGTGGTAGACCTTTGCCTGTTACAAAGCACATTCATCCAAGATTTCCACATCAGGAGGGTCGCCTTGCTGACTTTAGCTGGCCTTGGTCTGTCCTTCGAACGACTGACGTCCTCTTCCTCAGTCAGGGGATTAAGGATCATTTTTACACAAGGTTCATCAACACCATGTATTTGCGCGTCAGAGGTTTCAAGTGGACACTCATTATGACAGACAACCCCATCCATCTCCAACAGACGGGTTCCATGTCCGTCATTCACAATATTAATCCATGGGTTATTAACAGACTCTTGGTTTTCCTGTGGTAATGAACCAGACTGTTCTGTGACAGATTCCTCGTTCTGCGTCTTTTTGTGTGCTGCTTCCAGTGAGTCTTGGCTGGCTGGTCTTAGAATCTGGTAGAAGATATCCCCAACTTCAGAGAGTTGGAGCACACAGAGGGACTCCTCTTTGTCATGATAGATGGATGCAATACCTTAGATCAGATAGAGTAATCTGCATGTCAGCCGATTCATTAACACAACATTAATACAACACACACTATTTATTAATAATCAGTTTATAATAAGGTCCAGTAAATTGTACACGATGCCAGATGGTTTAAATCTACCAGACTTAGACTACTGTGAGAATCTGAATCAAGCAGAATAACAGGCATCATACCAGCTGCAGGCACCGTTAGCCTTTCCTGGACCTTCTTCTGTCTGTGAGGGATCTGGACGGGGAGGTCAGCCAAGCTTTTCATAGGACAAGACAGTTTCTGAGGAGCCCCTAAGACTTGGGCGGCAACTGCATTCCCACCTACCAATTAGGAAGAATTTAAAATTTACATCTAAAATATAATGTAAAATTATGCAAATTGCAATTAATAGAACTTCAGCTATAGGCATACCAGTATACTGTAGAAGTGTTACTTCCTGGGAAGACTGTGATCCTAAAATCACTGTGTTTTGATGCTGTGATGCCGTACGAACGGTCTGGGCAAACATGGGTGGACTTGCCATCATGTGATCCCATTTGATAACGGGCCAACATGGAAAGCGCTCGTCCATGATATATGCAGAATGCTGCAAGAGAAAGAGGCACTTAAGCTTTGTATCCATTACCTGGGACAACTGAAACCCAACTGTGAGCAAAAGAAAAAAAAAAAAGAGCGATTTACCTGAGTGGTGACAAGGTGGTGGTGTGCGTTCACGTTGCAGAGGTACCTGGATAAGATAACCCTCTCGCCACTCTTGCAGCCTGAGGTCGCACCGATGCGAAACACAGTATGGTTGCAGGTCTCCTTAGACTAATGGAGAGGGAAAAATTGCAAACAGGATTTTTAAGACAACAGATGCTTGGAAAATAGAAACAAATAAACTTTTAGGATATAAAACATTAAATATATTGCCATTACTAATAGAGAAGAAACGTCAATAAAACTAAATATAAGAAGTGGTCACCCTGACGTCTGTGAGCTCCAGACCGGTTCGGTCAGCATACACCATCACTCTGGGATGAGCGGAGAAGTCACACCATCGCCATGGTGACTTGGCATTGAAATAAAGGTTTCCCTCCTCCTCACGGAACTTCTGAAGGCTAGAAGGTCAAGTGCAGGTTGACAATCAAAACAACATATACAGGCAGCACTAAATAAAATCGCAATATAAAATTAATGTCTACTTTTGAATGACAAAGAACTGAACATATCTCATCTAAACAAAAAATTGAGGGCACAGATGCTAAAGCAAATCCCAAGACAACCCATCATTAAATCACATAAAACAATTTAATATCTATAAACCGGTATACTATTTAAGCTAAATCTTTGGCATCCTGCTACTCCACTAAAGGTTATTAAATATCTCATATTTTAACATACGCCATAAACAAAAGAATGACAATTCGGAAACCTTTTCTTTTTAAATTTAGTCTGGGTAACATCTGAACACAAAGTATCATTATTGTTAAGGACGGCCAACTTTACTGGGCGACAAACTTTACTGGAAGGTCTATAGAATTCCAACACTCAAACAAACATGCTGAATTACTCCAATTACAGTAAACCTGTTCACACAATGCTGCATTTCTCACCTTCTTCCTACAGTCCAGAGATATGCAACTCCACTCTCGCTGGCAACAAGAAGTTCCCCTGGCATATGCGGACTAGAAAGCCCATATAAAAAAATTAAGAAAAATAAAAAACACAGCCACCCATTAGCTTTAGTTGTATATTACAGCAGTCTTAACTCAAACCTGTAGCAGGATAAAATCATTCACTAGCTAAATGCTTTAGGAAGAATTACCTGACACTGAGGCAGGTGGCCCTATCTTGTGTGTTAACCACATCAAGCGGCAGGGGCTTCTGAATGGAATTAGCTACCCAAACTCCGCAGTTGTAATCCGTACGCACTCCAACATAAACTGATAAAGGCAATAAAACAGACAACAGTTAAAACAAAAATACTGAATTGAACATTTCTATCCACAAGTTTTCCCAAACGACAGCGTAGATAAGCGTTATAAGCTCTGCTGGAATTTGACTCGTTAAACATTTTTAATTTTTATATTCTAGCAATGACATTAAATTTGCTCACCACTCTCCTCCATGGGGCCGACACTGATCTGCCGAATAGTGCCATTGACCTCATAGGTGACCGGCTTATTCATGAACTTGACTCGTGGTATATTCTCTTGAAACTCTACAACCGCTTTGTGGAATTCTGAATATTAGTAAGAGATTCAAACTGTAAAGTTTTCTGCTTGATGCATCACAAAACAAGAACCTGGTCATTGTATTTAGAATGAATAAGAAGGCAATTTCCTTTCTTTAAAAAATATATTTTTTTAAATAGACAAGAACTCCGACAAGTCTGCAAAATCAGTGTAGTCATGCATGGATTAACAACGGAGATACATTCTGAGAAATGTGTCGTTCGTTGCACGAACATCAGAGTGTACTTACACAATCAGATGGTATAGCCTACTATACAACTAGGCTACATGGTATAGCTTAAACAATAATAAAATACAGTAAGTTAAAATGCAAGTTATCATCAAGTACCAGTATTATGTGCTGTACATAATTGAATGTGCTATACTGTACTTTTATATGACTGGCAGCGCAGTTTGTAAAAACCAGCATTTCCACAAACACGCCAGTAATGCATCATGCCACAACATTACAATGGCTACGACATCACTAGATGATAGTAATTTTCCCATTACATAACAGTATAATCTTTTGGGACCACTATCATACATGGGGTCAATCATTGACCAAAATGCTGTTGTGTGGCGCATGACTATGATTGTGTAGAATAACCGCATGAAATAGAGACGTAACCCAAGAAAAAAAGGATACTAAGTGAATTCCGGGCAGCTTTCCTGGGATATACAAGGCATCCTTCTTGAGAGGATTTTGAAGTAGACAGTAGAAAATAGCCTAGAGCTCCCCCAGTGGCGACTACATTGAATTGCTGCTGTTCCCTCTGCAGAGTCAACTCTTCGTAGAGTAATTCAGCCAAGAGCCCAGGGGGAATATCATGGATAACATCGCCTAACAAATTGTTGTAGCGGCTGACTCTTTTTTCAAAAATTGTTAAAGGGCACCTTAAGAATGAAATGGTACAGGAAAAAAAAAGAAAAAACACACAAAACAGATTGATTGTGGTTAACAAAAATGTGTATACAAATTCATATAGAAATTTGTACAGCTAAAGGCAGGTGGTGTGAGGCTATAGTGAAAATCAGTGAGACACTGTGCTACCTACATGGTAATTATAAAAGAATTATTATTTAGGGGCGGTGTGGCTCAGGAGGTTAGGATGTGGTGCCCATAATGGGAAGATCACTGGTTCAACATTGGACCCTTGAGCAAAGCCCTTAACTCCCAATTGCTCAAGGGACTGAGTGACCCTGTCTCTCAATTATACGCTGTTTTGGACAAAGGCATCAGCTAAATAAACAAATGCAACTGTTAACAGATGCAGGATTCATGGATATATTAACTCTCTTATATACTGTGTTAGGGGTGGGCGATACGGCAAAAACATATCATGATTTTTTTTACAGTTAAATCACGATTTCGATTCTATCACAGTATTTATGCTGATTTGAATGATATAGATCTTTTTTACTGTTTTGCAATTTACTGAACAGTACAACCAAATTATTTTCCTTTGTAAAAATACAGTCCTAAAGAACAAAACAGGATTTTGGCCAAAGAACATTTCTGAACAGATTTTAATCAGTTTGTGCAATTTTGCCAACAAGTTTATTTAAAGCTAAATAAATACTTAAGGTTACTTCAGAACAAAATATCAGCAAGAACAAAAACTTACAAATGGTAAACAATAAAAATGGCAACTGTTATTATGGGCTAATGCAATTCTTAAACTATTACTGAACTATTCAACATTGTCATTTTAACATGATATGTTAGGTAAAACAATAAATAGGTTCTTAAAAGGGTCAATAAAGGGCATAAATGTCTCTGGTGCCTGTGGTGTGACTGCTCTCCTAGCCTCTATACTCTCGGAATCCTGTTTCGGATGTCGTCTCTTTTAGTGATTGAAAAGGTTCGTCGTGTTGCCGTTCGACGCGCGAACCTTTTCTCTGCAGACTTTGCAAATAACGACCGTTTGTTCCTTATCTTTAGGGCAAAAGCCAAACCACTTCCATATCACTGATGTCGAGTTTTTTTAGGGACCAATTCATCTGTTACATTCTGACTTTCTGCCATTGCTTCCGCTACACTCAGAATCAGAGTGGTGGAGTAAGAATTGTACGTCATTGACGTAGTTCACTTTGATTGGTTGAGCGCTGTTTCTATAGGGCGGGCATTAAGCGGACTAGCAAATAGTGCGCTTTGGCTGAGGAAAAAAAAAATAGGAAGAGCATAGAGCCACAATGGACAGATAGAATGTAATCTATATAGACGAATCTACGATCTCTCTGCTTTGGCAGATCGTCAACACATAGATCGTCTTCACAATCTCATATCGCCCACGCCTATACTGTGTATACAAAAATATAAAAGCGTGTTCAGCAGTGGACTTACTTTATGAATTTTGCACAAGACATAAAGCGCTCCATCTTTTTCATGCTGACAGTGGTTTTCTTCATACATTCCTAAACAAAGTCAAAAATTTAATCATGCATCGCCTCGTAAAGTCGCACATGTGCATTTCAAGAAAACACACAGGTACCTCCAGCTTCCCACTTCCAAAATCGAAGTGGTCCCCAAGAAGATGGCTCATCGTGCTGAAGGCATCCTCAGAGTTATACAGGTAGAAGTTCCGCATCTATGAAAATCGTACAATTAGGCACATTAGAGTGATACTATTTCAGTGTCGCCTACATCAGCGGTCCTCAAACCATTAAAATTACTGACCCATTGGACCACAGCTGATGACCACTGATTAACTGCAGAATCATATCAGTAGGAAGAGCAGTTGTTTTAAAATATATTGACAAGCCGACATTTTCGAATGAATGGCTTTGACAAAACCAGAAGAAAAACATGAAATTTTGCATCAGAGTAAACGGTAAAATATGGCTTTCGTATTTTACAAATCAAAGCTTCAGCAGACATACATGTTTTGGGAAGTCCATAGCACTCGTAAGACGCGAAGAGCATTTGTTAACTGAAAGAGACGGGAGATGAATGTTGTGAATCAATACAGGTTAACATATTTATACATGTGAAACATTACCAAAAAATATCTAAAACAGACTGAACTACAGCAAAATATAATAGAGAAGTTATGTTTGGGTGAACTGAAATTTAAAGGACCATCAGATTACGGCAATAGATAAGCAAGCAAATACAATTACACTACAACATTTTTATTTTATAGCAAGTATAAAATAATTTACCTATTTGCATTTGCTCCTTGAATATGTGGGTGCAGTTTTAAAATGCCTTTTTAAAATGGACAAATACATAACTCAGCATAAGAAATAGACAAACATTTAAATTTTACTGACCGCTATTAGGTGGCAAAAGAGGTGCTACAATAGATTCGACTGGTGCCCATGTTGGTCCATTCACATTGCGCTGCACCAGAAAGGACCTTTCAGCCACCTGCTCACAAAAAGAATGGCAGCAATGGACAAAACTGACTACAAATTTAGTATCAAGTCACACACACTCAGGAATAAAAATACTAATCAAAAAGTTTTAGAAAAATAATAAAAACATACAAACAAGAAAGAAAAAAAAAATCAGAACGGCTCTGGGTAAAATTACATTCCCAGGCTCTAAAAAACTATAATCACTTGAATCCTAATATTAGTGAATAGAATCAGGGTTGTAGAGACGAGTTGATAGGGGGCTGCGTTTTTACTGGGGGGCGATGGCAAACTATGCATGACTTAAGCCAATAAATAAAAAATTACAGGAGGGGGGAAAAGCCCCCTAAAATGGGCTTAACAACGCCCGTCAGCAGAATTATATGCAGAATAAAGTTGATCCTCTCTTAAGGGGATCATTGGCTGACTGGAGTCAACGCAGGCGGCATGCACACGGCTGGAGTACACGCTGAATGGGATGCCAGTTAATCGGCTACATGTGCACCATTAATATGTCAATGTATCTGCTTATTAAAACCTCCCACACATTACAGGGGGTCCTCAAGCCCCATACTTTTCTGACCGTAAATTCTTCATGAAGCCTTTGGGTTAAATGAGGCGAATATTATGCTGTATATGCTGTTACCATCCAACTGATAACACTATAAAATCTTTTAAAGATTTTATCTTGGGAAAACTTAGTCACGTTAAGTCATATAGTATGTTCACTTTAACATAAGATACGGAATATACAAGCATAATGCATGCATATAGGAAAATACTTTTCACACTGACCTCGGCAGAGCCGGAGTCGGTTGCATATAGTTGGCCATAGAAACCCCAGCCGTGCACAGGACAGCCGGCTTTCTTCTTCGGCGGCCCAGTGTAATAAAAACCAGGAAAAAGCTGATCTGGAAATTTACTATCCATCCTGGTCACCGAAACAACTCACACGACTTCCATCCAGTAGTTACATGTCCAAACATCTTCTCACCACGCCACAACACAGGTCGGATGAAGCAGGTTCAATATATTTTCCTTTAAGCTATACTGAACTGAAAAGTAGCAGTTTATTATTCACTACTATAAAGTGACAAATGCTGTATTACTAGATAATAATTACGCGATCAGTACATGCCGATTTAGACTTGAAGCCCAGCGACACCACATGGAACGGAGAAACAGACTTACACACACAAAATGGCGAATGTATAATGTTTTTTCATTGGCTGACCAAAGGCGGAACAGCCAATCAGGTTTCCTCAAACAAATCAAACATGCGTAGCACCGGCATTGCGTTCAGCCAGGTTTCACTTTCAGTGATAAGAATCGTACGTGTGTCATTATGAATCGGATGGAAAGTACAGTGTCTTAGAACAGTTCGACTCAGCCTGGAGACGATCCTGGTGGGGGAAAGCTGCCTTTGATCCAGCAGATACCCTGTGTGCCCCGATGCGGATTATCGGCGAACTTTTGGAGACAGAAAAATGACTCAAATCCAAACATGTGGATCATTCGTTGCGTCTTTACGTGTGACGCGGGATTGGGTGCTAAATATGGATACTACTGTCCCAGAAATGAGAAAATAGTCGTAACATTTTCTTCGCGAAGTCAACCATTCAACAACACGGGAGCCGTTTCTGTGCCTGCCCATAATACATTTGTGGCAAAATAACTTGAAAGAAGTCACATTTATTTTCTGACGTGGGCATCAATTATCCTAAACGATATTCGTATTTACACATCAGTACAACGGTATATTTTATTTATGTTCCATGTTATCTACTGGCCTGAAGAATCGCATTAGTAGAAAATAAAAGCACGGAGCAGAGGTATTCAAACTGTGGAGCGCGCCCCTCTGGCGGGGTGCGAAGGAATTGCAAGGGGGTCGCAGGCGGGAGGGAAAAAACAGTGAACTGTGTGTGAGGGGGCGGTGAGCTGGGGGCAGATCCTTTTCGAAATTGTCATTATGTGAACACATTGTATGCTTGTACACATTATATGATGTTAAGTTAAAATACTTAAAATGTGTAACATTGGCGCCACGCATTGAATACATTTCACTTTTATGACTAAGAACGTCAGTTGCTCAGTTAATGCTTGGAGGAACCATGGAGAAATTGCTTGGAGCATTAGAAGAAAATGTGATGGCAAAACAACACCAAAAATGAGGAGAAACAGATAAATATGAATGTGCATATGTTGAATATAGTTGTGTCATGTAACGAACATAATTTAATTGCCTTTTCTGCAAGTACAGGTACATTGGAATGCTTATTTTTGCTGACCCCAGCTTGGGGGTCACAGCACAGGGTCAGCGAATGTGCAACACCCCTGGAGCTGGGGATTAGGGGCGTCGCTCAAGAGCCCACAGACATGTGACTGTTCTGCCAAGACCAGGGCTCAAACCGGCGATCTGATCACAGGTCCACCGATCGAGCCACTGCTTAGGTCATATATGTATTACAGGGGCATAGAGTCATATATGTATTACATTGTGGGAACCTATTACTCTGGCATTGTGTGGACTCAATTTTATAAAATATCTGTGACTGCGACAAAAAAAATGTCAAAGGTCAGGGTTGGGTAGGAGTTACGGTCGTCATGTTGGGATTAGGGTTTTTCCCATAGAAAAGAATGGAGTGTCCCCACAAAGATATGAATATTAACTTGTGTGGGGAATCAGGACAAATATATATGCCCTGGGGAGGGGGGGGGGTGAAAAAGAAGAATACTACTGACTTAGAGCAATATCTAGTAGATGGATGGGGTGAGTGTTGAGCCTGTTACATTAAGCACAGCTACAGGTCTGCACATCACTTACATACACGGTGGACAGACGGGGGCACCAGTTCACCTAACCACATGTTTTTGTGCTATAATCACATGAGCCTTACATGACCTAAGAACAAGCATGCTGTACATACACATACACACACACAGACTGATGAGGGTCTCAAACTCACACCCTCCGAGGTGTGATGTTGCTGAGCTACCTATACTGTATGGAATGGGATTCAGGTTTTCCATCACTCATTACTAGACAAAGTCCATTAAAACCATAATAATAATACCAACCCAGAAAATGCCTTGTTTTAAGCATTCCTCTGCAATATAAAAATATTAGATGATAAAAGAAAACGTCTTTTAGACTGCAAGCAGTATCTAGCCATTGCGATGTGTCACAAATTGTAAGCTACACGAAGAAAAAAAAAAATCTAATTACCTAACAATACTTTCAGGGTGCAATTTGTTTGCCTGTTATTTCTCTATGCAATTTCCTAAGATGTAAACATGATCAGAATAATGACCCTGGAATGTATTTATAGGCAAGAAAATTAAATAAATAATCATCGCCAGACGAAAAGCAATATGGTTATTCTCATTCCTGATAGAGAAACTTCATTTCGCTATATAACATTAAGATAGATGTGTGGCTAAATGATCGTGCTAGGATTTTCTCCTTCTTTGTGTATTATGCAAAACAGTAACTAATTTGATTATAAGTTAGTCTGTTTGACGCTCCCCTCCTCCGATACGTGACAGGTTATAAGGATTGTAAGAGGACTGTAAGGATTTCAAGGAGAATTTAAAAATATGTATCTGGCGTATTTCTCAAGATGAAGTCTGTGTTCATCTTATATTTAGGGCGAATAGTGAAAAACATGCTAAAGGGTACTTCAAACAAAAAGTCGCCTGACCAGTTTTTCACGTTTTTGTGTAAGGTGGCCATTACGCAGGTAAAGGGAGTGAACGCAGCGCAGCCCTTCTTTAAAACCAGGTAATGTAACACGGTGCGGCAGCTTAAAACGAGGAAACGCCAGCTTTTAAAAAGGGGGAAACGATACATACAAATACTTTTTAGGAAGGCCAGGAAGCTGGTGAGTATTTTCTTGATCTGTTCGTGAAATTAAACGCATATCGGTTTTAAGCAAACGCAAGTTTACTATGCTGCTCCTAGAAATTCTCCTTGTTTTTTTTGCAAAGGTGTCGTCCCACGCTTAGCAATATTTTGACGGCGTGTTTCAGCGTTTAATTAAAAATGTCTTTAAACGTGGAATGAAAGCTGTTCAGTTATTTTCACGAGTTAGCCGAGCCTCTGTAAACAGGGTGAGTATGTTGGACTTCATTGAGTTACATAGTCTGCAGTAATGATACATGGTGATGTTAGCATGCACCCACGCGGAGTGGAATTAAGCAAAACTTAAAAAAAAAAAAAAAAGTATATAAAAAGTAGAAATAAATTTGGAAAATAAGACACAGCGTAAAAATATATTCGTGACAAAGCAAGCCCCCGGTTTCACCTCCGTATATGTAAATAAACATACCATTCCGTGTAAGATCTTGTTTATAAGGAAATGATTGTAATTCTTTCTCCCACAGCTCGTTTTTTTGAAAATGAATTTATTGGGTACTGACCTTATTGCTTGGTCTATCATTTTGGTAGTATATATAAGCAGGGGGTGTATTTGGGGGACGACTCATTCTAATATATAGTATGATGTGTGAGGTATGATCTGGCAGTTTTTCTCTTCTACTTATCTCATCAAATTATTGCCCAATAACATGACCTTTAAATGTACGATTAATAATATCAAATTAAACTATTGAGACTGTTGCACAAAATGTAAAATTTAGGGACACGCGATATTTATGACACTACATTTAAAAAAAAAAAAAAAAGTTGTAATATCTTTAATGTGTGGTCTCAACATGATTTAGTTGTTAATTTAAGCTTAATACTTCATCCAAAGCCTTTCATTATATTAAGTGCAATAACATTGCACACGTAATATTAAAGAATACCAACGCAAGTATTTTCCGTAGTTCAGGGAGGATTTGGCTTCTTGCATTCATTCATTTACTTTCTTGGGGTTCATTATGAACAATTCAAGCACTGTTTTATAAGTACTGAGGTTGTGCAATTGGAGACAGTAGAGCCATGTAACAAAGTGTTTACCCTTTGCATGTGCAAACTCGTGCAGTGTTTGTTTGCTCTTCTGCAGATGCTGTAGATTATCATGCAAATTTTTATGTATTTTACTGTTTTCCTTGGTGTTAAATACAAATATACATAAGGATAAATAGTAATGTACAAGCCGAAAAGTGACCTAGGCCTCTCTAACTGTGCAGTTTCTTTCTTTATTCGTGAATATAAATCAATCATTTTAAAACTATATTGGGAACCTCAACACTGTACTCAGCATCCAGTTTCTGCACATGTAATCCTGCATATTGCATTAATGAATGATAATTTCAAGCTACTGTCTACTGTATCCTGACTGTGCTGCTTCTGTACATGGTTAATTAAATAAAAGACGTGGTGCTTATTTTACTGACATTGTTAAGGAATCTTTCTTGCAAGGGAATCCTGACAAGAAACCAGTTCAAATGGTAGGGAAAAATATTACACCACTACAAACAGACTGATGTTAGACATAAGTAGAAAAGTATCAGTGTTTCCCCAGTATGTTGTTATCCCCAGTAAAGCACTGGTGAGATTGCAGAATTATGGGCTTATTCTAAAGGCATGAAGTAGTGAGCTAGATTACCATTGAAGTTTTAAAGGTATTGAATATAATTTTAAAAAAATTCAAGACTTGCTTTGATGGGTTATTGTAAAGGGGCAAACTAAACAACTTTAATTTGTAGTTGATAACTTTTGGTTATTTGTGAAAATATATTTGTTTTTAAAGAAATTTCACATTTTGGAGTTCTTTTATATGATACTGTTTTCATGTCTGGCACACCTCGTGTAACAGTTGATTTTAGTCTTCTGGTATTTGCTGGATCTTAAAAATTGAACCCAATGAAAATCCAATGTAAAAATCTGCAAGGATTTTACTAGGTAAACTTTCCCTATAGCTAAACAAATGGTCATCTTAAGCCAGAAGAAAAAAACAGATTTGAATTCTTGTAAAGTGAAATGGCAAATTGAGTACTTCAGCAAACTTTAGTGGAACTTCTGATGTTATTCTACTGTTTTTTTGTAAATCTAATTTTCAGTAAGTAAAATCTAGTAAATGCATATCATATTTAAACTTAGAAACGGCTTTACAGTTTGTTAGAAAAAAATTTGAACCACACCCTTTCCGTTTTGAAAGGTGTTTCTGGAATGAACATTTTGTGCAAGAATTAAAGAAATAATATAAGGTTGGATAAACCAGCACAATTGCAACAAAAATCAATGCAGGGGGGTTTATTGCAATATCCATCCATTTTTCAACCACATTTTTGATGAAGGATGCTTCAGGTGGGCCTCAGCCTGTTGGGTAACACAATTCATATTTATGAGACATACTGTTTCTTAGTTGTTGCATTACTGTGTTCCAATAGTCATTATATATTTTACGTAGTATTATATATAGCTATTTAGGTTCTCCTGCCATATTTGTAATGTGAATGTCATGTATTTTCTGGAACTTTTCGATAACGTCAAAGCCTCATTGATTAAGTAGATATTTTAGCATTGTGTGTGTGTGTGTGTGTGTGTGTGTGTGTGTTGTATGAGTGTAGAGTGAGTGCCAAGTAATAAATTGAGGTGGGTGGATTATTTACAATTTTTTTTTAAACATTTTTCTTGTCTAAGGATTCAGGAGGTTCTCCACATACTTTTTTTTTCCCAAATCCTGTTGGCATATCCTCTTTCTCATTTGCTTTTCATCTTGCTCCGGCGCTGCATCAGACAGAAGGCACACACCCATGCATGACTAGTCAATGTTTGTTATCTTAGGAATGAAGCAAAAAGGGCAGCTTTCAGTTGTCTGAATCTGAGTCATTTCAGAATTGCATTTACATTTGAAATTCAGAAATGGAAAAGTTTTCTTCGCGGTAAATGTCATGTATTCTGAAATCCACTATCATAAACATTGTGTTAAGGACATTATAACGCAAAATACTGCTGAATTGATTAAATTTTAAGTAAGAGTTGACAGTGGCAGTTAATGGTAACGGGTATTTTGAACGTCATCTCAATATGCAGTCACCGAACCCAACACCACATGGCAGGCACAAAAATAGACTTTATTGCTTTTGATTGTGTTACTATTATTGATGATGATGAAAATAATAGTAATATTGTATTGTAATAATGTGGTAACAGAATTGACAATCTACTGTTACTGTAACCTTAATATTTTGGGGAAAAAAAAACGTAGAGAATTAGGCTACATTCACATTACAAGCCTCCTTGTCGCCTATCTTGATGGTTCACGTTCGTAAATACAAGTGATCTGTATCTAATGGTACTGTGAATGCATGTGTCATCCTAATCAGCTTGCATGTGCACATTGACGTTTTTTGCGCATTTGCCAACAACGAAAACCGCTCAATGTATGCATATAGACAAAACCGCATGAAGTCCAATCTGACCAGTATCATTCATGACACTTGACCACAAATCAGATATGTTTCCAATCTAGGACCACTTATGAAACTGATTCAAATCTGACTTGAAAAGTTCAGATATGTGTCCCCACAGCCCTGAAAACATCACGTCTGTGTCATATTACAGCAAAAAAATCAAATCTGAGTCTTCTGCCTTTCACCTGTTTCTACACTGTCTTCAAGACGGTGCTCAAAAGAGGAAAAGACATCGGTGGGAACAGGACCAAACCATTTGAGATTTTTGAGGGGTTTTGTAACAGTTGACCAATCCCAATGGATAAACAAAGCATTATATTTATCAATAAATCTGAAAATCCTGAAAGCAGAAAGTGGATTATATTGGGCCTCCAACCCACAAAAATCCAGTTGTTTTTTTAAGGGTCCTATCACTCAGGGGCTCTGGGAATTGTCCTAACTTCCCCCCTTTTACAGTGCCTCTTGTTGCTAGGAACCGTCACAACTTGGGTAGGGATTCATTTGTGCATAAAATATGTTTCAAAGCTAGCATTTTCCAAAACGTAAGATGGCAGGGCAAGATTCATTTATATAAACATGGAAGCACTAGCTGACTAAGTACAAAGTAATGTTAGCGTTAGAGATGCTGGATATATTGATTAACGTATCTGTATTGGCCGTTATCTTGATTTTTAACAAATATGTGTCAATCTAATATTGCACCAGATACAGCGCCAAAGACGCCGCTACTAAAATAATGGGCATGATTGCATTGAATGATTAGCCATTTGCCATAGGGATGATGTGGGATTTTGTGGACTCTCAAAGTACTGGCCCGTGACAAGTTTATAATTATTAAATCTGTCCCTCAGAGCGATCTTTCACTTTCTGCAGAATAGTAAATAATACTACGTCACTCTGCAAAACCTGTGGCAGCAAGCTTGGCGAGTTTCACTGCCGGCATTAACCCCCCGCCCCCCCACTCCCTATCAGGTAGCACTTCCTTTTTATGCTTGTTTTTTTTCTGTACAACTCTATTCAGTAGTTGCATTTTTGCCAACTTGCACTGGGTTGCTCTCCCTGTATAATAATAATAATAATAATAATAATAATAAAAAATAATAATAAAAATAATAATAATAATAAATAAACAGTAACATGTTCTGATTTTTCACTAATAGTGCGTAATTAAGCCCCCATGGTAATGTATGTGAATTTTTGTAAGTGAGCTAAAAACAAAAAGGTTTTTATTTAGGTTATCAAAATAATCGATTAATTGAATCGTGATTGTAATGAAAGATTTCCGATGCATTGAATCGATCACTCAGTCATAATCAAATGACTTTGTGGCCAGTGATTGGCATCCCTAATTCTCAATATGTATATATTATGACATAAAAAAAATATATAAGAACTGTTTTGTCCAGTGGGCACAAAATGTTACCTGATTTTTAAGTGACTCCTATATAATCCTGTTTGATTGAAGAATTGATCCCTTGGTGATGTGATAGAGTAACAAAATCTCATTTTGAATATGAGAATTACTTGAGCCAACAGCTAAGAAGAGGCTAAATAGGAGATCAGCTCCAGGATTTTCCCCGGAATTACCCGTCCCTGATATAGTTACACTTGCTGTTACTGAATACAATGTGTGCTGTTTAGATCCTTTGTCCTCAGGTTTTTTTTTTTCTGCTGTTGCCTGTTTATGGGTGCAGCGTTAAAGTTCTGTTATGACCTTTTGTTGCTGTTTTTCAATTTGATATCGGTTCTTAAAGAAATGGTGAGCTTGGAATGCTGTTTTTTTTTTTTTTTTTTTAATAAGGGATGTCCTTATTAAGAATGTGGCTTTAAAAATTATACGCATTACTGTCAATTGCTATATCTATTAATAGAAATTAAACTTTTACGAAAGCCAATGAGTATATTTGTTATAAGACCTGGTGATAAAGTAATAGATTGTAGACATTGTTTGTCCCTCTAAAGAAACTTAGTGAAAAGAATCTGAGAACTGTGCTGTTGCATATGAAATAGAATACCAAGATCAAGACAGGTCTGTGTCGCATTCTGTACATTCAGAAATGGCTTGCAGCAAAAAAATAAACCTGGATATTCAAACATCATTAAGAGACTGGTCTCTAAGGATGGTTTTAGGCATTTCATTATGAACCTGAGAAGACAAATCCAAGCCAATATGAACCTCTTCAGGTCAGTTGGTATCAGATGCGCTTTTGATATTACTGTCGTTTAACATTAAATTAATGTAAAACATTTTCTTATACAGCTAGGTATTTCATTAGTCCTTGGTACTAAAGCTGAGTCTTTCATTAAACTTGAATGATCTGTCTGTATTTTATGGCTCCCTGTTTTTTGTTTTTTTTTAGCCACTCTTGTCAGCTGATTTTTCAGCTATTTGTGTTGTGACATTGGAAATACTGACCAATGCCATTTTTTTTTTTTTTTATTCACTAATGTGCTTTTCGGACAGGTGGATGTTGATTCAGATGTTGGCCTGCATTCCTTCCATGTCTGCTGACACTGGTTGAATGGAATGCTGATGCTGTTTGTCTGTAATCTCTGGCTCTTCTGGCTTGCGTGCATTTGAAGTTGTGAAAGAGACTCTTGGTACGTTTGATTGTAAGCCGGTAGTTGCAAGCTTCACTGCTGCAAAAAAATCCTCCAAAGTAAAAACACTAGGATAAGATGGTAAATAATAGTGTAATAAATGGAGATGCACCGATCCGATATTCGGATTGGTATCAGCGCCGATCCAGACCTTTTTGACGGATCGGGTATCGGTCATATGTGACTGATCCACTTCCAATACTTACTTAGTTTTTGGCCGTCACTAAAAAGAGAGCTCCCATTTCTTCTTAAATCTATTTGTACAATCAATCGCACGACAGCTCTTTCTCATCTAATACTGCCAGTATTTTATTGCAACTCAGTGGGTGTGAGCGCGGTGACTTCCGCCTGCTGTCATGCGTGGAAAACAAATGTGCGAGAGAACACGAGTAGTATGAAAAAAGCAATGATTTGGAAGTCACTAGGATGGGCAGCTTTGCACAGTTGCTACAGCTTGTGATACGAAGGGCTGCTATCGCAACAAAGTGTTGCCAGTGGGAGAAAAGTTGTGGGGCATTTTCAGTTCAATTTATTTTTATATAGCGCCTTTCACAACAGAGATGTGTTGTGGTACTCTCTCTAATGATATTGTAATGTAATACAGAATGGGGAAAAAGAAAGGAAACAAATAATTAACAAAAAAAAGCCAGATGACAACGGAGGAGAGAACCAAAAACTCCCAAGTAAGGAGAAAAAAAACCTCTGGGGGTCCAAGATCAACTAGCTGCCCAACCCCCCTGGGCAGACTAACATTACTGAAAACAGAAATTAGTGGACTTGCTTGCTAAAAGCTCGGTGTAAGCTGTGATTGTTTTGATCCTTAAACTCCAGCAATGAGTCCGTTATCCACGACGACCTGTGTAAATAATTTAAAGATGAATATGTAGTGTGTGTAATATTTTAATATAATATAAAGTAAAATGATTCGTTGTATAGGAATCTGTATTGGTATTGGTAATTGTGTGTCGGAATTGGTTTGGAACTGAAACAATGTGGATCGATTCTTCCTTAGTAATAAATGTGTAATAAATGAGGAATAGTAAAGGAAAACGGAATATACACAACATAAGATATGTGCTCCAATAAAGTGCATGTTGCATCGGTAAAGAGAGAATGTTTAATCACAGCTGCCAATTAAGTGTTAAAAAGTCTGATGGCCTGAGGGCAGAAACTCCTTCTGAGCCTCTCGGTTCTCGCTGAGAGACGGCAGCAGCGCCTGCCAGACCTCAGCCTTGTAAAGAGGCAGCTGTTTGGGTGGGTTGTGTCTCTGCTGTGGCGGCTCCTGTTCCTGCGTCGCTTGAGGTAAATGTCCTGCAGGCAGGGCAGGTCAGGTCAGCCTTGCAGACGTATTCAGATGAACGTATCACCCACTGCAGAGCTTAGCAGAGCCGGTTACCAAACTGCAGAAGACATTTAACCTTGTGAACAGGACAGCTCAATTTGATCGCAACTATTTACTGTATTTGATCTTTGATAGATTTTATTACCACTTCACAAAAAAACATTATATGGATGAAAATGTACACCTGACCTCCTGGAATTGCATTGTCTGAATACTGTATATAGCAGGATAATATTTGGATGGTTTGACGGTATGAAAAATTGGATGCTGCCCAAGGCTGGTGCAGAGGGGCTAGATAGAGAGATTACTTTGTGTGCACTTCTCAGGTTTTTGATGTGCTATGAGAAAGCAGAAAAATTTTGCATATTAGCTGTGCATTATATACCTTTATATATATATATATTTTTTTTTTTTTTTTCTTTGGCTCAAGTAACTTTTTCTAATGTCATTTCATTACGTCTGGTGGGTGTTGACTTGAAAGTCTTACTGGAAATGGTGACGATATTTTGCTACATTATTTCCAAGAAAGCCACTTCCTTTAATACTTAAACACATTTGTAATTGCGGCTTGTCACTTGGGCGCCAGAACTTCCAGAGATTCCAAATAGGTATTTAATTGGACTGAACAAATGTGGAAAAACTGATCAGCAAGTGATGGGTGTGTCCAGTACAGCCTTTGTTTTCCTGCCAATAAAATTCCAGAAATGCAAGAACACATTCTGGTTAGAGCCATTTAATTAGCTCAAAGTAACGGGAAGGATAAGTAGAAAACCTCAAAAAAAAATGATGGCCAAGCGACTTTTGAAAACATTGAGGATCCCTATTTTTTCTTGTCAGGTTCATGAAGAGTAATTCATGGAAAGGTTATATTTGTTTTGTATGGATGTTTGGGAGGCTCCTGTGAATTCACATTACCTGTTAGCTGTCTCTCCTGAAACCACCCATGCCCTTGTTTCCGCATAATAGTGAAACCTGTGATTTTTATTTTTGCTCTTACTATATTTTAGGTTGGTCTGGTCACCATAGGGGATTCTGCACAGATCTGTTCACCTCTGCTTCCAGAATATGATGGTATAGTTGGCTATACATGATTTTAAGCAGTTTTTTTCTCTTTTTTTTTTTTATTGTATGTAGGGATTACTTGACAACGCACCATGAATCTAGACCGGTCAGACTCCCAGGAATCTCTTGATGGTCCTGATGATGAGGTTATGCCATACAGTGATGATGAAACAGACGATGAACTGGAGCAGATATCGGAGGGTGAGGAACCAGAGGTACCTCCAGTAGTGGAGTTCAAGCCTACTGGTGAGTGTTAATCTTGGCTAATAACTGAAGACAAGTCTGTTTGATGCAGATTTGCTTGTTTCGCATTCTTTGTTCTACCACTGCAAGCAGCTAATGAAACTGGAGTTTCATTGAACTCCTCAATATGTTTGACCTTTGCACTTAAGTACTGGAAAATTTACATATTTTGTCACTATGGTTTCTCACTTGGTTTTATGGTTTTAAATACTGGTTCATTTTTGATTTATTCAAAAGTGTCGTCATGTACTGTTTTCAATCTTCTTTTTAGAGGGTCCCTGGAAAGTCCGTGCAAATGACCGAGATTTCTGTAACTTGCCTGAGTTTCAGAAACCGGTCTTTCTCTGCTTCAAGAAGAGCAAGTATGCTGTAAGCCTCATACTCATTTCATTCCTTATTGCGTAGGAATGAGCAGACTTTGTGTAAAAACTGTTGGGTGTTTTTCTGCTCTTAGAATTTGGATGTTTATTTACAGGGTGGTCAGAATAAGGAATGAGGCTAACAACATATTATTATTATTATTATTATTATTATTATCATTATTATCATCAAGGACCTAAGGAGTAGGGCCACCCTTCTCTCAAAAAAAACGTTCTGAAGTGTATGTATTAGGTCCAGTAGACCTTCTTGAAGATGAAAACCCCAAGTTCTTTTGAAGATGTAGGAGGCAGAAATTTGCTTCGCATTGTGATATAGGTGTAGATCTTGTAGTTGGGGAGGCAGTGGAAAGTGTTTGCCTGAAACCACTTCTGAAGTTATTTAGTGCTGTGTACGGTCGACCAGTGTGTTAACGTGTGCCTGATATCGCTTATCGTTTGGCCGTTACACCACCATGCAGAGTAATCAGAGGACCGGTAGACTGAATATCTGTAGACAAGGCTGCCCATCCCATTACTGATACCCCACTAAATTTACCAGTTAGTAGACCATGTTATTTTTCTCCGTTGCTCAGGGATTCAGGTTTTGTCTTCCTTACACCAGGTTATGCATCTCTGCATTGAACACAAGTTGTTGATTTAAAAAAAAAAAATAATAAAAATTCTTAATATGGTGTTTTGCACTTCAGGGTCACCATATGTGTGTGGGTGTATGCCGGTGTATCTTGAATAGCTCTTCCTTGACATAATTGGTAATTAGTTGCAAAGTGTTACATTTTAGTACTGTATGCAGCAAAGAAAAATAGTTGCATTAATCTCTATTCTTTCACCATTTGCCATAAATTTCCTGAAAGGTGCATTAGGTGTATCGAACATGGGGAATTGAATCTTTTTCTTAGACAGAGAGCATGAATGATCTGAAGCACAATAACATATTTTTGAATGAAGCTTCATTTGAGAAAGGAATTAGGTTTGACAAGATCCTTTGTGGTGTTTGTTCAGAAGAGTTTAGGTAATATACCCATATCAAAAATGAGACTCGCTACTTTTTGTACATGCCATTTTTCATTTGCTTTTTATATATGATTTGTTCCCTTTCATTACATGCAATTTATGTTCATTGATATTAATAACTAAATATTACCTATTAAAATAGTCCTATGATAAATGTTATGTGCCTACCTGAATGATTGTTTTCTAAGCATTGATTATTTTTTTTTAATTTTTAGGGAAATGCCATCAAGACATACAAGTATAATGTTTTGACATTTATACCATTGAACCTGTATGAGCAGTTCAAAAGAGCAGCAAATTTATATTTTCTTGTGCTACTGATTTTACAGGTAAGTGTGAAAGTGCTTGGGTTGTAAAATGCTGTCTTCAAGTATACTTGGATGTTTCGTAATCAGTTACTGGTTTGGGAATAAATTTAATCTCATTAAGGTAAAACAAGAAGTTAATTTGTCTTATGTAGTGGCCAAAAAATATTTAAGGTGCGTTCAGAGTTGTATCTTTTCACTGTTAGCAGGGGCAGATGAGCGCTCTGTCAGTTCCGTGATTTTTACGGTAGCACTGTAGGTCCGGGGGGGTGATTATATCTTTGGGCAGCGAATACGTGTGGGTAATGAGGAAGAATGAATGGAATGGAGGGCTTTGCGAAATCAATCAGTACTTTGTGAAACACTGCATTGTATTTTCTGATACAAGTACACCTGACCTATTGATCGGGTGCATTATGTCAGCATGCCAGTTTTGCTTTTTGTATATTTTATTTGCATGTTAATTTTACATTTCCTATTGCCTTTTTAGATCATTCCTCAAATTACTACATTGCCTTGGTATACCACCCTTGTGCCTTTAGTTATTGTTTTGGGAATCACAGCTGTTAAAGACTTGATAGATGATCTGGTGAGTCCCAGTGCACTCTGCTGAATTTGTGTTTATTTCCATATATTTAGAATTTTTTGTAAATGGTTCATTGGATTCAATATTTAAATAGCTAAAATGGTTTAGGCAAACATGTCTGAAATATATGTTGGTGAAAATTCTTAGTGACCTACTGATTAAATGCATCATGTATGATCATTGCTCCTTGAAATCATCCAGGTGTGCTGATTCAGTGAATGCTATGCAGGTCAGTGCTAGATGTGTCGTATTTATCTGTGTGCATTTAAACCTGTTCTTTTGCATTGGACCCTTTATGCAGGCACGTCATAAGATGGACAAGGAGATCAACAACCGGAAATGTGAAGTTTTATCTGATGGCAGGTACTGTGTGGCCTAGTTGTCAGTTTTCTTTTGATGCTAGTTTTCAGTGTACTAGATTTATACCTAATATGATGGACAAATTAGGGTGAGAAGCTCGGTCATTCGGGAGGGACTCGGAGTAGAGCCGCTGCTCCTCCGCATCGAGAGGAGCCAGATGAGGTGGCTCGGGCATCTGGTCAGAATGCCCCCTGGA
>JAODLD010000124.1:19372851-19401417 GCA_026781065.1 Mormyrops boulengeri
TCATTTCTCTTTTTTTAACCCTCATCCCTTCGCACTCCATATTCTTCTCTGGGCCAATAAACCAAATCACCAAACCCCCCCCCCCCCCCCCCCCCAGCGCTGCTTAAGGGCCCCCAAGAAGCTCTGAAGTATGGGCACGCTTTCAAAGCGTCGGTAGCGGGAATGTTGTGCAAAAAACTGAATATCTGAGAAAAAAATCTGCCGAAAATACGAATATGGAAATATTCAATAGATGCGGCTTTATTAATTGACCTTGAAGCTCTCCCAGCTACAGTTATCTTTCACTTGTTAATCAGCCTGAACTGGGAATATGTGCTGGCTTCTCCGGTCTCCAGTTGTGTTGTTTAAACTCGCTCATGCGGTGACTCAGTACCGCCTCATTACTGATATTTTTTTTTCCCCTTCCTCTAGAGAGAACATGTCAGGAAACAGCCTGGTGTTACCCATAGTGCTCTGGGGCCGCCATGCCCCCACCCACTGCATATCCAGCCTCCTGGTGATGGATGATCTGAGCACAATTATCACTGGGTGTCACGATGGGCAGATTTGCCTGTGGGATATGACATCTGACCTAGAGGTTAGTGCGAACGTGCACAAGCCTATAGATGTTAAAATCTGTTTACACTGTAAAATAAACAGATGGTGCTGGCATATATCATATGTTTGCCATGTAAAGAGCATTGAAATGTCTGAATTGTTTAGTTGTAATGTCTATTAAATGAGTTGTTGTTTTCAGTTACATTATGCTGATTTGCTAAATAAATGTATCAGGCCTCTTTTCTTAGCCCACAATGCTGAAGGTTTTCTCTGGATCTTGCTTCCTAAGATAAATCCCCGGGCCCTGCTCTTTGGCCACACTGCTTCCATCACGTGTTTGTCCAAGGCCAGCGCAGGGAGCGAGAAGCAGTACATCGTAAGTGCATCAGAGAGCGGGTGAGTACCAGGCCAGGAAGTTCCGTCAGGCTTACTCTGACGTCCACAAAGCCGCTTGCATTAGTTGAATATGGTGAATGATGACATGGGACAGAGTTCTGCAGTCTGTAACTGTGAGGAATCCCCGGGCATTTGGGCAGCCAAAACGTATTATTTAAATTTTTTATTATTTTATTGTTATCTAAATTTCTTCATGTTTGCAGTATTGACTACTAATGTCTAATTCATGTAATTGCATAGTTGGTTACTTTCTTTTACGTTATTTATATCAAAACAAAATATATTAAATTGTGATATGTTCCTTTTTATTTATACTATGTTAAAGATGTATTTTCAGTCACTAATTAATCTTGTTGCTTTTTCGTCTGCATGGTTTAATTGTTTAGTTGTGTCTGGCCTGCGTTATTCTCTTTGGGTTAGATATCGGGTGATCAGAGGTGAATGTAATGCTGTGACTGTCCTCTGTGTCCAGGGAGATGTGTTTATGGGATGTCTGTGATGGACGATGCATTGAGTATACTAAGCTGGCGTGTGCTCACACAGGCATACAGGTGAGCGTGTCACTAACCCGGCCTCACTGCTTGCTCAGAAGTGTGTACTTTTTCACTGCGTGATCATAAATCTCTTCTTTTGGCCAGTTTTACCAGTTTACCATCGGAACGCAGCGTGAGGGGCGGCTTCTGTGCCACGGCCATTACCCCGAAATCCTCGTGATGGATGCCACCAGCCTGGAGATGCTGTACACTCTGGTGTCCAAGATCTCCCCCGACTGGATCAGCTCCATGAGCATCATCCGCTCGCACCGCACCCAAGGTCTGCAGCTGGGGGCTTCCTGGCACTGCAGGGCTGGGAGCCAACCTCTGGCTTCACAGATACTTTGAAAATGCTCCTGAGATCGCGCTGTCAGGAGAATGAATGGTGCCCAAAAGAAATTACAGAATAATATCTGTCCTTCATCTCCTTCACCGTTTGCTCTCCAGAGATGTACCTTTTAAATTAAGTGGCATCTTAAAGCATCTACCAGAATATGTTTGCAGTTCATCATTTTACTGCATGTATACCAGAGCTATTTAGGTTTCAGTACCAGGATACTGTTTGGGGTCCTATAGCATTAAGCCATTTGTTCTAGAGCTCAGTTTCTTCATCAGTATGTTTTTCACTTTCTTTAACTTCTCAGAGGACACCGTGGTTGCAGTGTCAGTCACTGGGATTTTAAAAGTGTGGATTATCACTGCTGATGTCAGCAAGATGCAGGTATGGCATCCGCATGGAATCGCACTTGATCAGCAGAGGTGTCTTGAGTGATTTGCATAGAAATTGCGCGTCTCCACAGAGGCAAAGCAAATACTTTGTTAAAAAGCAGATTAATTTTGTCATTTTGATTGTGTCCAGTTTCATAACTTCTATGCTTCTGCTTTATGTGAAAAATCGATCACCTGTCTTGGGAAATGAACAAATAACAAAATATATTTTTTATTGGTTAAGGCTAACCATTTGTCCTACTTTTGAGCTGGTTGAGTTTTTGCTGGAAAGCAAAGTGATATGCAGATAGAATTTGCTGTTGGCACCTTTTTGTTGTGCTCCAGGACACAGACCCGGTCTTCGAGGAGGAGTCCAAGCCCATTTACTGCCAGGGCTGCCACAGCGTCTCCTTTTGCACTTTCACCCAGCTTTCCCTGCTGGTGGTTTGCTCCAAGTACTGGAGGGTAAGCTTGAGAGCTCAGAGTCCCTGAACAGGCACAGTATGTCGCTAGGGCTGCGAGATATTGCATCATGGTTACCAGGGCTTTAGATGACGGGCGTAACTTACATACGCCCACAATTTGGTAAGCAGATTAGCAGAATGTCTAAGGAGAGGCGAATTGTGATGCCCAAATGTTAGTAATCTGTATAAATTCAGCGTATCCTTCTGTTTATTAAATTTGGTTAGTGGAGCACCACATGCTGCTTTTCTGCTAAATCATAGACGCGATAAGCACTGCAGTGGTGGTGAAAAAGGGGACAGCCCAGCAGCCAGAACATCTTCTGAAGGTGGAGTTACAGGCGCTCCTCTACTTATGAATGTACTTACGAGTATGCACGCTACGCTGCTGCATGGTGGGAGTAGCGGCCAGAAGTCGTACTAGGAGGAATTGGTGTGCAGAAAAAAAAATTGATGTTGCAGACAGGAAACGGGAGCCCAGTGAACACAATTTGGATTTACAGTCCTCTTCGTTCGTATGTCTAAAAGTTCGTAAGTTGAAATTTCGTAAGTAGAGGTTAGGATCTAACAATTTTGTTGTGGCATTGTGCCTGTTGTACATTTTAAAAATATCTAAGCATAATGTGCAAAGGGTTTAATATAATTTCAGCTTTATTTATAGTCTGTAACTTGGTATATACAGGGAAGGACAGCTGACCTTTCGGCCTGTGGTATCCGGTTATATATCTCACATTGTTTTTGTGTTTTTCTCTTGCCCCCCCCCTAGGTATTCGATGCTGGTGACTACTCCCTACTCTGCTCTGTGTCCAGTGAAAATGATCAGGCCTGGACCGGTGGGGATTTCATTGCCGCTGACAAAGTCATCATCTGGACTGAAGATGGATGCAGCTACATCTACCAACTTCCAGCCAGGTGAGAAACTGCGACAAACTGAAAGCTGTGTGCTGTCCGAGCACTCGGACACACGGGGTCCGAGCACTGACCTTTACACCCACAACAGTACGTAAATCATTGTTACAGCCTAGAATCACTCCAGCGGTACACGGTAAAGAGGGAGAGTTGTTGGATTGTGTTCTTTTTCTGCTCGTCACTTTATACAGCTCTGTTATGTGTGAATGTTATCTGTGGGTTAGAACTCTGAGCTCTGAACGTCTGAGATCAGAAGGCCGCCAGTTCAAATCTCGTGCCTGGCCAAGTGATGCCAACACTGGGCCCCTGTTCAAGGCCCTCGACCTCATTTTCTCCCACACTCTTTGACCGTCACTTTTATGTTACTGTAGACAGAAGTGTCTACTACATAAGTAAATGTATTTAACTGGGTCATGTGCTTCTGCAACAGTGCTGACCAATCATGTTCTTGCAGATCGCCCTGTTTTTGTTTTAGAGTTAGGATTTTCAGTTTTTGGGTTTTGTTAATTCCTATGGTACGATGTACGTCCAAAACATTATCGTACAGAGATTAAGATCAGCACGGTGGTGAGATTTAAGTTAGATGTTAAGCAGAGCATCCCATATTACCCTGTTTGTTCCTCAGCTGCCTCCCGGCCAGCAAGCATTTCCGGAGCGATGTCGGGAAGACTGGCGAGAGCACCATCCCCCCGGTGGTGTTCAGCATAGCCGACCGTGCGGACAAACAGGTCACTCTGCCTGCCCTCGTGCTGTCAGGCTGTGTTCTCATTTACATTACAGACACGTGCTACAGCATAGCCGACGGTGCGGACAAACAGGTCACTCTGCCTGCCCTCGTGGCTCAATTACATTATAGACATTCATGCGTTATGTGCATGTTACGCAACACTTTTCTCTCAGCTTTGAAGGGCATGTGTGTAACTTAGTGCTTTATTTACAGACGAGTAAGCCTGGACAACAGGGCGGAAAATAGCAAACCAAAATATTTGGTTGATAAGTGTAATTTAAAGTGCTTTAGTTAGGAAATGCACAGCAACTTTAAATGTTCTTTTACAGTACTGTCATCAGGAAAGGAGTCTGGAGTATTGTTATGATGTTAAACAGCATTACACTGTGTTATTGCATCTTTGTCCTTTGCCATTTTATTTAAAGTATTTTGTAAAATTCTCACGCCAAATATCATCAAAATCAAATGTGGTGATGCCAAAGGTGTTTTGCTGAATTTCAATGGAATGACCCAGTAGTTTTGATGACTTTGCAGGAGTATCTGTAAGTTTTGAGCTAAGTTAATTGTATTATCTTTTCTTGTTATTGTTTAATGATTGAGCTTATTTTTTAACTTTAAAAGCAAATGAAGGTATATGTGGCGAAAATATTACTTTTTAATGTAGTTGCTCCTATTTTCTTACAAATAGAAAATAAGTTGTCTTTCGGTTCAACCTTCACACAATAACAAAAGCAAAACACGATGGCAAATTCTGTTATGCTCTATTCCAATAACTGAACTCATTGTTCAATTGTTACGTTTAATCAGCAAAAGATCTTCAAAGGCTTTATTATTTAGATTGCCACATTCTGGCCAGAACATTCTTACTGCTTCACAGACGATTCTGTCGTCAGGTACAGATAAAACTGGTATAGCAAGATATTTGCAGGCCAGTTGTGCTAGCTCAGGGAAGCTGGTTTGGTTTCCATTCCAGCGGGCCAGTGTGTTGGCATCCTCTGCTAAACATGGTTGACTCAGGTATGCAGTGACATCATGTGAAGCTTTGGTGACAGATGAAGGGACTAATTTGACTTTTGATGTAAAAATCTTCAAGACTTCACCGTGGTACACAGAATGGCAGTGAAATTATTTATTCTATGGGTGACACTTCTAATGTTGCGTTCTTTCATTCTGAATAACGTGACATTTTTATGAAAATGACATGATGTGTTTAACATGTATATATGTGACACATATAATTAGGGGAGGCTGTGTGTGGCTCAGTGGGCTAAGCCTCTGTCCCTGCGATCAGAAGGTTGCTAGTTCAAGCCCAGCCTCAGCACATCAGTGGCTCCTTGACTAAGGCCCTTAACCCCCAGCTCACTGGGCGCTTCGACAGGTGGCTGCCATTCAGGCCAGCTTCCTGTTACCTACAGAGAACAAGGTGGGGGGGGGTATAAAGAGGATTTCCCCATGGGGATCAATGAAGTATCAATTATTGTTATTGAAATATTAAGCGGTATTGTTAAAAGCTGCACCTACACTATGTATATGAATGTTTGAATTCAATTCCATATTAATTCTACATCCTTAAATTCAAACACAATTTGCAATTCTGCATCCTGTTGTCAACTGCAATTCAAATTCAATTCAAATTCACAAAACTGAACTGGAATTTCAGGGCCATTCTAAATTCAGTTCTGAATGGTGCCGTGGTGTGTGTATTGTTCTCCTGATTCTATATACTTCTGGATCTTTTGGACTTTGGCATTAGATGCCAGACTGCATCCCGCTGTCTGTGTGTCATGCCGTGATGAAACAGTGGACCGTGCTTTAAATGTCTGCGCTCTTTATCACAGCTGCTGATTTGCCCCCCGGTGACCCGCTTCTTCTACGGTCGACGGGAGCCGTTCCACAAGCTGCTGGTGCAGGGTGACTCGACGGGCTGCCTGTCTCTGTGGAGCGTCCCTGATACCTCCCCTCCGCAGCCGCTCTCCACCGCAGCCGGTAAGAGCTCTGGCGTCCCCTACGGTCACTCTCACACACTACAGCTGTATTCTCCCATAGCCCCGAGGGTTGGTGTGTCACTGTACTCTGACTAGTTAAAGCCCTAGACGTGTGTTGTGCTTAATACTAAATCTTGTTTTAAAAGTTATTTTCCTGTATATAAAAGTGTTTTCTGGTCAGGGGTGTTGAGGGCCCTGGAGCATATCACAGGCAGCGTAGCCAGGTAGGGGAACACCTGGCATCGGAGGACACACACTCACACACACACTATGGTCGGTTCAGAGGTACCTTTCAGCTGCACGTCTTTGGCCTGTAAGAGGAATCTGCAGGACAGCTCTGAATTCTCAGGACTGAACTTTTTTTAAATTTCAAAATAGCTAAGCAAAATATAATGAATCAAATTAATACTTTCTTAAGAACAAACATCAGAATATTTGTATAAATGTCACATAGGTAAATTCAATTTTGTATAAATGTTGTGTATTTTTATTTTTTAAATAAAGCGCTTGTAGAAGAATTCTTGTAATGAAAACGTTTGCTACATTTAATCCACTGGGGGGAGCAAGAGCCCTTTTTTGGTTGTTTGAGCTTAGGTTTAGATGTGATTTATTTTCAAAAAAGGATCACAACAAACACATGATGGCTAGATTTAAAAAGTGAAATGCTTCAACCTTGATATTTTCAACTGATTCTCATATGCAGATAGGGAAAAGGTTATCAGAAATGCAAAACATTGATTGCACCAATAGGTCACACTCTCAAAACAACTGCATTTATAGTACATGAACTATATTAGTTAATATTGTTACAATGCAAAGAAACAGCAGCTGTGGAAAAACCAGGTTCCATTTAGGGTTAATTGGGAATCTGATGCTTAATTTTGTTGCACGCGGTTTCTTTGTCGAGAATTTGCTGGTTCTTGAATACATTAGCATAGGTGGCGGATTAAGGCCAATTCATACTTCACTGTTTCGGTTGTGGGCGAGGGGAAGTGACGTAAACGTCATCAGGAGCTGGGTGCGGACAGCTGCAGTAGGTAACTGCATAGCTCAAATTCCTGCCTAGCAGAAACCATGCACGTCCGTGCTCAACTGTGCATGTGCACGATAATCGATTAGGTCTTTCCAGTAGGTGGCAGCACTTACTTTCACAGATCAGCAGTCAACAACAAAAGAGTAGAGGAAGAATAGCCATTATTGTTGTTGCTATGGGGAGCAGCTGTATGAGGAGGAGGGCCCACATATTTAATTTTTCATACTGTCCAGACATTATACCGAGGTATGACATTTTAAAAAGCAACCCTATTCTGGCATTTTGAAATATTGGCGATAAACCGGGGGGGTCCTCATTAATACCATCCAAGCCTTGACTAATAACTTTAAAACTGTTCCTAAAGGTTTACCCGTGTCATTACACTGCTTGTATTTGTGTTAGTTGCAATACATCTGCCCTCTGCTGGTCTGGTGGAATATTACTGCTGTATGCCTGCACCGACCGCTACTATCCACATCCGCTGCCAAATGTAGTATGAACACAAGCTGCTGCGCCCGCAACCGCCCACAGCTCGAAAGCACATGTGGAAAAGCGAAATATGAATTGGCCTTTTGTGTTTCTGTAAGTCATCAGGCCATAAACCCAGAATTCATATAAATATGAATTAAAGTCTCACTCAAGTAATACTATAATAAACCGATCAGTTGGGTGTGAGAAATACATGTAACTTCGTATTTCCTATGAAGCATGACTGGTGTATATTGAAGTCTCTTTCTGTGCCTTACTAGAACTTCAGGTGTCCTCCACCATCAGCCTCCAGGAAGCCTTCGACAAGCTGGCCCCCATTCCCGCCGGCATCATCGACCAGCTGAGCGTGCTGCCCGGCGCGGAGGAGCCCATCAAGGTTACAGCCAGCGTCTACATCCCGTCGCAGGGCCGGCTGGTGTGCGGCCGCGAGGATGGCAGCATCGTGCTGGTGCCCGCCACGCAGACCGCCATCGTACAGCTGCTGCAGGGGGAGCACATGCTGCGCCGAGGTGAGCGCCCCCTGCTGGCCCGGAACCCCGTCGTCACAGGAAGCAGAAAGAGAACCGTGTACATGGAAATGCATGCGCTTTCTGAAGAAGCTCGGCCTTAGAACCATGCAGATTTCTGTCTGCTTCCTGACCCTTACATTCATTATTAATGTTGATTCTAACATTAATGTTAGAATGTATGTGTTTAGCTTTTATTTCCCATATATTTAGTGTGTTTTTAGAACGATAAACAGAATCCCTTTGCTCTGTTTTGGTAATTTTGGTATTTTAGATACATAGACAGGTAGATAATTATAATTATCTATCTTTGCGCGCGCACACACACACACACACACACACACACACACACACACACACACTCCTTGGCAAAAAAAGGACCATACCATAATTGTGCAACATTAAGCTTTGGCCATTTCTGTTTTTTTTTTTTGCTCAGGAGTGTGTATAATATGTATGTAATATGTATGTGCAAAATGTCAAAGACAGTGATGCTTAAATGATGATCTTGTTGGAGTAAAATTAAGATTAAGATATATACAGCCATTCGTTTATATGTATGCACGTATGCATGTGTGTAACCTTTTACGTTAATGGCACGTTTGTCTCCCCTTTAGGCTGGCCCCCACATCGCACTCTCCGAGGACATCGCAACAAGGTCACGTGCTTGCTGTACCCGCACCAGGTGTCCCCACGCTATGACCAGCGCTCGTTGGTATCTGGTGGCGTGGACTTTTCCGTCATCGTGTGGGACATCTTCAGTGGGGAGATGAAGCACATCTTCTGTGTCCACGGAGGAGAGATCACGCAGCTCCTGGTCCCCCCCGAAAACTGCAGCGTGAGTCCGCCCTGCTTCCCGTGGCGCTTTGGTGTGCTCTCCATAAACCCCATTCTCCATTCACCGTGGTTCAGAAACCTGACAGCTGTACCGCATTGTGGTGAACATGCACCATTCACAGCTGGATGAAGTTATGAGCAGCTTTTACATGACTTCGCAAGCAAGGGTCAGTGCAGTGGTCCTGAACAGACTAATTGATTGTTTCCCTGCCCCTCAGTCAGTCGGTAAGGAAAGAAGATTGTGCATCTTCCCTCCCAGAGCACTGTCTCACATTGATTGACAGCAACGATATTAGTGCCCATTACACCAAGTGGTGCTCTAACTGTAAATAAGGCACTCTGACAGTTACCTTGGGTTTACTGACTTGCTGAGTTATGCTTTATAGCATATCAATACCTGTGCTTAAAGGCTGGAGCATTTCATTGATACGTGAAATTGGGCTTGAAGTCGATAATATCCATAGAATATATACATCAGTCAGCTCCTACGTCCAGCTGTTACTGATGACTCTCGCTTAAAATTAACGATAAGTAGCAGCTCCAGGTAAGACTCTGAGCCCTGCGCCCCTAGGCTGCCTCGCAGAGACATGCTGACTGCAGTGCAATCTGTGGTCAGCAGTCTTTGGCCTGGGCCTGTTTGCTTTGGTCTGTCAGATGGAATCTTATTGTAATTTAATTATTTGCAGATTAGGTGTTAGAAGGTTGCCAGTCATTGTGTCGCTTAATATTGACATCTTTGTTAATTATTTACAGCCTGTTTAATTAAGGTAGGGCATTAGAATCACTGAAGAATCACATAATAAGAAAAGAATGTGCAGTTCAGTTTGTATAATTTTTCAAGTTGCGCATAGATTATGCTAGCTGGGTGACAAATATGGTAAATATCCGTAATTGTCCCAAATGCACTGGTTCTGACTGTGGGTCAGTAAAGTCCAGGCGCATTAGAAATTTCCGGCAGATGAGTATCAGTTAGTTGATCTTCATTGATCAGTTTTGTTTCTCCAGAACATGACTTTGCGTTAGAACGTCCGTGCTGAAAACTTAAGTAGGATGAGCCAAAGTTGGCAAGACTGCCATTGATGTGGCAGGTCAAAGTCGTGCGTAAGTCCAGAGAGTAAGTCCACAAGAAGATTTTGTTTCAACCAACCACCTGAGTACTCCGTGACTGTGAGTCTTTATACTCGCCTGGCTGACACAAAATGTTGGTCTGAACTTTTACTGTTTGGACCTGAATTACCCACCTCTGCTAATGAGTGTGTGCCTGTGTGCCCCCTGCAGGCACGTGTGCAGAACTGCGTGTGCTCCGTCGGCAGTGACCACTCCGTGGGACTCCTGAGCCTGCGGGAGAGGAAGTGCATCATGCTGGCGTCCCGCCACCTCTTCCCCATCCAGGTCATTAAGTGGCGTCCCTGCGACGACTACCTCGTGGTGGGCTGCACGGACGGCTCGGTCTATGTCTGGCAGATGGACACAGGTGAGCCCGATCTCATCAGCCAAATGGCTGTGCGATAAACATCACTGTGCCCCCACCATGAATGGGGGTGTCCCCCATGCTTTAAAATCTTTTTAGACATTTGAAGATTGTGTATTTCTAAGAAAAATGTTTTTGACACAAACTGTTCAAGCAGTCTGACTCTTTCGATCCCACCTGATCTCTTTCTACCGTCCATCGTTTGAGATACTTCCAGTGGTTAGCAATAGCAAGCGATTTAGATGTTACATCTTTACAACTGTGCATAGCAGTTCTAAATGTCAAGCGATCACACTTACACGCATGCCTCATATTTGTGCATTTCTCTATGCAGAGCAGTCGTGGCCTTAAACTCGCTGGTGAACAATCTGAAACACCGTTGTAGATTTTTAAAGTTGTAAAATAATTTTGTTTCCGACCGGCTCAACTGTCAAGTTATTTTGTTTTTGACAGCTAAGCGGCCCACCGGGAATTCCTCCGAGTCTCCCGATTGGCTACTCCGGGACGGGGAGGGGGGGACTCACTGCTATCATCTATTATTCTTGTCAGTGATCTGGTGAATTTTAAAGGCAAAGAATTTGACACCTTTTGACAAGTGGAGATGCTAGTGCGAATAAATTAACTGCTGAGACATCAGTGAATAAACAAACTTTGCTAATTATCTCCTGCCTTTTAAGATATCATTACAATGAATCCTTAGAAAGTATTTGTTCAAGATTTGCCCTTGTAAAGCAGTCTCCCGTGAGTTATCGATCACTCACTGTCTATCCAACATTGTCCTATAAAAACTACAATAGCTGAATTCTCGCTGCATTTCCTCCTTCCTTATAGCACTTTTGTATGATGATTCCTTCTGCTCTGTTTTAGCAATGTGGTTAATAATTGATGCGCATCATTTTTCATCCTGCTGTCGGACAGTCACTGAGCCACACAGCACTCTTCATTGTTAAAATTTTAATCTCCCAGCTCTGCTAGAGTGGAAGTTGCAGGGACTGTGCACTTACCAAACATTTCCTAAATATTGAATAATGCTGCTGCATTGAGTATCTTCCTGCAGCGGCATTAGGCACATTAGTGTGTTTATGTTCGCTCTTAAAGCTGGTTATGGAGGAGACTGAGCTGAGTAGCGTGTGCACTAGATTGGCAGTTAGAGCCTCACAGAGGGGATTTGGGCCCTTGGAGGTTTACTGATGCCTGAGGCCTCTCTCAGAGCCTTTCTATGGATCCTGCCAGAGAGTGATCTCCTTTTCAGCTGGTTTCTGTTTAGAGCATCCATATAGATGTGATTTTAAACACAGTTCTGCTCTTCGTATTTTGGGTGTAGTACCTGCTTGATGAGGGCACATTTAAAGGTACCCACATAGGTTTCGTTTATGATTGCAGATCAAAGTCAACCATGCAATCTCAAGAGGTATGATGCAGGATGTTATGGTAGCAGTAACGTGCGATTGCTACGGCAACAAAATATTTAAAACATCCACAGTTTACTCTGAATCCGGAATTTTCAGATGCTTGTTGAGAGCATGGAATGTTTGATCTCTTAAACAAGGTGACTACTTTGGTATTAACCAGTGATGCTTTTAGCAAACCAAAAGAGGAAGCTTTTTTGAAAGAGGGTACGTTGGATTCATGTAGCTGTTGTGCCAACCAGTAAAATGTATCCCTAGAAAGTTTCTCTTCAATCACATTTGTAAAAAAAAAAAAAATGCCATGATTTCTATTGTGGAAATACTATTTTCTAAAGAGGAAGACCTTCCTCGTTGGTCTTTCCTCAAAATAATGACGAATGCTGACGTAGCGGTGAAAACAGTTATGAGCCTTTAATTCAGCAGCTTTCTCCGTTTGTGATGGTCCTGAGGGGTTCAGAGGATTAGTAAACATGGAGCATGAGGTGATGGGGCACTGGGTGGGTGGGGCGGCATGCTGGGTGGGTAATGCTGAAGCGGCCCAGGGTCCAGTGGCTTGCAGAGGAATTGGGCATCCAGCTTTTTCGTAGGCCTCACTCAGAGCCTGTTTAGAAAGCTGCCACTCAGTATCGAGTCCGCATTGAATGCAATCCCAATAACGCCGCAGTTCAGCACAAATATTTTTTTTCTCTGAAGTGGAGAAGTGTAGAAGTAAAAGGAGAATGCACATGTGATCTGAGGCCTTGCAGAAAAAGAAAATTCACTAGAATTGGAGTATGGCATACCACACAGGAGTCATGACTTTGCTATTCACAATGTGCTGTCAGAATGCTTTTTTTATTGAATTTTTGGCCCAGAAATATTGTTTGAAAGTTGCTCCATCCATCCTTCTTCAATCTGCATTTCCCTGGTGAGGGTCCTGGTGTAAAATTGCTCTAGCTACTGCAGAAAAAAAGCATGCAGGTCAGTTTGATGACCGTTTCCTCAAAGCTTTGATCTCTTCAAATGACCTTCTGCTTTGTAGACTTTGAAAGTTTTAGTGAGTAAATAGATCATGGGGGTAAGAGGTGAGGCTTGTATCCAGTGGTGCTGTATCTGATGTCAGCGCTTGCTGTTTAGGAGCGCTGGACCGCTGCGTGATGGGCATCACGGCGGTGGAGATCCTGAACGCCTGCGATGAGGCCGTCCCGGCCGCCATGGACTCGCTCAGCCACCCCGCGGTCAATCTGAAGCAGGCCATGACCCGCCGCAGCCTGGCAGCCCTTAAGAACATGGCCCAGCACAAGCTGCAGACGCTGGCCACCAACCTCCTGGCTTCCGACAACGCAGATAAGGTGTGGGATCCATGCAAGCTGAAAAAGCACCAACGTGATGATTTAGCTTTTTGTACGGATTCCGTATCGTATCATTGTCACAGTGCTGTTTTCGTATTCTGTTCTCTTAGCCTTCTTTGCTTTTTGCCTCTGGCTCCCCCTAGTGACCATACTGACTGTTGCGTGACACTTTCCGTCTGTTACGTTCCCCCGTTTTGTGGTTACATTTTGAATTGCTATTACATGTGATTCATCGGTATGCAAAATCTTTGAATTCCGGTACAATGATCTATAAACTGAAAGGTAAAAATGGGATAACGAGCGGAAACAATCTGTTAATGAAAAATGTATGCTGGCAGTCTCCTGGGACAGTGTCAGCCTGGTGTCTGATCCTGCAGATAATTAGGTGCTGTAGTGGCATACTGCGTGCCTCGCTGTTCCTGTTCGTCTGGTGATGATGGACCTCCAGAAGATGCCGTTTGGGAAACTGGGGGAACCGGACTGATGAATGGTTTAGGGCCTGTGTACCCCAGTACTTCGACGGTTCATCCCAGGATACTGTTTGAGGCCTAATTGGGGGATTGATATTAAAACCAATCTGGATTATAATGGATTTTACAATATTTACACCCAGTGGCGGCCATAGTTAATTCATACCCTAGAACACTGTTTCCCAACCCAGTCCTCAGGGACCCACAGTCCTTTGTTATGTTTTCATTCCTGAAGTCTTGCCCTGTTTGTGGTATTGGGTGTTGTATCATGTTGGCACGGTCTACTCTTAAAACGTGCCGGGGGTGTGGCTGAATACCATTAGTGCTTCTCTTTTTGTTTTCCTTTTTAACTTCTTAGCTTCTACTGGACATATGGGCATCCGGTCCATTGTCGCCCTGTTTCTTCCTCTCTCGGTCTTCCCTCGTTGGCTTGTTTGAATGTTTCCCGTGCCTGTGTGCTGCTGTGAGACCAGGTTAAGTAAGACCCTTCTGAAAACTGACCTTAAGCTCAGAGCACAGCTGCGTCTGTCCTTTTTGGCTGAGAACAAAGGTTATATCACCCCCCTCCCCCCCCCTCCCGGCCTAGATTTCCCACATCCCTCTGAGGCCATCCCCAGAATGTCGACCTTTCCGTCCCGTTGCTGATCGCTGACTCTCATTAGTTTGATGGTGTGACAGTGGTGACCTGTGGGGCAGATGTGGGATTGACCAGCTGCTGATTCAGATGCCGATGGCAGTGTAATATGGGACGCGGTACTGGGGCTGTCTGCCCTTTATCTAGGCTGGAGAAGTACATGAAGTATAAACACCATTGTGATGTGGGTGATGCAATAATCGTTACGCGTTAATCATGCAGCTGGATTTATGCGGCTTTGAGCTGCGCTGCTTCTCATAAGGTTTCGTCCCTGGTTAGTTTATATTCTAACGGCCTTTAAAAGGAACTACCGTTGGAGCGACTCCGCTTCTGACTTAGGCAGGTCGCTCACATCTTTCTGTTTGCATATCATACATCTCTGTAGTATAAGACCCGACAATGAGCCTTCTCAAAATTTTCGTGTGTGTGTGTTGCACGCGCATGTATATTTTTTATATATATATATATATATATATAATATAAAAGTATGCTTAATGTTCAGTCTAGATATGTGTGATGTGTATTTCCTGAGCATCAGACCTGCATCTGAGTAAACTTCTTCAAGCCACCAGAAGACCTTCATTACATATTCAGTCCTTCTGTGTCTTTCATTCATAATATAATATATTTTTTAATGGTGTAAAATGCCATGGGGTTACCTTCCACTGGGGGACAGGGACTGCGGACTGTGTAGCATTATGCAGCAGTGAGTTAGGCCTCTCTGCTGTGTTTAAATCAGATCTTTGTACCATGTAGATGCTCATTAATGATTAATATGTGGTTGAAGGCCTGCTCTCTTATCCAGATAAAAAGGCTGCTTTAGTCCATGTTTAAGATGCCATTATATGATAATGCCAGGCTGAAAGTGTGTGAGGATCGTGGCATGGTTGTTCTGATGCAATGCATATTAATATTTTAAATGTTATTTGCCTTGTAGTACATAATCTTTCTACTCTCTTCTATGATGCTCATAGACTTAAAAAAAATATATTAAATTAAAGTGCTGTTTGGTCATGGAGTAGGGGGCCTTACTGTAAGGCTCTCAATTCTGGTCATTAGCCTTTTGTATGAACACTTCTTATCGTGTCCCTTTGTTCCTCTGGATATTGTTTCTGCCTCGGTCTGTGATGAGGGGAATCATCTCCCTTGGGTCGTATGAGAAGGTGTCAGTCAGTTCTACATTAGTGACTTCTCTGGTTCAGTCCGGTTTGTCCTCATTCAACAGATGACTTTGGTGTTTAACGTCCAGCATCACAAGTCCACCCTGCACAACTTCCTGCTTATGCATCCAATAATAATCTCAGGTTGCACAGGTGCACTGAGCTTATTTTGCTGAGAATACATAAAGGACTGCGTGCGTGCATGCGTAGGTGCGTCTGTGCCCCTTTCTGCCCGCTCTGCATTCAGTGACCTCATAGGGCCACCTTGAATATCCTAGACTGAGAAAAGCCTTTGGCTGCTTTGTCACTAACCTCATTTAGGGAACCGGACAGAGTAAGTGCAAACTTTCACATTCTGCAGTCTACGTTAGTTACAAGCTCAGCTTTGTGATTGTGAAAGTACATTGTACTACAGACTATACTGTGACATAATGGCGCTTTTCCACTGCCACCAAGAACCAAATGGTACCGCGGACTGGTGGTCTTCTATTTTAAATTATCCGAGCTGTACCCGCGCTGACACAATGTGTCCAACCCGACCTGGTTGCATCTCCACCATTTGAGATACCGATTGTTCTGTGCATGGATTATCTGAAGTAAAAAAGGGCATATTCTACATAATTATTCATTATTAGTAGTATTGCACATGATGCATTCCCGATAATTTGGAACTTGAACGTTGGAACTATACTATAGAAAAGCTGAATGGAATGGATCCGTAATGCAAATTTACGCTAGCGAATGCTAATTCCGCTAACGTTTGATGCTGACATGGCATGGCCAGTCTTCGCCAGTGCTTGAAAATTAGGAAATTAGCACATAGTAAATCATCATGTACATCGTGTGAACAGTCTCTTCAGTTTTACGTCACTCGCGGTCCAGAGCCGACCCTTCTGCAGTGGAAACCCGAAGCGAGCTGGAACCGTGCTGTAACTAGACTCTTCTCGGTACGGCTTAGGTATAGCTCGGTTCCTGTACGCCAGTGGAAAAGCGCCATAAGTGATGGGAAGCCCCTATCATCTTCTGCAGTAATGGAGATTGACCTGTTGAGGGCAGCATACCTCCATCCACCTAATATATCAAGTATTGCCTGTGATTAGCAGATCAAAATTGACTGATGGTAACATCCTGGCTAGTTATGGAGTTCTGACTATTTCTAAAAAATTGCCTGGTGAGAAAGTGATGGTATCACTGGGCTTGTCTGCAGTTTGTTTGCAGTCGCTCTGTCTTTGTCTTGACTCCTTGCAAAAAGCCTTTTTCTGGTGCAGGAATGCATCCATCATATTAGTGATTGTGAGAGAGAACAGAGTGTTTGTGTGAGATGGAAGACTTCTATTGTTTGCTAAGATTGTTTCAGGTCTGCTGGCATCCGTGTCAGTAGGAAATTTAGGGGACTATATCCTGTCCAGCAGGAATCAGGGGTGTTTCTAGCTATTGCAAAGATCAGGGGTTAAATCAAGTTAACCGGGGGCTTAATTTAAGACTGACATCGGGGCTAAAATACTCGGGGTTAGTGATCGGACCTAATGACTCCCGTGTAGGAGACTTTATCCTGGATTTAGTAATATTAGTCATTCATAGTCACATTATAAATCTTTAGCGGTATTTTAAGTAGCATAAATTAAGTTGTCAAAATTCTGTCTTAATTTTGATGAAAGTGTTTAATTTGAGGGTAAAAAGCTCTCCGCCGATGGCTACAAAATTGGCGTTTACCATTCTGTATTTCTTTCAACCAAATGTAATGTTTTTGTCAGGTACAGCAAGAATTTTTTTGCCAGCGTTTTCATGTCAAATGGTATCGTGTGAAATGGGTTTATGTCATTTTTGTGCTTTGTCATTTCTGTAACAAGATTTTATTAAAAAGAAAAAAAAAAAAAATCTTATTTTCCATAACTGGTAGGCTGCCCCTTCCCTTCTGTGTGGCGATGAATGTTGACAGAACTACATGTCTGTGTTTGCCAGGGAAATCAGGCAAAGTACTCCCACAATGCCCTGGTGGTGCAGGCCATGAAGACAAACGTGATTGACCCCGACATGCACGTGCTCTTCTTCGACGTGGAGGCCGTGATAATCCAGCTGCTGACGGAGGAGGCTCAGAGGCCGGCTTCTGTCATGGTGTCCCCGGAGACTCTGCAGAAAGCCCAAGCCAGCGCCGACAAGGCCGGCTCCTTCCTGGCCAACAAGATCTTCAAGCAGGTCAAGGAGACCATCAAGGAGAACATCAAGGAGCACCTGCTGGATGAAGACGAGGAGGAGGAAGAGGAGTTGCGGCGGCGGGAGGAGAAGTCGAAGTCTCTGAGCCTGCTGGAGTATAACCTGACCATGGACACAGCCAAGCTCTTCATGTCCTGCCTGCATGCCTGGGGGCTGAATATGCAGCTGGATGAGGTGTGCCTGAGTCGCCTGGGGATGCTGAAGCCTCACTGCCCAATATCCTTCGGCCTGCTGTCCCGCGGCGGCCACATGTCCCTCATGCTCCCAACGTTCAAGGAGTCGCTGCTCCGCACTATGGCTGCGGGCCGCAAGATGTCCGTGTCGGAGATCGTGGGCAAGGGCACTTACGGCATCTCCCGGGCAGTCACCACTCAGCACCTGCTGTCCGTCATCTCCTTGGCAAATACCCTCATGGGCATGACCAACGCCACATTTGTGGGAGAGCACATGAAGAAGGCTCCAGCCAGGTATGGCCGTTTGCCGTTTTGCCACAGAATTATGAAAACTAGAGGGGAAAAACTGACATTTCCTTGGAAAGGTTCACTTTTTGCCCTTGTTTGTTCAATCCAGTTGGCATGAGGTAAGGAGTGTTCTGAAGTAAGATTTGTATGATGGAATCTGTTTCTTAACGATCGTCTCTTTTGGATGCTTGGGGAGCAACGCCAAGTGTTCATCATTATTTGGGTTACGAGCACTTAATGCATTGAACCACATTCCTTGTCTATATGTCTTTGAATATTTCTAGATTGGAAATTTCTACAGGTACCAAGTTAGCCTGACACATTTTGGATGCCCTCTGCACAATTAAATTGAAAAATCATTCTTTTCTTCAAACAGCAATTTCACAAAACGCTCATGACGTCTATATATGTGTTTTGAAGTTTGTGGAAAAGCCGCAAACTTAGTTCCTTATTGAACTGAATGTTAATATTAAATTAAACCATTTTACGTGTTTCCTACTATTTTTAATGCTCTGGTGACACTGGTAGAGTTTAGTTTCCCCCAAAAATAGCTGCCCATTTGTCATGCCTTAACCATAAACCCATTCATTCCAAGTCCATCGGTGTCGATTATGTCTTGTAGGCAAAGACGACATTCTGAATTTAGCCTATTTTTGATGGTGACTGTTGTGTTTCCAGGCCTCCAAGACCTGGTGCCCCTGACCCTCTCAAAAAGCAGCAATCCCAGCTTTCCAGTCCGGGTATGCAAGCCCAGATAAAGCAAGGTAATTACTAAGTGTCCTCCCTGTTCGTAATGAGCAGCCAAAGTAAATGCATCATCCATTAAACCAAAGTCCCCTCTATGCCTACTAATGCCTTAATAACCCTATTGGGACCAGAGGGCGGCCTTTTCGGTAGATTCTGAACATGGAGGCTCTTACGTATGCCTTAATGATGTGCCCTGTTGCCCTGGGGTGGTTTCGTGTTGGTTGTGTAACTGAGGTTGCTCTTGACATCCAGGGACACTGTGTTTAATAGTGTCCCTCCTGTAATCCAGCCAGCCCTGGAATGTGATCAGATTAACTAATACTGCAGATTCAGTAACACAGAGGCCTTTCATTCCATAAATTAATTTTTGCTGGGCAGTATAAATAATGACCGTTTTGGAGAGAATAGGGAATACACTCCTGTCCTTGTTGGGACCCAACTAACATAGAGTGGATCCCTTTTAGTACATGATATGTAGGCTTTGGTATTTATGGGCATGCATTAAATTCTGAACCACTGCAGATCAAGAGTAAAATGCTATTATACTGAACTAAGTATGTTGTACCCCAGCCTGGAATGAAAGCTTTGTGTTTTCACTTCAGTTTTTATGGTGCAATTGCACTACTGTAAGGAATTCTGTTTACAGACAGAATCCCTTACAGTATTATGATCAGTTATATAATGGAACGTTGGGTTGGTGCCTCGTCCTGGGTTTTTCCCTGCCTTGCGCCTTTTGCTTCTGGGTTCTGGTCCCGCTCAACCCTGTGTAGGACAAGATGGATGGATGGATGGATGGATGATGGACAGGTGGCCATTAAATATCCATAACTCTTACATTTTAGTTTGTACCCATAGTCAGACAAAATGTTGTTGTAGTAGATGCAATTAAAAAAAAAAAACTGATTATCTGTACTCACTTTCACATTATCAGCACAATACATTTTGAAGAGAATGTTGGGTACGATGCAGAATGGAGATTGTTGTGTGTATATTTGTGTGTTCTTCGCCATTTGACTCTTGGACACACCGCACAGGTCACAGCACTGAAGACATTTTCCTAAATGCCTGAATGAGCATTCAGTAGCATGATTTGGAAGTTAGAGGTCAGGTCTGACACTGGAACTAGTCAATTTAGGAAAAAGTGTTGAAATCTCTCCGCAATCCTAAGCCTACACAGACCTCACCAGACAGGTGCGCCAAATACCTCAGCATGTAAGATGTCTGCTGTGTTGTACTACAAGGACAACCAATTTGAAAAGTTGTTTGGCTAAATATTGTGCTAAACATATGTTTGAAGTACAGTGAATGATGTCTATTCATGAATGATTTATAATGGCCGTTGGACTATAGAGGAAAAAGTGGTTTGAAATGTGATGGATTTCTGCGTGCTGCTGAAAACCATGTGAGGATTTATTAAAATGTCACATTACTCAGCCTTACCGCACCCTTTCTGGGTCTTTACAAAAGAGGCGATGCCTTGCCGCATGTAGGGACGCAGTTAATGCTGCACAGGCTGGGTGAAGCTGGCGAATCAAAGCGGTTTGTCATGCAGATGCCTCTTGCGGACAAAAGGCCCTCTGAAAAACTCCTGAGCGTACAGTCCATTCATACCGCGTGCGCCTGGCTAACCAGGCCCCCCCGGACCCATTGTATGGCACAATGGAGCCAATCATGGGGATTAATTTGTGTCCACTTACGGCCAGCATATGGTGGTGCTCTGTAGACAGGGGTGTCACGTTGTCAGCTCTGGATCATGCTGCTTTCTTTCCGTTCACTCATCGCAGAAATGAGGGCCCACTTCTCTTTCATATGGTAATGTTTCTTTATTTACTCCCGGAACATGTAAAGGCCATGAAACAAGTCGATGCTTTAACACTTTGCAGTCCTTTTGTGTGATACTGAACTTAAATAAACATGACCATTTACCATTAGAAGCAAAAGTCAAAATATGATAATTTAAAGGAAAAAAATTAAAAATATGACATTGATGAAGAAGGTTTTGAGTGTTAATCTACCTATTAATTCTGTATTAAAACAGGCTTAATATGGATATACTTTGAGTGTTTCTTTTGTATCAAATATTAAAATGTTAATTATTGGAGTTGCCTCTAAGTTGTTATTTAAATTGAAAGAACTGTATAAATCTGTTCTGTAGATTTGTAAGAGGTGCTACAGACATTAGGGAAAGTTTTTAGGATGCTTAGGAATGTGATATTATTATTAACATCTCTTTGCGTAAATGACAGTGTGCTTCTGATATGGTTCCTCTTCTTTTCTGCTCCGTGGCTGCAGCCCTAAATCTGCAGGCCTGTGCGGTTTTCGCGCTCTTACTCACCAGAGCTCCTCAGTGGCGCAAGATTTTGTGAATGCATTTGTGAGCATTGAATTTCACCACCCAGTTCCTTTTCCTGGATGCCTTTTTTTGTATGAGGAACTCCGAGATCAGTCTAATTTTTATAAGGGAGGTCAGAAATCCTTCATTTTTGTGATGTAGGGCCTGTAGATGTGTGGATTGACAATTCACAGTGGAACTGCCTGAAAATTCACAGGTCTGTGATTTTGTTGGAGCAGACTGATACTGTAGGTCAGGTTACAGTTGCAATATTTCATTAAGTCTGTGTGTTACATTGACCCACTTAGCTCCCTGCTGAACAGGATACTTTATACTCTTATAGGTACATATGTTTTTTTTTTTTTAAAACCTCTTTCTCTAATCATCAATTATTTACATTATATATTAATGTAGTACAATAGAAAATGCAAGCAACCTTTAATGATGTTTGTGTTATTCTTGATAATTGCATTTTATGGTGGTCTGTTATAAATATTTCATTTAGTACACAATAAAACAGTGAGACAAAATATAGATGTTAGTTGTTATATTGATGTTGAATGCCAGCTGAACAGATTTCAATTACCTTGGTAATTCTTTGTGGTTTTCATTGCATATAATTTTTTTTTCTCTTATTGTCATTGGCTCTTTGCGGGTTTTAGTGAATAAATACGACAAATAGGACTGCGATCTTTCTCCTTCCCTTTTCTGTCTTGTCACTGTGGTGTTCTTCGTACTAATGCTATTTCTCCACTCCTTTGGAAACTGGTGAAGTATTTTCTTTTAATTTTTTATTTTGTTGGTTTTCCGTTTCCTGTTCTCTCCTTATCTTTCCCTCGTCTTTGCAAGCCGCCGCTGTTGTCGCCGCTTCTGCTGCCGTCACCACACCTGCCTCGGGGCTTGTTACCTCAGGCCCTGCTTTCCATACTTGTCCCTCAGTCAATGAAGGTATTTTTCTGCAGTCTCCCCACCACCTTCTGCAGTTTGTTTCCCCATTTATCATGTCCCCTTTCCCCTCATGCTTCTGTCTCTCCAATCCTCTAGTGCTCTGTCTATGGTCTTGTACTGGTGATTGTGACGTCATAATCATGCAGGTCTGCATGCTTGCTTTTAACGTCAAACTCTGAGCCAGGCTGTTTCTTCAGCTGGGTCTCCCACTATACCGGTACATGCATTGGACCATTAAGTTAATATTCTTGAATGGTCCACTGTCCACGTCAGAAAGAGGCAGTTTCATTCTGTACCTTTTCTTAAACATGCATTGATACCATTCTGTGACTTAGAAATGTAACCTACCGATCTTTCTTTTGGGTATCAGATTCATATAAATCTTTTCTCCTGCTGAACATCTTGAATTTTATGAGATTGCCATATTAAAATCTTTTTAATTTCAACCTGCTTTGATGACGTATAACTTTGGCCATCTGTGAAAAAGCAAGCATGTGCACTTAACTGCAGCGTTATAGTGAATAGTGCGTTATACAGAATTTGTATAGTGGAACGATGTACATTGTCAGAAAGATCACCTTCTCTGTTCTGCTATAACTACTCAAGCTCGAGTGGATACCTGAAATAAAAGCTTTGTGTTAGTATTCTGGTTTTCTTTATGAATATGTCTGTTTTAAAAGATGTAAAGGTTTTTGTATATAGCATACTGTATATATGTGTGATTATATAATTTGTATGTACATGTAAAAACCTTTACATCCATGTTGCAAGGTAGCTGCAAATCTGTGTGAGATTTTGGTATATGCAGAGTAACCATGATTCTTAACATGGAAAAAGGTGACTGAAAAACAAGCAGTAATTCCTACTAATAATTACCGGATATTTACAACTTCTAAAAAATCTAGCGTTTATGACTCTGTTTAGCAGTTATATTATACACTACTTCATTTTAATATACTGTTGGTAAGTTGATGTTGGTTGCCACATGTCAGTACTGCAAACTGGACATTGACTGTTCACTCTTAAACCTTTCATAGTATTAGTGCTCATACGTAATTTTTCATGACTGAAGGTAAGTTTTTTTGGACTGTTCAGTTTGTTCTTTTTCAATGGTATGTGCAGTGCAGTGCAAAAGTAAGTACACTCCTTAAAATTATTTTTCAGCATGTTTTTACAAAGTTTTTTTTTTTAGTCTTCATTTGAACAGTATTGATAAATGACCGTGATTTTCAAACAAAAGTAAAAATTTGGCTTTAAATTGATTTATTAAACAGAATAAAATTTTTCTCTTTACGTTTAGTACTTGGTATTGCCTTCTTTGCATTTTTTCAAACTATTGGTTTTTCCCATTGACCTGGAGAAAATTTTGCCCTTTCCTCTAAGCAGAAATCCTTTATCCATGTGACATCCTTTATCCATGTGACATTCTTTAGCCATGTGACATCCTTTAGCCATGTGACAACCTTTATCCATGTGTCGTCCTCTATCCATGTGTCGTCCTCTAGCCATGTGACGTCCTCTAGCCATGTGATGTCCTCTAGCCATGTGACGTCCTTTATCCATGTGTCGTCCTCTATCCATGTGTCGTCCTCTAGCCATGTGACGTCCTCTATCCATGTGTCGTCCTTTAGCCATGTGTCGTCCTCTAGCCATGTGACGTCCTCTAGCCATGTGACATTGGAGGGTTTTCTTGCATATACAGCCCTCTTCAAGTCCCCCATTGCATTTCAGTTGGACTGAGATTCAGACTTTGACTTGGCCAATCCATAACCCTCCACTTCTTTGGACTGAGCCACTGTTGCGTAGATTTGCTTATATGTTTGTAATCATTCTAATACTAAATGAGCCACTTATGGTTCATCTTTAAGGTTTTGACAGATGGACTCATATTCCTCTCAAGCACTCTCTGGTATGATGTTGAATTAGACACTGTGATGGCGGACTGAGTCCACCAAGTGCCCCAATCCTAAACACTCTCCCTACCAAGCTTCGTAGTTGGTATGAGGTTTTTAAACAGCGCCACCTTCGATTCATCATTTCAACACACATTGTTCCAGAAGTGTTATCCCTCCTGCTGGTGTTTTATGGAAAACTTGTGTGTGTGTGTGTTTTTGAGACCCGAGGCTTCTTTCATGCTGATCATCCATGTTGATCATAGGCCAAATTTGTGCAGTCTCTTTCTCATGGGTGTGCTTACGTTGTCACGGCACTGAACATGCATTAAAAAAATGTGGACCTTTTTGGTGTGCAAATTGACTTTTTTTTTCCCCCCCATACTGTTTTAAGAAATGATTCTTTTGCATGCTTCAGAGTGTTTGGTATATTTGTTATGGAAGGACACACTGGACAAACATCTCAAGATCTTGTGTACAAAATCTTTGAAATCTCCCAGTTGTTCCTCTGGTCCTTGAATGTTCAAGGTAGCGGTTTGGTGTTGGTGTTCCTCAGACATCAGTGCAGCTGTTGGGGATGGGGGGGGGGGGGGGGTCACATGACCCATGTTTGAACCAGCAGCGATGCCGGTTATTATGACAGGTTGGACCAATTTGGCCGCGATGCACTGCGAGATGCGGCCAGACCTACTGGGCCTCGACAAATTCTGCCCTCCGCTCCTTGAAATGTTGGCCCGCCGGTGGCAGGACCGATGCCTTGAGGTGAGGATTTGGGAGTGGGCGATAAGCCTTCTCAAAGGAAGAGAAACTCGCGTAAATTTCCTGGTCTGTTTCCTGTCATCTTTTACTTAATGTCCTTGTTCTCTGATCTTATTAGAGGGAATATGTTGTGTGGGTCTGTACTTCATCGTACATATACTGTAACAGCCAAATATAACGGTAGCTGAAAGGAAACAGATCAGTTCTGTGTTAGGAAGTGAGTATGCATGTAACGATTCGGCTCAGTTCACGACCTTGGGTTCACGATTCGATCTTCCCACGATATTAAAAAAAAAAATTTAAATCAAGAAAATTTTTATTACCCAAAAAAGCCACATTTTCCCATTTCTTTTTTTGCCAGCTAAAAATATTTCTTGCAAATAAAAATATTTTTGTTTCATTTTCTTAATAAACAACAATAACTATTTATAAACATTTGTAAAGGTTTGAGTAAAATATAGCAGCCTATTAACTAAAATATTAGTTTTATTAAAAATGAAAATAGTCCTGCAGCTTGCATTAGTGGGTTGCCGGTAAGGCGGCAGGCCATGTACGTAGTTCTGCCTTCTGCTGTTTAAACCACACAGTTACAGCTGGGAAAATCCAAGAGGTTACGCAGCCTAATAATAATAATTTGAGCTGTTTCACGTTTTCTTTTTTTCATTCCACGTTTCAAATCTCCATAAATTTGTACTTTGCAGGTTTCCACCTATAAGTGTAGCGTCCTGGGCTCCGTTTACAGGGCAACTGGGTAAACAAGGGTAATGAGCTTAATCAACTCATCTCTCTGGCAGAAATTCCCTCAGGTGTTCAGCTGTGTGTGGATAAAGGGCAGCGGACCTTGAACCTTCATTAGGATTCGGTCCACTAGCAGCTCCCATACTCGCTGCATAGTCATTGTTCTCCTCTTAAAAGTTCTGCTGCATTTCATGGTACCGTGATTCCTCATTCTGCGGAGAAGCACAAAAATCACTGTGTGTTCTGCAGTAGCGGAGATACAGCGTATCTTAAATTTCTGCCTAATACTGTTCTGAAGAAATGTATTGCTGGTGACATCCAGTTTAGTGAAGTTTCCGTTTTAAATCTGTAAAGCTAATTTGACTGTAAAGCTGATGAATTTGTCCCTTTATTATAGCACATTACCCTAGTTTGTCTTTATTATACTGTTGTACCTAGTTGCTCAGAGGGTAGTGCTGTTGCTTCACACCTCCGCAGTTGGGGGTTCGAATCCTGTTCCCGCTGTTTGTGTGGCGTTCACATATTCTCCTTGTCAGGCGCTGTCCTCTCGGTATTCCGCTTTTCCTCCCATAGTCCAAAGACTTGCAGGTAGGTGAACTGATGATTGATTGCCCGTATGTGAAAAGAATTTCCGAATTTTCTCTCAGTCCACGTGATAAATATTTGAGAATTTCTGTGGACTTGGTGAGTTTTGAAAGCTTTAGCAAAAGTGCTTTATGGGATTACATGAGGAATTGAGCAAGGTTTTTTTTTTTGGTTCCCAATACGGTAACGTGTCCCATCCTGGCTGTGCTCATACCCTCTGCTCTGTGTCTCCCCCACAGTCCCGTACTGGATGAAGTGTGACTTGGTGGTGCAGTATGTGCTGGATTAATGTGTCGCCTCGTGTTTCGTTAAGGTCAGGGAAGCCGCTCAGGCCCTGCTGCTCGCAGAGCTGCGGAGGATCGGTCAGTCAGGCAGGAAGGACACCATTGACCTGTGGGCTCCGTATCTGCCGCAGTACGTCGACAGCGTCAGCTCCCGTAAGTACATCTGAGACTTTCAAAAGCCTGTCTAATGATTTTGTAAGATTTCTATCCAAGCTTAACCCTTTGAAAATACATATGGCCTAGATTTTTATGGAAAACAATATGGAAAAGTATTTGCAATTTATCAGTTGAGTGACTGCTGAATGATATTTTTGATTGAAGTAGTTTTAAGAAAAAAATTCAGTTTGCTTGCTTGCTTGTTAATTTTTAGTAACAAGCATAACTATGACTCATAAGGCAAAGAGCTATCACGCTGAACACTGTGCCTGGACAGTTTCTGGTTTAATATGAAACGTATAACGCAGGGGCTCCTGGGACTTTGTATGCCTGAATGCAGGGCCACTCAAAGCATTAACCAATTAGCTTGACCGTGGCCATTTCTTCTGTTGGCTATCAGGTTTTATTTACTGGTTAAGCAAATTACGTCAAGTAATAAGCAGACACACATCCATAAATGCCGTCTGCATGAAAGTGTTTGGTTTGAGTAACTGCGGAGCAAATTCGATTGTATAGGTAGTTCATAGATTTCATGCTGTTCCCAAACAATAAAACCAACAAGTGAAGAAACTGATAAGGTCATGAGGCTCCATCTATTGGGAACCGGCTGGTAAATAATTAATTGTGTGAAGGGTAGAACGAAAGCGGGCATCAGTGTGTCACACTGTTTACCCGTCATGATGTAGAAAGAACATTTTATATCCATTTCTTAGTAAAGGAAAAAAAAGTGAAAAATGATTATTATGACTTGCTGCGGGAAAAAAATATTGCTTGTTCTTCTCCCATGTTTTATTTTGGGCACGCAGACAGTAACCTTTGTCCAATCCTGATTGACCTGGCACCAAAGCCATGTTTTTACAGGGAACTGCGGCAGTCAAATACAGCGTAACATTTTTAAGTGTTTCTTGACGTGCAGACATAACAAAAATACCTTTCATAGCTGGCTTTAACTGCTTGATGACCCCTTGTTCTGCAGGCTCTGTGGACGGTGAGCAATGTGTAGACGCCTTCAGTACTTCAAAGCCATGCGAGTTCACAGCAGTGTTCTCTCTTCTGATTGTACTTGCAGGACTTCTGCTGAATTGTACCACACACTAAATCAAAACTGCCGATTCTAATGTTACCCCTCCGACTGACAGATTGCACTGGTTATTTGATAGATCAGTGACAGTTCTAGGTTCTGAATGATTTGCATTTTTTAAACTGTCACATGTTTACTGGTGTACACAGTGGGTGTTTTCTCAATAAGATTGTACTTGTGAACTCGCCTCCCCGGAACGAACTTTGGATGCAGTGAATCATGGGATTGGTTTCGTTTGCCAAGCATGCAACCGACGTAGCCGTGACTTTTGTAGGCAAGGACGATTTTTACCGTCCTCTGTTCTTCTGTTCTTGAGTATTGCAACCGGTCTTCTGCAGTGGAAGATGATGTCAAACGGGTTCATGAGAACAAAGTACAGTCAAGTAGGCATATGGAAACACCCAGTGTGAGTGTGTGCCTGTGATAGACTGACGTCCAGCTGCTCGCAGTTTCCTGGGAGACCTCCAGGCCCACAGTAGCCCTGCACCGAGTAAGTAGCTATGGTCTAGCCTGCTTCCTCCCCACCTTCTGCCGGGTCCCATTTAAGACGCATGCTGCAACCTCTGCATTCAAGAGGTTTCTCCTGTACTCTCCAGGTATTTGTTTCTGGAAGTCGAGTTGTCCGCTGTCAGTAACTGACAAGTGGGGACGGCAGCCCCGCCAGCAGGGGAAGGTGCTCAGGGGAGTGGCTGCCATGGCACCAGGAGCTGGCCAGTGTAGTGTTACGGGGTGGGTGGGGGGGGGGGGACAGAGGTTGCAGGGTTACTGAAAAT
>JAODLD010000124.1:19401517-19421500 GCA_026781065.1 Mormyrops boulengeri
CCCCCGCCCCCCCCCCCCCCCCCCCCCCCCCCCCCCCCCCCCCCCCCCCCCCGACAGAGGTTGCAGGGTTACTGAATCTGATCTCTTTTGTTTGGGATGGGACGGCTGCTTCTCTGTGCCTGCACCACCAGAGGCCTGTCCCTTGGCACTGGGGTGGGGGGTAGGGGGGTCTTGGTTTTTAGGAAGTTGGTTCTACATCTACATTAGATTTTACAGGGCTTTCACAGTTGAATTGAGTAGGTCTGTAGCTAATGCATGTCTACATATGTATTGAGTGCATAAATGCATGTTTGTAATGGATACATGGTACCAGCATTGTATCTAATGCATATAGTAGAAAACTATTGTTTAATGGCTCTCGGTGTTTTAGTACATTTTGAAATTATGGAGTTTGAAATCTCTGTTGGATCCTTTGCTCTTGATCCTTTACAAATGAGAGGAGGCCATTCGGCCCATCAAGCTCGTTTGGTTGCCATAGTTTAGTTAAATTGGTATGCAGTTTTTGAATGTGGAACGATGTTAATTCACTTTTAAGTAAGAATCGGGTTATGAAGTTGTTTAAAGCAGTTTGCAAAAATCCCTGGAAAATTTGTTTAAACAAATGAGAAGATTGACCCATTTCATCTCATATCAATAAATATCCTATTAAACTGAGAACTGAAATGGGCTTAAATACTGTGTTGTGCCCTAAGGATTTCCTAGACCGCCCCATTGCGCTGCTTCTAAATCAGTGCGCGCTTAGGTAGGGAGGCTAAAAGTGAGCGGGCACAGGAGTAATACAATCTTGAGAGAATAGGTTAACCTTGAATGCTATCAGCATGAATATTCAGAATCTACTACAGTTACAGGAGGGATTCTGTAGCTTTAGAAATGTTCTGCTGCTTAGAAAAGAAGAGGAGGACGGAGGGTAGGAAATGCCGCCCCATTATTGCGCAAATGCATGGTTTAGCTGTGTGTTTTCTTGTTGATTTGTAATAGTTCTGTGGCTTTTTGGTTCTGCAGAAATTCATCATTGTACTTGTTACGTAGAAATGAGGATTTCTGCCTTGGGATGTTTCACACCCAGTAATAGATTATTTGTCAAATTGAATTATTTATGTTAATGTGCGAAACTGGATGCCATTGACTAAGCTTCAGTGCAGCGATGTCTGTAGTCCAGTGTTTCTCAATCTAGTCTTTCCAGTGTGGGCTGTCTGGGAGGGAGCAAAAACGTGGACCGGGTCGGGAAACACCGGTCTAGTCTGATGCGCAGATTGGAAGCAAGATGGCTGATCCAGTCGAATGGGCTTCACGGAGAAGCTGAGGGTCTCCATTCAGCCTGACTGTCTCCCCACCAGCCTCCTGCTTCAATACAGCCCACTGTTCAACACATTGGACACAGGAAGCAGATGTTCAGCTATTTGATCTCATTAAATAGACAGGCAGCTTGTAGGAATTCTTTCTCTTCTCTGGATGTCCATGCTAAAGGTGTAGAGATCTCTCTCTCTCTCTTCTGCTGCTCATCTGGCCTGCCCACCTGATTTAGTGACTTTGCTGTGCTCTCAAAGTTATCCTTTTACCTATGCCACTATAGCCGTTACTGTTAATTGGCTGTTTAATAAATGGGAAAATAATTCTCAGAATATCACTGTTTGATCGCTTCCAGTCTCGCAATGCAGAAGTTCTGCAATAAGCCTGGTTATTAAATGTATAAAGGACATTTTTAATTAAAAGCACTAAAACATTTGACGTCTGTTATAAGGTCCCAATGAGAACCAGAGAGATGATTATGCAGCTGGAAGCAGATATTTTTGCTTCTCCTTCCTACTTATGTCTTTCTTGACTCTCTTCCTTATTTGTATGCTTGGGCTTCGGTGGGTGTGATAAAGTATAGTCTATACATGTGATGCCGTCGGGGAACTGCTCTTAGATCGATAAACAGGGCGCGGGGGGAATTAATGCGAGACGGGCAATCCTCTCTCTCAATCATACCGAGAGAGTGAGAGAGATGGGGGGCGGGAGGGAGAAAATGAGACCTGAAAACCAGGCAGAACAAGTATGTTCTTGCATTTGTCCAGAACTACACACTGCTATATACAGATATTTAACGCAGGCGATTAATCTCCAGATTAATCTTCTCCATAGATCTTTGTGCTCTGTCATTGCAGAGGAGCAGTGTGCCTGACACATTGTCATAGGTACTCTTACCCCAACCCCCAAGTCACATGACGTGGACATGGCTCCCTTGAGGTGAAAAGAAACCGAGTTTATTGCCTTGAAAGACAAAGCAGAGAGTTTAAGCAGCTTAAGTGAACAGCCAAGCGTCTTTCCAAATAAGTGCTGACTGAGTCAAGGTAGGATTTAAGCCCATGTAAGAGAAGGGGGAAATTCATAATGGAAGATTAATCGCATTGCTTTTGAAAAATTTACCCTCAAGTTAGACCATCAAGTTACCCTCACATTAAAAACGGCTGAAGTCGTACTCACTGTAATGCTTGCAGAAAAGTTTGTTTGCGCAATAATTTTTGCAGAGAATTACTCATGTGCAATAAACACTAAATTCTTAATATCCTGAGAAAAAAGTCCAAAAAATGTATATGGCAGTTACACAGAAAGAGCTGTCTGCGGTGATCCTTCACCCTACTTTTCTGCTCAAGCATCTTCTGCACCAGCCACCAACCCTTGTCCCATCAATGTTTGCCGTTATGGAGAATGATGTGAGAACTGCCTTGGAACACAACAGCGCCAACAGATTAACAGATTAACAGATTAACCCTTTCATACACTGAAATGTTTAATGCCTGGTTATGACAGTGCTCAGTCCCATGATGTCTCAGGCAGTCCAGTGTCATCCGTATCACCTCCTTATCCTTAACTATCTGCAAATGGACCCATGTATTTTTTTTTCTCATCAGTCAGGCAGGTCTGTCGACGTTGCTGTTAGCCTGGCACCTATCCATCACATGCCATAACATCAGGAGGCTGCCTCCATTTTGGCTTTCACGACGGTCACTTCAGTAGTGCTTTTTGCAAGCTGCCATTTTGATGTTCAGTTCTTGGAATGTGCTACTGGTAGAAACAGAAAACAGACTGATGACACTTTAATCGGTCTAATTTACAAATGACAATGAAATTGTCATCAGCAAAAGGTGGCTCAGGCAGTAACTCGTAGGTGGTCAAACAATGACCACCTCCTCAACTGCTCCAGTGCAATGGAAGTAATTATCCATCCTTCCATTTTCTATACTTGCTTGTCTTATGCAGGGATGGTGCACCAGACCTTCACAGTGCACACACACACTGTTTGGAAGTAATCATAGGCTTTTAAAACGCACACAAATCCAAAAGCAATGTCTTAAAATCAGTAACCAGCCAACCATAGACTTGGGAGTTTCTTGGAAAACAAATTGGTGCCTCCCAGAAATGGGACTTGAAGACCAGGTACATGGTAACGAAGCCCCAGTGGCGATGATCTGAAGGAGAGCAGAATCACGGTGCTATACAGACATCGTACCAAGGACTTCGACTTCGTGACTGTCAGGCATGGCAGAGGAGCTGGAGTGCATCGTATCCAAGGCATCAAACTTCACAGGATGCGACATCCCATCAGGTAGCTGCTCCTGCGGCAGACACTTCGCACTAAGGGCCGTCTCAATGAGCTCTGATATCTCTCATCTAGCTCAGAACTTCTCCCAGAACCTCCCAGCTGGTACATCTCTGACCTACAAAATTGCACGTTTAGAAAACAATCTTATTTTTTCTTTCTGTCCTAAGACTAACTACTTTCCCGTTAGAACCTGTCTGTATCAGAATCAGCTTTATTTGCCAAGTGTGCTGGGGCACACAAGGAATTTACTTCTGGCTGCTTGAGACTCCCTAGTAGACAGACAATAAATGACACTATACAAACAATAAATTACAAGTTCTTTCTGTGGAATTGTCATATACATTTTTTGGACTTATTGAAATACACACACATGGGTAACACTGTAGAAGTATAAGGTGCGAGGTATTGCAACTCTATATTATACTTTTAACTGTATTATACTTCTGCCCCATATTCCCCACTATATTCCCTTTATCCACATTTCCGCAGTTGCGGCTTTAGTGCGAGATGTAGTGTGTGTAGCTGTGAATATCTTACGTCTTTCTCCCCGTCTTTGTGTTGTCTTCTGTTGTGCTGTACCAAATCCGAATTCCGCCATTCTGGTTGCGCAGTAATAAAAAGAATGTTAAATCCTATATTTGGGAATTTCTGTGTGTTGGGGGACATTCCCAATGAAAGCTTACCCTGTCTCTTTAGCCCTGACGCTAGTTTAGTCATTAACTTGTGAAGAGTACCTCGGTACTGAAGAACTTTCACCCGGATAAGATTTACTTGGTCAAAAAAAATCAGGTAAAGCCATTTTTCTTTAGATATGTCACTGGTCACTTGTGGGGTTAATTGAAACGTTAAAAAATGTGTTCTCCCGGGGGACTGCGATTAATCGGTCTGGCCCTCCATTAAGTAACCCTCGGTTCATGAGATGTATTAGAAATGCGGTCTGTGGCAGCAGGGCGTTGGGGAGACTCACCCAAGCTCCATGTGAATTCTCTCTCAATTCTCACTTTTAATGGAGGCTTTGCAATTAAAAACGGCTCCTGTAGTAACGAGAATGAGGTAGTAATCAGTACAATTTTAAGGTTGTGCTCAAAGCTGCATTTATTGTAATAATTTCCCATATTATAATTGGTGGTAATAAATCTTTCTCTTGAAGATCCAAACAGTGCGTCTGCCTATTTTGCCCAAAACCTTCTGGAGAACATCCTTTTATTAATGAGAGGACAGAATTCCATTCCGGGTGTTGCTGCTTTGTCCTCTAGCAGTAATACAGTATGTTTAAAAAAAAACAAAAAAAAACAAACATGGGTTGTATGTGTATTGTGAATGTTGTTTTTTTTTGTTAATGCTTCCTTAGTTTTTCATTTATCTGTTTATGCTGTTGGTCTAGGAAGAGCGGTATTTAGCCCTTGATTGTACGAAAGTACATGATAAAATGACAATAAAGGATATCTCATAAATCTTAAAGTGGCGCTCTTTACTATTTCTCTGTTTGCTTGACCTGGCCTTTATGTTTCTATTGCAGCAGGAACATCTACAGAAAATGTCCAAGTCCCACCTCCGCCAGCTGAGCCCCAGTCTGTGGAAGTGAAGGCTCCAGAGGAGGAGCTGGATGCCACTGATGATGACCTCACTACTGGTAGGTCTAAAAAAAAAAAAAAGAAAATCATCCCTCCCCCCCCCCTTTCTCCTTGTTAAAATACAGCCTGGTTGATAGAGGGATGGACAAGACAAGACAGGACAGATGTGGACTAGACAGATAGATTAAAAACATATTTTTACAAGGAAAACTTCTCTTCTGGTGGCAAATGTCTCTTGTTCTTTTTACTGCTTTTACCTACCATCCCCTGAAAGATTTAATGTCCGGGTTCTGTAAGAATTCAAAACTGACCTTCTGGTTACCTCTGAGTGCACAGGGGAAGGTTACCGGGCTTGTTAATGCTCTTTACGAGAGAGTGATTTGTTCGCACAGGCGTAGATTGCATCCAAGATGCACCGTCATTGGCTCGCCCCTCTTCTATCGATCAGGAAAACCTGTCTCCAGTATCTAATGCGGTTAAGTGTTGTCTTAATCTATCTCAAATGGCCTATTCCTTCATACAACAAAGGTGCTAAACATTACCAGCTTGTCTCGTCAGAAGAATGATAGTTCTGCTTATCCCATGGGACAAGCTGCTCTCAATAGAAAATGCTTTTTGCTCTCTCTTTCATAAATATGGTTTTCTTGTTTTAAGACCTAGGCTATAACCTTGTGCTCATGTAAGCAGTGGCAAGAAGTCATAGTGCCTATGGACTGTTGACTCAAGGAATATAGCAGCAGTACTCCACATCTGTGGCTTAGAATATAATAGCACAAATTGTATAAGAGAGAGACAAAAACTTACATGATAAGCCAGAAATGAGAAAACTGAATTTTTCTTTTGGCTAAATACGTTGTTATATGAGTAAGTGGTCCCAGAAGTGTGACGCAACAATGCTAAGCACTGCACCACCGTGCTACCCATTATTATTATTATTATTATTTTATTTATTACAACAACAACAATAAAATGTTGACTTGTAAGCACCTTTTTGTATTTAATGCGTCTAGCGTTTCAGGTTTATGCTTAGTACATTTCAGGTTCCAGAAATGATCCTTTTTCTTTTGCAGATTCAAATTCTTTTGTTAGAATGTCCACGCCCCATTGGTGTCGCCTAAACACCGCACCATAAAGAAGAAACGGTCTGTAGGGTTCGTAAATGGTTTCTTGGGGTTATGTGATTGAGCAACACAATTTAGTTTCTTTGATAAGTCGTAGAGCATATTTGTATTTCTTAGGACAAGTAAATTAATTTTACCTAAAAAATACGTACGTAATAAACGTAATTATACCGAAAAAAATATTTTTAAACTTGAACATGGAACGTCGGCAGATAGCTAGACGTACTCTTCCAAAACGTGGATAGTGGTTCTCCTACAAGGTAGCAGATTTGCTTCCTAGACTATAAAAGTTTGTTGTGAAGTGTGTTACCCTTTTTCATGTTATACTCAGCTTCGAGGCTGGCTATTAGAGGAATAGCAGAACCTTATCCAGCTGCATGAGTCGCTATGATTAAATCCCAATTAAAGGTGGCTTTGATCTGCTGCAGCTTGGGCTTTGAGTTCCCGCCACGGCGTTAAGTGGTGACAGTGGCCCGTATGCACTGCCAGGCCTAGTCTAAGCCCTTTAAAAGGATCCCAGCGGGTAACTCTGTTGCGTGGTTGACTTCTGCCGCATGCCTGATGTAGATCCAGGGAGCCTTCCATCCGTGGGGGGTGACAGATGGTCTTAGCTGGGGTGCACACCCCAGGCATGAGCCCATGGCTAATGGGTGGGCAGGCGTTGCTTCACTGGCCACACCTGTCACCTACTGGCCAATGAAACAGAAGATCCCCAGGAAAGGCACCACTGCAAATGCTGAAGGCTGAATAAAATTGCCTGCCACTGAAAGATCCTGAAGTGGACATCTTAAACAATGGCTTTTGAGTCAGACTGAGTGCTTCACACTGGCCAAAGACAAATGAGTGAAGGGCTTTTGTCACAACAGCACCTGCTGCACTCTGGGGGTCACAATTTTCTAATAGGAAGTACTGGATAGATGAGAGTCACAGTTAGGTTAATCATAGTTTAGTTGGTTTATATTCTTCCCCTATTGTATATTCTTACCTTATTGTATGTGCAATTGGTAGAAATATATTGTTTTAACTGGAGTGTTGACATAAGAGAAAAGGGTCATGGGTAGGAAGTCTAGGAAGCAATTGTTCCATTTGCGAAATATATGAGCGGAAGCATTGAAAGTCTGTTGTGGCCTGGAGGAAGAAGACAGTTTAGGCCTCTGTCCAAGAGTATAGGTTGACTCTGAAAATTATCCTTGGTTTGGCTGCTATATTTGGTAGGGGGGGAGCCTATCATGGCCAGCATGGGACATAAGGCAAAGGGACACCCCAGGTGGCATTGCAGGCCTATGTAGGCCACAAATCATGGGCAGTTTTCGAGTTCACCTGACTGCATGTATACGATCTGCTGGGGGAAGCGCTGTACCACAAAGAAGAAACTGTCTGTAGGGTTCTTAAATGGTTTTTCAGGGTCATGTGGTTAAATATCACTATGTAGATTCCCATCGGAAATCTCCTTCACAAACACGAGATCATCATACAAATTCCAAAAATTCCATTACAGTCCCTAGTCTTGGACCAGAAGGACAAAGCTCCAGTCCAATTTAATATACGTATTATTTTTAACATAAAGCACTAGATTCGTCTGCCACCCATTTATTATTATAATTTGATGTAATGGACAATATTGCTCAGTGTGGAACATGCCGGTCATGGGGTGTAATTTTAACAGCAAGCCCTCTTGACTGTGGAAACATTACCACTCAGGTTGCCCTTCCACAACCTTCGAATGAATTACCGTTGATTCAAAATTTGATTAAAAATCCTTGTTTGCAGACAGCTTAAAGCTTAATTGATTGGAAGCCTAATAGTGTGTTGGGTATTAAGCAGCAGAGATTATTGATAAATCCTTGTGCCAATGGAGCGTGTTGAAAGTGAAACACACTGGCTTTGCTGGTACCCAGCACACCGCTTCACAGAGCAGTCCAGGATTGTTAAGTCTTTCACCTCCCAAACTTAACTCTGCTTAGCGACAGCATGGCAAGGTGTCCCTTCTCAAACGGTCTGCAGTGAGCCCAGTGTTGACTAAGCGCTGATTTAAAGCTGGTTTTTCCTCTCGGGCACCTGCACCATTCTCAATGGACCTCAATGGCCCAGTGTCCCCCATTGAAAAGTCCTGATAGTTCAGGATGTTCCTTTGAATAGACAGCATTTACTGAAGTAGTAATAAGGGCAAGTGCCCCATAAGAACGTCAAGTTAAAGAATGCATTACATGTGTTGGCGGTGTAGTTACAAGGAACAGACCCCAAGGACATGGATACAGATGTGGTAAAGCACATGGCTGCTCCTCCACCGTTTATGCGTGTTACTCTGCTCACACAAAAGCATCACAAAAACACATTTTCCCTTATTTTCCCTTATTAACACCAGGATAAATATTATCTAATATCAGCTTTCATTTTTAATATATTAAATGCCTGTTTGTTAAAAATTTCCACTGTTAAATATGAATCTGGCTTAGACCTTAAGTACTGTATAATAGGAGAATTGGTTCATTGATAGTAGAGTTGCGGGTTTGGAAACGTGCCGCTAGATTGGTGCAGGGTCTGTCTGTGTGGAGCTTGGTGCTCAGAAATTGGCTTTTGGTGGGAAATCAGCTGTCTGACACCTAAGTGACTGCAGAGAGTGTGCTGATGTTGATCCTGCTCACTTAATGGGCCAGAAGAGGGGAGACAGCTGGAGAAAGAGCATGAATAAGTGCGGCACATGGGTGAAAGTTAGAAACTTCGAACCGTTAAGATGTTAATAAGAGGTACAGAGGTTGATGGGATACGGATTCCTTCGTCCAATCCACCCATCCATAGTGTTTATATAATAAAGTATTAAAGTCTAGTAATGCCAGTTTTTGGAGTCCTATTTTTAATATATTTTTGCAGTGTAAATCCATTCAGAGACTGGAAAAAATCTGCCTGTTAGAGTATCTGTGTATTTTCACATCAAGTTATTTAAGTGTTCACACATAAGAGAACCTTGAACATTTGCAGAACCACACACGTTCATGTTGAGTATGGTTAACCAGGCTTATGACCTTAGATTTTATAGTGGAATTCAACCATAAGAGACTCCGAAATGTTAATTTGTTAAGTTGTAGTTTAATAGTGTGTAATCCCACTCTTCTTAATCATAATTACTGCTGTTTGTTGAGCAGAATGTATATTGGTTTTCATTTTTAATTTGTTGGTTTTATTTTGTGTGTACTATTCATTCCTGCCTGTTAATTTAAAATCTTTTACTAAAACCAGGACAATGAAATGCATTGCTCTTTTGCATAACCAGAATTCGAGAACTTTCTGCCTATCTTTTATTTTTCATACGGCTTGATAAAAAGTCTATAAATCATTTGTAGATCAGAATAGAGGATGGTAATGTAAATTTTAAAACGGTATCTATACTTGTGTTTTATTGGTCAGGCCATGACTTTTACAGAAATATTGGAAGATGAGATTTTTTTTCTGGCCTTTAATGATTTTTTTTTGGTCTTGCATATACTGTCGCACCCCCCCCCCCTCTTGTTTTTACATGGTTTGGTCTGGTTCATTTTGGGATTATTAATTTTCAGGCTTTCATTGGATGATCAGCTCCCTTGTCAGGAAAATGGATCTTCGTGTCCGTCTTTAGCAGTGATTGAACACTGCGGTGCCAGTGTAAGAAATAGGAATTTGCCAGTGGATTGATGAAACTGCAGAAACTGGGATTTTGGTTATTACCTTTTTTTTTGTTCTTCCTCGTCTGTGCAGTCACACAGAGCAAAGTGATATATGAACATTCATAGGTACCTGACAGAGGGAAGAGAAATCAGAGAATCAGCGTGTGTACAGTTTGAAAAGCAGATGTACCTGTCTCACTCAACCTTATCAAGTGTTTAAGAATCACAGCTAACTCCAACAGCTAACTCCAACAGCTAACTCCAACAGCTAACTCCAACAGATCCCCAAATACATTTTAAAAATCACACGCAAAGAGCTTGTTTGTGTTGCACTTTGATTCAATTTTATTCCATATTTCTAAATACCTGTGTGCAATAAATTTGGGAGAAATCAATAGAATGGTAGAATTCTTGTGTTAAAATGTGTTTAAGAACAAAATGAAACATATTGGATTGATGACTTATGATGAAATACTATCCTTAGTTTGGTTTTGTCCTCGTCGGTGCTAATCGCAGCTTGGGCAGTAACGGCCGAACCGAAAAACACCTTTTCAGTTTAGGCTTGGCTGCTATAATTAATGTGCTTTCTGCTACATACCTGACTGAAAGGAAATGGCTTGTATCTCAGGTAGTTTCTTTTAGCCATTGTATCCAGCTGATTTAAAATGAAGAGATTAATCTTTTCTACCCAAGAATATCTTGGTGGTGACAGTCCATCCATTAAAAATATAACTAAAGACAAAGCTGTCAGTGAGCAGGTAAATAAAAGTGTTTCCTAAATTGGTTGTGGGTGTTTTGAGTGGCAGACTTTGTGGTGTAGAATTGGCAGGGAAACACGACTGTGACTGTGTAATAAATGTGTAATGAAAGACTGGAAAAGTAAGAAGCCATCTGTATTTTTGGACACACCTTCTAAAAAATATTATTTGTGTGTGTGATTTTATTTTTATTTTTTTATTACATTGGCACAGAATATACATGACAGGACTGCTCCCCAAAATGAGGACTCGTATATGTTATATTCCAAAAACTCTTACAACAGTAAGGAAAAACAGTCATTTTAAAGTGGTTTAATCAAACTAGGTATTGGTATCAGTGTGGCATTTTCAAGGAACAATCTTCACTGAAACAGTTGGTCTCTCTCTTGCTCAATAAACCAATTAATTCTTGCTATGATTATCTGACTGGGCTGCACATTAGACTCTTGCTGACTATCAGCGTTTGTCAACCAGTGTCACATCTAGTTAGCTAGAAGCTGACAGGAAAAAGGTACGCTTGACCTTCCCTATAACCCCACATATGGTCCCAGCATCTCCTGTACTTTAGCAACACCGCGTACAAGACGGACCAACCGCTGGTGTTCGGTTTCCTGTTGGAAATGTGCACATGGTGCTGTCCCGCTCCTGGCGGCTCGACAGTCAGTCTGGGATGCTGGGCTCGGCCCTGGGGCTATTGATCGGGCCCCCAGTGCCCCTGTTCCTGCAGCTGCCTCACTGGCTCCTCTCAGTGCCTGTCCTGTGCAATAGAGCGGAAATCCATAATCGGCTCGGTGTTCATCCAGGCAAGAAACCAAGTGAGATGCTATGAACCAGTCTTCAATCCATGGAGCGTTGCCTATTTGTCTTGGTCTGGGAATGTCATGCCGGCTCTCATTCCCACTGACGGACAGTGGGCTTAGGGACTAGTCAGCATGCTTCAGATCAACAAGCAGTAAGATACAGGATACGTGTCTATCTTATTGAATGAAACCCATCTTCGCAAACAAACAAGGTGCATTAATCGGAGTGTTATACAATGAATTTGCAAACATACAGTGCGTAATGTTGTCACTAAGTAAACATTAAAAATTTAATTTCACTTGTAAATGATCCTTAACTAAACGGTCTCCTTAACAATCCTTTGACTGGTCAACGGGGGAAGATTTCAACCTTATTGCGAGAATTTGGGTTTAAATAAGTTTTTATTCTTTGTGTAGCATTTAAAGAATAGTTTTGATCTTTTTTGGAAGTATGTTAATGTTAAAGCACTTGTCCTCAACTTAAAATTCATAATCCTGTACTTGTTTTATTTTGTTAATGTTTTTTTCTCTTGGATGTGCAATTATCTACTGCTTTTAAAATTGTCCTTATTACAACAAAACAAGTTCTTCCTTGCTTTACGATGGTTTGACTTCGTATACATTTTAACTTTACGATTCAGTACTATTGAATTTTGATGTACTGATGCAAGACGACGGCAGCATCCACCCAATCCAGTTTCTGTAGCCATCTTGAGCGAAACATCAGTGTTTGCATACATGTCATACAGTTGTTTTTTTTTTTCCTGTGTTTAACCAAATTTTTCTGAGCCCTTGATATCTGACAAATGCCCAATTGTATCATATTCATATTCAACTTATGATATTTCCACATTTCGATTGGTTCATCGGACCATAACCCCCCCCCCCAATAAGTGAAGGAGCATCTATATATTCGAGAAACGTTAATATGAACAGCCTGAATGAATATGAAAATTCCAGAAAGTGAAATCCTAGTTGGACGACTTATACAAGCTACATCCGGGGCCTGTAAGATACCTTCGTGCCCTGAATTCCCTCTGTGGTTTGCTGTGATACACATCGGCTGCTCTTTATTTCCATAGGCTGCCTCAGCAACCTGCCACCAAACGCAAAGAAGATTTCCAACTCCTACGAAGAGCGACGCAAACAGGCCACAGCCATCGTCCTGCTTGGAGTCATCGGTGCCGAGTTCGGGGCGGAAATCGAGCCCCCTAAACTCCTGTCTAGGGCCCGTACCACTACCCAGGCTCCTGACGGGTTCGGCCTGACCACCGGGGGGTCCAATTACTCTCTCGCCAGGCATACATGTGAGTGTCCACTATTGAGGGGTGTGGGGTCTTTTGGGAATTTCAGTTTTGCACTAGCTGCCTTGGTTTCACAGGAAAATAACTGTCAACAATGATCCTATTCAGGGGTGAACTTTTTTGCTTTTTAGAACAAATGAATTACAGTACTGAACTGCAGTATTTCCAATACATTCTTGTCTTTATTTTCTCTTTAGTCCATGGGGAACACAATGAAGAGAAACTAACCTTTTATCAGTCCACAAGATGCTATATTTTCTCTTTCTTTTTCATAGCAATTGCGCGTGGTCTGTGTTTGTAGAGAGGTCTGTGTTTGTACAGTAGTAAGAGCTGAACAAGTTGGGATGCAAGGCTGCGTATGCATGAGCAATACAAAACTGGCAGACGAAAACCTTCAGTGAATTGTGTAGCAAAGCATCTAATCAGAAATATTTAAACTGCAACCATGAGTACTTGAGGCAAAGAAGTAAACTTCAAATTGGGCACTCATCTGACCTAGCTCTTTCAATTTCAATTGAATTCAATTTTATTTGTATAGCGCATTCTCACATTACATTGTCTCAAAGCGCTTTATATTATCCCCGCCCAAAGCCCCCAGTGAGCACACCAGTGGACACAGTGGCAAAAAACTTCCTAGTAGGAAGAAACCTTGGGAGGAACTAGGGGCTGGCCAAGGAATTCAAACGAACAAGATAACAAAATCCTAATTAACTGTCCAAATTCTGGGTTGTTACAAAGTTTGAGATGATAATCCAATCTTTAAAGGGGCGGTTCACCCCAAAATATTTGTTTCAGTCCCATTGTATTTGAGAGAAGACTAACATTTCAACAACCAATATCTTCAAAACTAGGCAACTCCCAACAGAAGAACCTAGATGAACAGATAGCACTAAAACACATCTTCAGTTTTGGGTGAATAGCCCCTTTAAATAATTCTTATGTGGCATTATTAATGCAGATTAATGCAGACTTCCAATTTCATCATTTAAATGAGTTCAGTCTATATTGGCTTACATGTTTGTACAGCAGGAAGTTTTTTAAATAATGTGCCTCTCCTGTCAAGTAGCAGTGCCAGTCGAGGAACTTAAATTTGCAAATTGCACAGTATGGTGCCTTGAAGCAGGAAGTTGGTTTTAATTTATGTCTGAATCTCTTTAATGCAGAAAAGGCAGCCCAGTTTTGGCTCACCTGCAGAGTGAACTTGTTGCTTTTTAACCTCATAAAAATCCCGAGAAGCCTTTAGCATTCAACTCATCTGTCGAATACTTAAAGTGGCCTGCTGCCTCCTGCCAGTGGAAAGCCTTGGATCTTATCAGAATTGCAGCACTAAAGAGATACAGTATATAAAATACCCCAGCCATCTTGAACAGTAGTGTAGCTTGCTGGTCTTTTGCGTAGGGTGTCGCAAATGAGATATGCCGTTGAGTTGCGAATTATCATTTTTTTTATTTATTTTTTTTATCGGTTTCTATCGTGGCAGCGTTGTCTGACAAGCTTGATCTGTCACAGCCAGACAAGCACACAGGTCCTGCAGACTGAGATAGATCCTGTGGCCAGAACGTGGAACCGCCTTGCGCTTCACCCTCCCTGAGCAGAGCAGCTTGCCTGCACCGTTGGTCCGTAGGTTTGCCCAGAAGGATGAATAAATCCCACAAAGGGTATAAACGGATGTGCCCTCCATGCTAAGCCTTCCTCTGTAGCTTGCCAGGGGGAACCTGTAACCTAGAATAAAAATTGGTGGATTTAGAAAACCGCTCCCCATATCAAACTTTACAAAACCACATCCAAGCCTGGCAGATAATATAGATTTCAACTGATTGTTATTAGTGATGCTGAGTGCTTTATTCTTAAGGACAACCAGGACCAAAACATTCGCTCCAAGTATTTCCACAGTAGATTACTCTGATTTTCATCCATTGGCTGAGTATAGGTAATGGGTCAGTAGGGACTTAATGTGGTTTTGTATTTACATTCCTGTCTACAAATATATCATCGTTGTTCAGGTCATCAGTCTAAATAATTAATGATTAGGTGAAAGTATTGGAATTGGTTGAATGCAGGAGATTGTGACCCAGTTGTTCATATGTTCTGTGAGATATGATTATATGTGCACAATGTAATAAAATCAGCCTTTGATTGTTCATTATTTACCAATAATTTAAAACAAGCAAAAATGCAGTCAGTGGCCAGTTTATCAGATCTGGCTACTTGTTAATGCAAATAGCTTGCCTGCAGCAAATCATTTGCCTTGAACTGGATCCACACAACATGCAGACGCGGTCAGTATGTTCAGTTACTGTTTAGCTAAGCATTAGCGTGGCTAAGCTGCAGGATTTAAGCGATTTTGAATGTTGCATTATTGTTGGTGCCAGACACGGTGGTTCCAGAATTCCGGAAACTTCCAGACTTTTCACTTACTATAGTGTCTAGAATTTACAGAGAAACAGAAATCATGCAGCCAATGGCAGTTCTAAGGGTGAAAATAGATGTTAATTAATGAGAAGGGTCAGAAGAGAGTGACCAGACTCATTATAGCTAACAGGAAGGTCACAAGTGCTAAGATACAGTATCAGTACTGTACCACAGTGGTGTTCAGGATGGCTTCTCTGAATACACATTTAATTTTCCCTTGAAGCAGTTCTATGGGCAGAAGTGGGTCCTACTCAGTACTAGTCTGTAGTACCTAATGAAGTAGCCTGTTTGGTCACACAGTAGCTTTGATCCTTCTCTGATACTGTAAATGTTATGGTGGAATAGCTTTATCAGCAACGTGTGTTGGATTATGCTCTGCGGGGACTGTAGAGGGTGTGTGTGTATGTGTATTTTTATGAACTGCAACATTGATAAGCCAGTAACCCCTCACTATGATTTCTCTTAATATCACTGGCCTGTCCCAGCCTGAGGGTGGGAATCGTGAGGCCGCCTAGCAGGGGTGTAGTGGGATGTGAAGGGACCTTCTCCCATTCTGCAGGCCCCCTGACACCCCATTTCATACCTGGGTGTGAAATGAGACTGTTAAGCACCACCGACACCGATTGAGGTCTCCTCATCAGGGCTGCCTTCTCACATGCTATGTTCACCAGGGAATGTCCACACTGAGGGAGACTTTTCTTTTACAGGATTTATATTACAATCAGTATACAGCAGTTATTACTGATTGCTGAAGCTGAAAATGAAATGTATACCATCAGTATAAGTATTACAGCTTATATACTCTTTAGTAACTATTAATGAATACATTTATCCTGGTAAAATTAGGTAATGAAATTTCTGCTCATAATACTTTGAATCACTTGGAACTGGTCAATGTCAAACTTTATCTATAGCACGTTTAAAATATCCAAAGTTGACCAAATGGTGATTTGGCAGACATTCGGCAGTAATTAGATATAGCAATTAGAATTTCTATAAAGTAAATTTGGATGCATGTACAGTATTGAACTCCAGAACTTTTGCTTGTTCTGATATCTGTTCATAACTTGCCAAAATGTTTGGTCCTTCAAAGGGATTCATCCAGCTGAACATGGTGTATTTCTGAAATGTCTATTCAGGGAAAAAGTAAGTCAGTGGAAAACTAGAATTACTACTGAAAGTAATTTTTCAATTCAGCAGCGAGTGCACTGTGCAGGATCTATAATGAACCTAATGTGAAACGTGTCACAGTAAAATGTTTTAAGTAATGTTTTCTCCTTTTTCTGGACAGTCAGCTGTTTTCAGGGGTGGACTGTTTTCGCCACATTATGGCACACATTGAGCGGTGCTACACACTGGTCAGATTTTTTCCTTTATATGTTGGTCATTCAGGGCATCCATGACAGGAAAGCACTCGTCCCTGCTGGGTGAGCAGTGTGTGTTTGCATGCACAAAGTGGGTATCTATTTGATAAAATTTTAACTTTTACTTTCAGAATTTTTTGTCTTTGTTTTTTTTTGTCTTTGTCTTTCCCCAGAATATAATTTGTATCATTTAACAATGTAAGCAAAATATAAACCGAGGTTTTGGAAAAAATGAAATGATTTTTGAGCTTTCATTTACTTTCAGATCACTCATTTTCATTGCATTTTTTTGTGATGAAATGCATTATCAACTGGATTTTGATATTGATTATCACTGGGAAAAAAAAGCTTTTTATGTTTGGAACATAAATGTCTTCAGTGACATGTTAATATCTATATAAAGCTGTCTGATTGTATTGCTGCAGATGAAATTGGCCATTTTTGCTAGCTTTTTATATGTGGCAAGATAATGACAGGTTACCGAAGGTGTTTAATACTGTGATTTCACGTAGTTTGTGGAATTGTGAAGCCCTATTATGAACAGCAGTCTAGTTTGCAGAACTTACTATTGTTTTCTTTAGAAATCATTAAATCATGTTCAGTAGTTGCTTGGAGCACTGAATAATTTGTCTATTTTTACATTTGGTACCATTTTGGACTTTTAGGATTAGCCTTACATGAAGCATGGTGATAGATCAACAAGGCACTTTTCGTTGTCTCTTTCCCAGCATGCAGCAGGTGCGCTCAACAGAACTGCCCCGTGTCACGTACCTGCCCCATATATCTGCTTTGTAGTTACAGTAAGAAGCCAATGAGGGTTAATCTCTCTGAAAGCTAAGAACAAGTGCATCCTTTTCACTGTACCCTTTGTGTTCTCGTAGAGCGGCGCTTTAACGGGCAGCTGTTTGATTACCGCTAGTGCAACTCAGCTTTTCAGTCTGTGATTGGCTGCACGTGGCACATTATTTTTTGAGTAGGTAGCGATGTTTTAGGAAGCTTCTTGCGGTATTTTTGCGGATGCTTTCATTTGTGTGTGACCGGTCTAAGCCGGTTTTGTCTGTTGGCCAAGCCCATTTTGTGTTGCAGTGATACTGTGTGAGGTCGTGGCAGTGAAGCTACCATCGCCTTGTTTCTGTAGATACTGCTTAAAAGAGAAGAGCTACAAATGAATGCACCAGGCTAGTCCAGCCTGCAGAAGATTAGTCTCTTGCCACTTCATTAATTTTACTTCATTCTGTGGCGAAATGACCCGAAAAGAATGACTCGTAATCAAATTTTATTTTCCATAACCTATTCCATTGAGAGCAGTAACTGTGATATATTAAAATTCATTCATTAATTTTTACATAATACAATATAGAATACAATGAAGTGCTGTACGTAATCTGCTATGATAATCCCAGTTATGCTGATTGTACATTTATTTAGCAGAATGTTTTTGTCCAAAATGATATTCAGTGTACTGCAGATATAGTGCATTAACTGCCAAAGAGCTTTAACACCAGCACATATCATTTTTACATTTCCTGCTTTTTTATTTTATCTGTGTGACATTTCCAGTTTATTTTGGTCCCGAAAAACCCCTTCACCACCATAGCACAATCTTGCACGCATTCAGCAGTCTCATCAGTGAAGGGCTCAGTTCCACTCTCAGCCATAAATGCCTACTTTATGACATTTCCTCTGCCACATTTCACAGATGATGTGTGATGCTTTGGACCATAAACAGTTCCTTTTTCCCCAACACTGTCCATCACTCTTGTATAGGTCGTTCTTTATCTGGTCATAAAAACCTTACTGGGGTATTTTTAGTAGAATCTACCTGAACAGTCTTTATTCGGAGGCTTACATAGTGTTTGGCTTTTGCAGCGGCAGTCTCATAGAAAAAAGTTAACCCCGCCTTAGAAAAACCAGCCTAAAATTAACTTAACGAACTGTTCTTGTAAATATTTGAAACAAGCTGAACGACAGTTTGGCAGTGTGTGGTTTAGCCAGCTTGCAGTCCTGTGACATCACACCTGCAAGGTTGTGGGGTAATTCCTTGGGGGGGGGGGGGGGACCTAATAAAACCTATTGCCACTGGAAAAATGTGCAGTTATGTTTCGTTTTTGTTAGGTAAGTTGGTGCCCCTGTACTGCCTAGTCAGTATGATTGTCTGGTGGTCTGTGCACTCTGCAGTGCGCGGACTCTGTATGATTGCCTGGTGGTCTGTGCGCTCTGCAGTGCGCAGACTCTGTATGATTGTCTGGTGGTCTGTGCACTCTGCAGTGCGCGGACTCTGCATGATTGTCTGGTGGTCTGTGCACTCTGCAGTGCGCGGACTCTGCATGAATGTCTGGTGGTCTGTGCACTCTGCAGTGCGCGGACTCTGTATGATTGTCTGGTGGTCTGTGCACTCTGCAGTGCGCGGACTCTGTATGAATGTCTGGTGGTCTGTGCACTCTGCAGTGCACGGACTTGCCATCCAGGGTGTTTCTGCTTTACACTATGGACTTCCTAGTGAATGTCCCAGACTTGCCAGGACCTTGATACTGCACTGGATGGATTAAATGGATACTTCGTTGGTTGGATGACCTGAGTATATGGACACTATAAACCTAGTTTTGTTTAATAAGCAGAGCCATAACATAACCATCTAGCTGTTTGCTCTACTTAGATACACATTCCTTAATGACTTCTGTCTGTTTTGGGGATGATAGCTTGGCGATTTTACCTTTTTACTTTTTTAGAAAAGAAGCATCAATAGCAGACTTTGAAATTATTTTAGATGTTAACCGTTAAAAAGTTACTGTTCGGACACATTACTCCACGTACAGAAGGATATAGACCACAAGTGTTCGTTTAAGTGAATCAGCCCATCCTAACCCTCACCTGTGCTGCCACTTTTGGTGGACGTTGTCACGGCTCGGCCCGTCACAGCTCGGCCTATCACGGCTCGGCCCATCACAGCTCGGCCCATCACGGCTTGGCCCATCACGGCTCGGCCTAACACAGCTCAGCTTGTCACGTGCTTGACAATGGAGTAAAACCTTATCTGCAGATTTGCCTGATTCCATTTGGCACTGTTCCTCCAAGGCTTTTTACCATTTAACTGGGAGCTTTTATTGCTTTAACTAACAACTCATTAGCTTAGCCGGTGTTTTGTCAATATTAATTCATTCCTTTAGGCAAAGTTAAGTCTTAAACAAAGATGTCTGTGCTGAGAAACCGACCAAGTCACCGTACCTAGACCAGCCCCTTCCAAGGACTGTTTAAGATGCACTCATCACTGCAGCTCCCCATTTGTATTATGTTTACGGGAAGAAACATTCCTAACGAACACACTCCATGTGAAAATACATGCATTTCAGAATCGCGTTTATTGGCCAAGTATGTGAGCGAACACATACAAGGAATTTGATTCCGGTCGATGGCGTCTCTCAA
>JAODLD010000124.1:19425554-19448574 GCA_026781065.1 Mormyrops boulengeri
TCCCGCCCCCCCCCCACCCTCCCCCCCTCCCCCTCTCCCACCCCCCCCCCCCCCCCCCCCCCCCCCCCCCCGCGCCCCCCCCCCCGCCGCGGGGGCCCCCCCCCCGGTGGTTGGCTGAGGTGCCGTGAGCTGTGTTTGCTGGGCATAATTCAAAATGTAATTGGCTTTATTAGGCCGCAAACCCCTTTTCCAAATGGCTGCAGAATCCCCTCGAGTGTCGTTTCGCCTGCCTTAAACGAGCCTCAGTGTGTCTTCCTTTGAGTCAGGGTTATCTTTTAAGCGGCCTCTCCCAGATCCCAGATTTGTAGTTCTGTGTATCATTGAAACATGTACAAATTGAAAATTTTGCCACATATTGAGTTAAGGTAAAACAGGTGCAAAGTGTGCCTTTATTTGGCCATTTTGCATCATAGATACACATATTATTATGTCCATATTATATTATGTACCAATTCCTCACATTGTTTTGGTAGGTTTGTATTATACTTTGACTTGCATATTCATCAATACCATTTATATTTTAAAAACTGCATGGACTGTGTGTATATCTGCAGTTGTAGCAAACTGTGCAATTCTGATGCAGTAAATGTTTGTTTTTAGCGTAGCATCAGTAGAGTTTGCATTGACCTTGACAAAACTGGATGCCTAAATTGCATCACTACGCTGATGTGCTGCTGCTTTGCTTTGGTGGCATGTCAAAATATTCTTCCCAAACATAGCTTACTCACAAAGGCACAATACCAGCCCCTCCAGTGCCCCCCCCCCGTCACGTATTCCTCCTGTCCATGTGTAATTTGTTAAGGAGCGTTTTTTTTTTTTATCTTTGACAGATGGACAAACTGCTTTCAATTTCCACGCTTGATTGTTGAATGCTCGTTGTCAGTGGGCCATCCAAGCCCCAAATTGCCCCGCATTGCTGGGAGTCCATTATTCTGTACCCATCTGAGTGATCCCATTGACGGTGGGCTCATATTAAATCTGTGTCGAATCCTTTCGCTCTTTTTTTTTTAACGTTTTCTTACTCCTTCTCCTGCTTAGCATCACAATGGGCCTGCCTCTCAGCCCTGCCGCCGATTCGGCACGCTCCGCCCGCCACGCTCTCTCGCTCATCGCCACCGCAAGACCACCAGCTTTCATAACAACCATCGCCAGGGAGGTGAGCCCCCCCACCCCTGGACGGTCCCCTCTGCACTTGCCTGGAAGGGCCCCATCGGCTCTTGTGTACCCCCCCGCAACACGCAGCCCTTATAGTCTTTTCCTCGCATATATATCTGAAAATAGAGGCTGCAGAACAGGACAAATCGCTCCAGCAGCTTTTGAAGCGGACCTCAGTAGATGGAGCCAGAACAAACGAAGCATTGCGTTTCATCTCCAGTTTTATTTGTCATAAACACTAATATACACTGGACATCTGTGTAGTGAAATGCTTTTCCATCTGGTTCCAAGGAAAAAATGTGATTAAATAAGACAAAAATAATGAAGATAAAATAAGACCGTAAAATAAAACAAGCTGAGCGCAATTATACCAGTAGTTGTAAAATGAAGTACAATGAAAGTGTAAGATGGTATATAGTGGTGCTTTGGCTATAGGGGTATATGTGATTTAGCTAAATGAACACAGTGATACATAGGCATGCAGTTTGTAAATTTTCATGTGTAGATTGTAGAGTGTATGCATGTGGAAACACTGAAGGGGAAATATTACGGTTTAGAAAGAAAAACAAAATTCCTTTTATTTGGCCTTATGATGCTGATCATTCAGATTTCATACGACGCCCACATGTGTCCCTCAGGTCCACAGACACACAGCCCTGCAGGCCAACACTCAGTCTCAGCAGGGCGTCCACACCACCACGCTGGCACGGGGCAAGAGCGAGATCCTGCGCGTCCTGGATATTCTCATTGAGAAGATGCCCACGGACATCGTGGACCTTGTGGTGGAGGTGAGGCTGCTACGGTTCACACTTACCTGCAGGGATGCAGCCACAGATTTCCTCAGTGATACGTAATTCGATTTTGGGGTCTTCCGGACCAAAACGTGGTACTCCATATCCACCAAGAGCCTTTCGACTAAATGATCCAGTGTACATATGACTTTATCAGCCATCTTGTTTAAAAACATGTACGGTAAAGTCTCGCTCATCCGACCTTCGCTTATCCGACATTCCGTATTATCCGACGTCCGACCGCAAAAAAAAAACAATAAAACGCATCAATCGGCAACAAGAACTGCAAGTTGCGAGCGTGAGCGTCGTCTATTTTTTGTTGCTCCCGACTGTACCGCAGCTAATTAGTTACCCCGACTGTACGGCGGCGCGCCTATCTACACTAAAACATGATTATTAGGTTCGTAATGTGTAAAATTATAACATAGTTTGATGTTTAATAGGCTTTGTCTTAACACCTCCTATTATCCGACGTTTTCGCTTCTCCGACGTTCTGCCGGCCCGTTTATGTCGGATAAGCGAGACTCTACGGTACTTTCATTATTTAGCGTTTTGTTGATTTGCGGAGAAAGATGCACTGAGATCAGTGTCCGTGCTTCTCTGATAGATTTGCTTTACTGACCCTTGCTTTACCTTTCAAGGTGATGGATATTATCATGTACTGCATTGAAGGATCTGTTGTCAAGAAGAAAGGCCTGCAGGAATGCTTCCCCGCCATTTGTAGGTAAGTCTTCCACAGCAGACTTATATGGCTCAACTGCTCACGGCAAACTTCATTACAACTTCTGGCAGGTTTACTATCCAAATGATACATGGGTTAATATATGTTAACTTCACTATGAAAGAGGCATGGACAAGTTTTTTTTTTTTGACACATTTAACTATGTTTAAGTCCAAGTGTCTAGGATTGGGAGGTATCTAATTTTTTACTGTATAGACATTATACCATAATATACTGTATTATGATGGTGTATTCAAAAGCAGTGAGCAGGGGGGAACGTTGCTGGAAGACAATGCTGTAGTATTGCCAAAATATTCGTAGTGTGCTGTAATGCTGTAATACCACCCAGGCCTAGTGCAAGTTAATGAGAGCTGTGTGCTTATGTTACGTCAGCTTACATGTTTGAATTGTTGTCGCCTATGCAGTGGGATTGTGTGAGTAAACGGCCGTATTTCGACACACAGGTTCTACATGGTGGGTTACTGTGACCGCAGTCACAGGATTGCAGTGGGGGCACGGCAAGGATCGGTGGCTCTCTATGACGTCCGCACAGGAAAGTGTCAGGTATGTGTTGCTCAACGCCATGTAGGAATGTCCCTCTGCAGACCTTTGATGGGATGGGTCTTCAGTTACTGACGATTATTCAGTTATCACTGTGCTGATTATAGTACAAGAAAATCTCAGTGCTATTTGGTGTTTTTAAAATGAGAAATATGTTTGGATGTTTGCAAAATGGCAGTTGTAAATTAATACTAATATTTATTTTTCTTCAAACCCCGGGCTAGTGATCGTTATGAAGCTGTGCCGTTGGGTCCTTTTGTGTAGGAACACAGATTAATCCAAAGTAGCAGATCATTTAAGTATGAAGCTGCTGTTCATCTGACATGAATCACCAATTCATCAGCAGTGATTTCATTGTCATGTGGGATGTCTCGTTGATGCATTCAGAGAGTTCAGAAATTCATGTACATCTCTTTTTATATCACCCAAACTCTATGTTCTCTTCTGATATAACATGTTACTGGTTATTTTCAAAGTTATTCATGGCTGCCTGGACACCTATATTTTTACAGCCTTCGCAGCTTGACCTTATTCTTGTGTAGTAAATAACACATGGCATATGAGTTTATTGCATTGCAGGGTTGATGTAGCTCTTTGTTGCTGCACACCAGCCCTCCACTCTCCTCCCTTACAAAGAGTCAGAATATTTATACTCTCTGGGTCTGCCAGCCATGCAGGCCGAATTCCTGCAGGGATGAAAGGCAACAGAACGGAGGCAGAGTACCTGACCTCCTGGGGACATGAGAAAGCAAGAGAAGGAGGGAGAGAGAAGCCGGGGCGGGGTGGCACCCCACCCACCCTTGATAATAAATGTTTAGGAATGAAATGCAGAGGCAAATTACAGGACCAAGAAGAGGACAGCGTGATACAGGGATGGTAGGGTGGAACTGGTGACTCTATTTGAGAGTGGTGACCGGTTTATCAAAAAAGGAGAGGAATGAAAATGGAGAAGCACATAGAAACACACAGGAAAATAAAACATTGGCCAGTGGGTCTTAAGAAGGCGAACCAGAGTGCAGGATCAAGCCTTGATGATGATGATGATGAACAATAAGAATAGTACAGGAGACTTATACAGCACTTTTCAAAAGCCCACCATCAGGTAGGGGATGGTACCAAAAGCCCACCGTCAGGTAGGGGATGGTACCAAAAGCCCACCATCAGGCAGGGGATAACACCTAACCTGACCTCTGCTAACGTGGGGGTGTTAATGTGCCCCCACAGCTTACAGGTGTTCGGTAGATATTTTTTAGATGCGTTTTGTGTTTTGGTTATACAGCTTTTGAGGGCTGTCATCTTCACTCTATATCAACTAAAATGCAAAATGTAATGTCTGGGGGTGGGGTTTCATAGGTTTGAAAGCATAAAGATCACGCCGACATCTCAGAGGACTACTGTATATATATATAAAACCGCAAGACTATTTATGTTATGGAAACAAACATACTGGACACGTTGAAAAATGAACAGGTCCACTGGGTTTCTCTTTCTTTTCTGCAGTTAGCTGTACATTGCCCTCAGCCATTATAAATAGAGCTACATATAGGTCACAGCTGTGCAGTCAGGTATAGTGTTAACTGTAGGTGAGCTATTCTCATAGCGTCACATGAAATTAGCTAGTGCAGGGCCCTGCCAGGCCTTCCTATTCTGGTCAGTGAGCCACAGAACTTCCACTTGAAGAGTATTGGACCTAGGGCTAGTCTATTCACAACAGTGATCCATATTGACAACTAGAGTTTTTTAAGTTAGATTTGTGTGTTCCTTTGTATACATTTTGTTCCTCATTCTGAAACAGCTGTAGTAGCCCCGTATTATACAAACATTTGCCTAGATTCCCACTTGTTGCAGTAGGGTATGGTCGTGATTATTCAAGAACCTCTAAATGAGCAGAGGTTGAATTTCAAGCAGTCAAAAGTATGCAGCTGGGTGGAATACAGGAATCTAAAAACTATGGAAAATGCTGAAATGAAACAATGGAGTTTCTAGATTGATTATGTTTGTCTAATAAGATACAACAAATATTGTCAAGGTTAAGAGACTGTATTACATATCGCGTTATTGATCACTGTATTTCTTTGACCTGTCATTGGCACTGTGACACATAGGGACCTGCAGAAGTCTTTCATGATATGCTCCTAACATGTTTTTACCAACTTTTTAGGTCTAGGCCCCTAGTAGTTCGGATGCGTACGTCCGCATTTTAACTAACGGTGGAAAACGACATTCAGTAAATCAGACTAATGTCTTAATCAACCAAAAACCACTTACACACTTCACAAACCATCTAATCAACATGTCTAGAAAGTTTATGAGCCACGTTTTTTTTGTAATAAGTAAAAATATAATTACCATGACGACAGTATTTACGGGACTTAGTTAAATAAGTGTTAATAAAATTACAAGTAAGCACTTCAAAGTCTTTCTTTCACCATCAAATCATATATATATATATATATATATATAAAAAATATTAAAGTAAAAAGAGCTTATGTCAGAATCTGTATTGGTATCAGCAAATGTATATCGGAATCAGATCGGAACTGAAAAAATGTAGATTGGCCCACCTCTAATCTGAGGGTGGGGTTCAGGTCCCCCGTGACCTTGTACTAGATAAGCAGTTGGAAGGTGGATGGAAATAATTTATTTACTCGCAAAAAACTGTTTGGTATTTTAATCCTAAAAATCCGTTCTGAATGTTGTTCTTGAGGCCGTGTTAGAGCTCAGAGGAACCTCTACAAAGCTTAAAGATCTCCATCACTATGGACATTGGGGCATTACTATAGTAGGTTGTTCTTCAGCGAGGGTAAGAACTGGTGGGGGCATGTGGCCCTGTCCTCTGTTCATGCCCGAACATTATTATCACAGCATGTTGTCATTCTGGGATGTAATTCCACTAAGCTTAATACTATACTTAAATTCCAAACAACATTAACGATAATAGAAGAAAAAAACAATAGATTTCCAGTAGCTGTACTTCATACTTTGCAATAATGAAAAGTACTCAATCATGAAATTGCCATAAATATACCGTTATAAAGGCATAGTGTATGATATATAGAGGTCTTTCTCAGCTGAAGTTAGTGAAGAGAGGAGCATAACCCATATAAGTACTACTGAATAATACCATCTAATCATTTGTGGTTTAAACAATGCCGTCTAATAACTGAACTGACCGTGTGTTTTTGTCATGCCAGGTTTAGGTTGATGGTCCTCTGTTGGTTCAGTGAACAAAGCAAGAAAATCTTGTGGTGTTTTTCATTTTCACAAGCAGAGACTGTTTTGTACATGCTGCCAATTAAAACATCAGAAAGTGTGAAACAAAAGAAAAGGAGCCTGTTCTGTAAAACGTAGCACACTGGACATGTATTGTTTTACTCTGCATGGCAGAAGCATACTGCGTGCTGCCTGGTGTCCCTCTGTCTTCCAGTCACACCGTTTATACTTTATTACACCGTTAATTCCTTGTGTAGACAAACACGTGCTTGATATACCCTTACAAACGTAACCGTTATAAGAGACAATGCACCTGAAAAAGCATTTTCCAGAATCTCTGGAAGAGAACGGCCCACGTCCAGCAGACAACTGTGGATAAAATAAAAAGGTGAAATTTTGGGTTTGTCTCTGCAGTACTGGTGTGTCGTAGTAGATGGGAGAGGGTCAGTGTCCTTTCCTTGGCCGTATTGATTTGCCCTTCAGCTGCTGCCGGTGAGCTGTGAGGCGGGGGCTCCGCTGCTGATAATCTACACAATGTCTCAGTGAACATTATTGACTGGCTCCAAACTGCAGCCTCTGGTTCTCCGTTTTTCACCCCGTCGCCATGACGATTGTAATAAAACACAGGATTGTCTTGCGCACGAACCTCCTTGGCTCTCCTCGGCTGTGGGGCCCCTAAAGGACCTGGGAAAATGTAAATAACAGGAATAATTGAATTAAAAAAATAAGCCACAAAATGCTGGTAATATTTAGCAGTAACATTGGATCTGTTGTATACATTTTCTGTATTAACAATAGGTCATTAATAAAATGTGTGTAGCTCAGTTCTAAAGCTTGTTGTTGAAGGCACCCTTTATTTTGTAGGTGAGAGAGACAAGAGGTAATTTCTCTGAGTCTTCATTTTGTTTGTTGCTGTTTCTGCTGGTACAGTATAAAATGTAATGCTGCCATTCATAATGAAACCGAAACAGCAGAATGAGTCTCTGTAATCCAGTGCCATGTGTTACTCTCGCACTCACAAGTAGGTCCAGTGCCATGTGTTACTCTCGCACTCACAAGTAGGTCCAGTGCCTTGTTTTTGACCGCACGTGTTTATTCTTTAACTTTAAAAAGTGCTACTAGATTTTGTACTTTCTTTTTGTTATAACACTTTATGCTTTCATGTTATGAAGAATTATACTGTTGTATTATACTATTGTAGTGTGTCGTGTAGAACATGATATCAGTTTATAACAGTAATAAGTGGCTGCTAATTATATTGCTCATGTGCTGTCAGAAGATCTCACATCTGCATCTCTGAGTGGGAAAAACTGCATAGATGTGCCATTTGTCATATTTTCCTTATAGTAGCATTGCTATTTATGTGCTTTTTATTAGAAAACTTAAATGTTGTTGTTACTGTTTGTTATTTAGCCTCAGAGAGAGAGAGAGAGAGAGTGAGTTTGTGCCTACTTGTGTGTATATCCAGGATTTAGCTGGAAACAGGCCCCCTGCTACCACAGGTATATCCTCCCACGTCTCTTTGACTTTGCACATGAGCCAAACCGCAGATCCCTGCAGTGATCCTGTCAAAAACAAAATGGGGCATTTCAACGTTCTGCAGGCCAAAAATGCATAGTCACTGATAACAGCGGGATGAAAATTATTCATTTAAATTTTACAGTTTTTGTTTTAAGGTCAATCTGGATATTTTTTTTCTTTGAGGGCTTATGGGAAAGGGTAAATGTTTTCCATATCCAAAATGTGGAAGTTTTTTCAAAATTCCAGCCTAACAACCTGTCTGCCACAATCAAATGCCGGTTATTCATCCAGTAGCCGTTCAGTAACTGCCACACCGCATGAAACGCATTCAGGACACACCGCACTTTAGATAAAATCAAACTTCAGCTTGTTCATGGACTGATGTGACACACTGAATGGGAAACTGGCTCCCACAATCCTTTGCTCTGTCTTATAACCACGGCTGTAAAGGAATATAGCCAGTAACAAGCTAAAGTATCCCCACTAATTAGTTCATTGTTTTAGGGTCCAGACATTTCACACTCCCGAAAGACGCATGAAAATGCCCTTCATTTCAGTTCTTCTGTTGATGGTGTGCTTCTTCTAGAGTGAGTCTGCCTGTGAATGAGGTCTTTGCTGGTACTAGATACTTGTAAATACAGTGAGCATGATTTTTGTGGTTTGTCAGTAAGTTCAGAGTTGATGTAAAGTTGCTTGTTTTTTGTTCACAAAGACTATCGCTGGACACAAGGGACCAATCACAGCCGTGTCGTTTGCTCCTGACGGCCGCTACCTGGCCACCTACTCCAATGCAGACAGTCACATCTCTTTTTGGCAGGTAAGTAAAGACAGTTTGTGTCCTTCTATATCACGGGTGTCTAACTCCAGTCCTGGGGGGCCGGAGCCCTGCACATTTTTGGGTTTCCCCTTGTTTAACACACCTGATTCAACTCCTTGTGCTAACTACCACACAGCTCTTGAGCTGAATCATTTGTGGTGGAACATGGAAAGAACTAAGCTACACAGGGCTCCGGCCCCCCAGGACTGCAGTTTGACACCCCTGTTCTATATCGTTTCAATTCTGTTTATAATACTTTTCTGGATGTTTTCCATGTGCATTTTTCATGTTGTACAGAAGGTAGCTTGGATCTAGCTTAGCTTTTTCTCTGTCCGTTAGGACATGCACATTTACAGTAACATTAACAGTTTTCCAGGGAACTGTGAGATTTTTCCTGGGAAACCATAAGACCAAAATTGTCGAGTGGGAGTGGAGTTTTAATTTGCACTGATGCCGTAACTGAGAATTTTTTTTATTATTATTATTATTTTGGCGTATTTCAGTGTGTTGTTCAATGTTTTGCATTTGAAACTAGGAATAGGTTCTTTTCTTTAGATACAACCCCCTGAAGCCTGTCCTTTTGAAAAAAAAAAACCCTTCAATCACTACAGAAGCAGCTGTTCTTCAAATTCTCCATTATCAAGTATTTCTTTATCAGGCCGACTTAAGGTTCTGTAGATGGTTTAACATTAAAGTCAACTCCGCCTACTGCTGATTGGTAGTTGTTGCTGCATAGGGAAAAACACATATTATACTGCTTAACTTAAAGGAACTTTTCACTGCCTTTCCACTGCCAATGATTTTGTGGGATACAGTGACCCGATTTTGCTTTCCTGGGAAATGAGCCTAGAAATGAGATTCATTTATACATGATAAATAGATGTGTTAAGACAGCAGAAGGCTGTATCCCCGTGACCCCTGGTGACCCTACCCCCCCTACTCTCTGGTCTCCCCCCAGATGAACACCTCTTTGTTAGGCAGCATTGGCATGCTCAATTCTGCCCCCCAGCTTCGCTGTATCAAGACGTATCAGGTCCCACCAGTGCAGCCTCCGTCGCCGGGCTCCCAGAATGCCCTTAAGCTGGCCCGCCTCATTTGGACCTCGAACCGCAACGTTATCCTCATGGCGCATGACGGCAAGGAGCACCGCTTCATGGTCTGAGTAGAGCTCACCCCCCCCCCCAATCAGTAGAACGGTCGTCCCTTGTCGGGGCAAAGATAAACGAAAGCTGTGCATTCGCTGTTTACATGTCTGTTCCCTTCTATTGATTCTCAGTTTGTTGTTATTTAATGAAAAGCTAATTTCTGTGTAGTGTGTGTAAAAACCTGGATTGCTAGTTTGCGTATGACGTTATCCCGCGTGTGATTTTGAAGTCAACCAATGGTGTGTGTTGTACATTTTTATATGCTTGTGGGACATGCTTTTACTGGTCACCTGAATTTACGAAAATTAAGGATGGGCCAATTAAAACAATTTCAGCTCGATTTTCACCAACCCCGTGGAAGACTTTGTTTGAAGATACACATGACTTTTCATAGATCTCAGGCTCTTGCCAGTGGTCCCGCATCCCATGGCAGTGCTAGTTCAGAAAAAAGTCCTCCATGAGGCCTAGCACAAAATCATATCAAAATAAAAGTTGTTACGAATGCTTCCTTGTTATTCTTTACTATATTTGTATAGTTGCTTTTCATTGGCTACAGAGTAAACTATTGTAACTGGCAATAAGGTACTGTAAATGTGTAAATCACCATCCTGACCTCGGAAAAGGCTACATTTACTAAAACAAATGGCTCGACAGGACTGAACAGAGATACTTATGTCTACATGTAGATAATAGGTTAGAGTAAAATACAAAATATATTTTAAAGAGTTGTTTCATATATAATTATTTTTATGGTTACACCACTCTGAAGTGAGTTGTAAACTGACCACCTGGTCCATCTCGATTTACTTTTGATGGGCATTCATGAAGTCTTGCCGTTTGCTGCTTATTTGGCTGTTGTATTTTATATTAAGACCTTTTTGCAGATGGTAATACAAACACCTCTACTGTAGCAAAATGTCTGGTTTGTTAAACGATTGTTTACCATGATTGTTGATTGCTGACCATGGTAGATTTCAGTGATGTAAATGGTTTCCTGTTTAGTGTCATAAGGTCTGCGTATACCCGTCCCCTAACTGGAGCAGACCAGGGAGGAATTTGAAGTCCTTGCTCCTCTTGATCAAATAGGGAGGGACCGTTTGATTCGGCAGCCCAAGGACAAACGTTGCATCTCCCATTAACACCACTTAAGCTACAAGGTTTGCTTTACCTGCATAATTCCAGTCTGCAAATACATCTCTGAGCTCCGGACACATTCCCTGCTGCCTCCTCTCAGACTGTTACATCTCCACTGTTTCAGACTCGAGTCAGTATTGTGCTGTGGAGGTGATACGAGGTTTACGACCAGCTTTTGCAGTGTCCATAAGTAATGTTAAAATGAAGAAAGGATGTAGTTCTGCAGCCCACTGTCTGATACATTTCCTAATAAAATGCAATCGCCTATTTGTATAGCCTCATGAATGCTAATGCTAATACCAGTACAATGAATTTCAGCTGTAGCCATGGATGGTGATCTCTGCTGTACTTGAAAACTGTGTGTAAAGCTCTGTATATCTGTGCCACCATTAAATTAAAAATTATATATATATATATATTGAATATAGCTGTGTTGTAAAGACTTAAGAATTGTTGTGGCTGTGTTCAATAAAGATGTAAACCACTTTCTGGGTGTTTTATGTGTATAATGTAATGTTTTATAAAGTAAATCGACGGACCTATTAAATAGCTTGTCACCTTTAATTTTGCAAAACAGATAACTAATATTAGGCCTATGGTGGGAATATTATTACGGATATAGTACATGGTAATTAATAATAGCGTAATTCATAATGCTTAAGTAATTCTTAGATCTCTAGATTTTGCATAATCTATATTCCAGTCAAGCCTCCTGCCTAATATTACCCTTCTGTTCCAGCAGTGTCTTTTCTTTTTACCTGAACCAACGTTCTCCGCCTTTCACTGGATGAGAGGAGACATGAGGACATGAGGCTAAAACGAAGGCAGAGCTAGCCGCTGCGAAATGCACTCTCACCTCTCAACCCTGCTCCTCTCTGCTTTCGCAGGCAAAATCAATAGTGCTAAGTCAGAAGGGAAATCATTCTGGGCCCTAACAAGAGCGTGCGCTTTGACAAGGCCAGGCTGAAATACACACCAAAGGAGAGAGGAGACAGGCGGGATCATTCATAGGGGCTGGCAGTTCAAGGTGTCTCCCTGCGTAATGGGTCAGGATGACAGGGAGGGACGCTCAATAAGGGCAAATGCCGAAGGTCAGTTTACAACGGAAGTCGCCATTCCAAAGGCAGGACACATTCTCAAGCAAATCAACACATCAAATTAAACGAAACATCAACATTAATTCAAATAATGCTCAGTATACTACCGGCATTTTTGTTTCCCCGTAATGAAAAATCTGCAGAATTTTATTGTCATCATCAGAGAAGTTCTTTGGTCTTCTCCCTAGAAAGATTACATGTTTAGTGCATAGAAAGAGTTTCTTCAAAGAGACTCCAATCATTTTGCATTGTTGTTTTTTGTCTTGAATATGATCCTATGGAGCAGCTGGTGTTGTTTACCTTGGTTCCCTATATTGACGGGTGGCGGTGAGCAGTACATGTGTACTTTGCAGTGATTATGGATTTGTGTGATGAATAGGGTACGGTCCGGCCTCACCTGACTCACAGGGTCCTCGCTTCCCACCACACAATAACACAGCACCGGTAGAAGAGTGGGAGAGGTAGTTAACTGGGATAAAATATGCATTTCTGTAAAATACTAAGCCACGTGTTTGTCTGGTCACTCCCTAATCACTGACCCTATGGCTCTGCCCGAATTCAGGGGCTGCACCTTTTGAAGGACCCGGACTACGAAGATGTTGCGATTTGTGTTTTTTCTGAAAAAGGACCTACGTTGGTTGTCATTAGATTGTTTCAGTTACATAAGTAGAATAATTTTATGATATTTTATTGGTGCATTTAAAATGATGACACACAACTCCAGTCCTAATAGGTACATTGATTTTGCTCCAATTTAGAACTGAATTAGTTGTCGATTGTCTCAGACGTAAATCCAGCACTAATTAAAATCACGTAAAATAGTTACAGGCTCTTCATGCACACCTGCCTTACAGCATGTCAGATTCGAGCGTTCCCATTTTTCAGTATTTCCTGTAGTTGGGGGCCTGTAGAAAGAGGGCATAGAGAGTGTGCATGTTCATTTAGTTACTGTTTGAGTAAATTATTTATCAAGTAATCAAATGAATTGTCGCCATTGCTGACCACCCAACAGGAAATAATTTAAATCATGCTACTTAATTGTTGCTTTGAGCACGAGTCCACTAATGGAAGCCAGTGAGGCAGGTCTATCCAGGGCACTCTTAGGGCGCAGGGTTTGAGTGCAACCATGATGCTCGTATTACAGCTTCCTATTCAGATGGCTCTCATTATGGTCCTGTATGTGCCCATAAAGTACACATCTGCATTTCAAAGTACCAACGTGTCTGAGCCATTGAAGCGTTGTAATGTCTCCCATGTGATTAGTCAGTAATGGCTGGGTGGGAAAGGAACACCTCAGCAAATGGTTATGTTTGACACCCCCTTGTGTTGCAGCTGGGAGTGCTCGCTGATGGGGGCTAGATTCACACTGTGTCGCCTGTTAGCAGCAGGCCAGTGTCGCCGCGGTCATCGATTGTGTTTGTAAAGGGAAGGCGGAGTTATTCTGTTCTTCTCCTTGGGAAAAGCTTCCTAACCAAGCCAGGATGGATGCTGACGGAGGTCAGCCTTTTTGCACTGTACCGCTTTAAGAAACTTTGCACCTAATAGGAAACGTTAGAAAACAAACAGGACGAAGAGCCCCGGGATGTGCAGAGAGTGACTCGTAAAACTCTCACAAAATTATGTCTGTTGTCCCTTTTAGTTTTTGGAGACACAGGGGAAAAGGAGCAGGTTCACAAGACAGATCAAAGGCTTGCTAATCTATGACACAAAACCAAAAAAAAACCTTCCCTCTCAACTGGAAAAGAAAACAATGTATTTAATAGTGAAAACAGCTGCCTGTGGTTTGCTGCTGGTTCGCCCTGCAGTCCAGCCCCTTCCGTCAATCAAACTTCCAAATAAATGGATGAATCAAGACTAATCACAGTAGTGACCTGAGTCCGCCTCCCGTGATGAACACTGCTACCCCCACGTCATCCTACTATGGGTGAAAAAAAGTATTATTAATGAAATATCCAAATAACACCAATTTTAAAATGGTTGCCATATTTTATTATTAAGAATTGTATTATTTTAATATATATTGCACAATAAGAGATGCAATTATAACAGAATTATGTTTGAAATCAATTGCTTGCTTCCTCTTGGCTTAACATTATGAAGAATTTGGTTTTATAGCCAGGAAATAAAACATGTGGCACTATGACAATTTTACTGACGAGGGCAAGCTGTGTGGATTTGTGCTCTGGGACACGGATGATATGATTCCCCAGTTTGTATCGGTGCACCAGTATAAATGTTCCCATTTCAATCACCAATTAAAGAAGTATCATTTTTAGCAGTGTTGCATCGGTAAAATTGGATTTATTAATATATGACTATTAGTAGAAGCCCTATGCCCTTTTATTTAGACGTGTTCAATAACTTTTAACCAGTCGTTTTATATTTAGATTGATTCTCCCTCTGTAAACTGTCAGCATCTGACCCTATTGAATTGCATAGCATCATATTCTTTTCATCAATGTATCATGTTATATCGCATTGTGTTGAATCAAATTGTGTCGAATGGGACCGCATCACAATAGGGGAGAATGACATCATATCTCATTAGCAATTACTTCATATGTATCTTTAATGTATCGGGTGGCAGAAGTATATCAGTGATGGAGGTGCACATCCCTACTCTGGAAGTTGGGATGATGTCGAGTCCTGGGTTAAGAGTGCAATGTGAAGAATGAGTAAGCATGCCGATGGCTCTGAGTGTGTGCCCTGCGACAGAGCGCCGTCCTGGGAAGCTCAGCGTCATTCCCTGTCAATCCTGGGATTGGCTCCGGACTCATCAGGATCTTGTAGGAGATACATTTTTATGGAAGATGGATGGATTTTCAGTGCAGCTGGTTTTTGTCTCTAAACAGCACTTTTCTTCACGTAATTTATCTATCCATCTGTCTGTTCCATCTTCCAATCTTTTATCCTGTACAGGGGTACAGGAAGGCATGCAGCATAAACTAGGCGGCAGGGTATAAAGCAGAAGAACGCCCAGTTCATGGCACCCACACCCAACCACACACTGCGGCCACTTCACCTAACTGTACGTCTTTATAATTTTCATTAATAATTGTCGTTATATTTTTCTAATGTACCCTGTTAGCTTGTCATCTGTAATGTCCACTGCACTGAGCATGTCAGTTAAACAGCAGCAAGCAGACCCCTGGAGATGTGACCAAGAAGTCAATCAAGAGTCGAACAGCCACAGTGGGCGAGAGGGAACACATGAACAAAACTTTTAGCATGGAAAACAGGCAGCTAAGGAGCCAGTGCTTCACTGTACCGAACAATGTGTGTTGAATTCTGGGATATAGTGTGACTGGAAGGAAAGGAATCTCATTATACAGATGCTGGTATAGGAGCAGCTGGTAGGAACAGAACAGAGGGGAGAATCTGACTTTCAGGGCCTGTCGCCCAAGGTAATCAGAAGCCCCCTGGAGACACACCCCCTCGAATCCTACACAGATAATCAGGGGGACTCGGTGTACTACACATCTTTTTGTGTTTTGAGTTACATGCACTTGAGTAGGCCAATTAATGATTATGCATATTTTGTCCTATATGTTGGTAGACAATCGAAAAGGAAAAATCTAACGGCCACGAGACACACATGCAGCCATGTTTGTATCCATATCTTTGTGGGGACCGTCCATACATTTCTATGGGAAAAAGACTCTAATCCCAAAAATGACAACCCGAACCCCTACCCAGCCCGAACCTTAACCATAAGTAACCAAACAAAAGACTTTTGGCATTTTTAGTTTTTTATTGCAGTCTTTTATAAAAATGATTTTCCCCTTGTGGGGGATGAAAAACTGGTCTCCGCAGCTTTAAAATAACAGGTTTTTATCACATTTTGGGGACATTTGGTGGTACCCCCCCCACACACACACACACACCCTCCCCCTGTGGACCATGTGACTGTGTGTTAGCTGGTGCACCCCGCAGCTGTCTGCCTTCCGGGGCGGTATGTGGCTCTGTGGGTCCCGACAGGAGCCGGTTTTAATTGCATGGTTAGTTGAGTGGTCAGATCACCACTGGGCCCTTGAGCAAAGCCCTTCCCCCTGAAAACTGCTGCAGGGCCCCCAGATAGATGGCTGACCATGTGCCCTGACCAGAAGCCTCGCTCTCAGCTCTGCATGTGTCAGTCTCATAGGAGACCAAGATGGGAAAAGTGAGACCTTAAGAATTCCTACGTCCGTATACTTGTGCTAGTACAATGGTGAATAAAGTATTATTATTACATATACATATATGGCGTGATTGACGGGTAATCAGATAGATTTCCCGAGATGGAACTAACACACACAATGACTGAGAAGAATCTTCTCATTAATCAATAGCTGAGCGCCAAAAATTGGGATCCTGCACAGGGCGTGTCTAACAAAACTGTTTGCACTGCATTATTTTTTCTGTTTTTCTGCCTTCCTTCCTGCTTCGGACTGGGGCCTGGTTTTAACGTGGAATAGATCATTCACACATCAAGACGAGCCTGCAGGACTCATTGTCGGCTAGACCGTGAGGCTTGCCAGCGGAGCCTCCATTAGCGCTAATGGATAGGCAGACCTGTCGTCTCCAGCGTTATTGCTAATGGAGACACTGCTGACATCAGAGGTGGGTCCTTTAGTGCCAGAGAAGCAGGCAGCAGCCGTGATGCATGCATGTTAGCCGCTACAGCTGCCTGGGGAGGGAGGAAAATCTGTCCCTATGTGTTTCTATGTCTACGTGTCTGTTGTGCGAGGAAACAATGTGAGAGAGTGACTAACATGCAGAATAGAGGCTCACTGCCCGGCCACTGCAGGCGACGCCTTGCGGTTTCCTCCATTTGAGCGAATATTCTGAAGGATATCCATTCAAAGTTTGTCCCTCACACAACCAAATCTAAACACTGATGTTGACAGTAAACAATCACCTTCTGCACGTTTCGTAAATAAGTGCACAAAAAAAAAAAATCTGTTGTCTCCTTCGGCAATGAGGTACTTTCACTTTTTCACTGTTTACTGTGCAATTTTTGTGTTTATTCAATTGCTGATGGAAGGCGTAGATATTGCCAAGCATTTCAAATGAAATTAAACTACATCTATGTTTATCTCCAGTGTTAATCGTATTACTGTTTCTCTGAAACATTCTCATTAAACCACCAGAAGGCATCACATGTAGTGAGTGTGAGCTCCTACTACCTACATTTTTTGTAACTTCAGAGTAACCACAAACGCAGTGAACACTGATTGGAAGGTGTCAGTGCCATTACCCATAAACCTTCAGTCCACACACACAAAATCACACACAGAAATCATAACTAGCCTAACATAGTTCAACAACAACTGGAAGCTAGTATCACTGAATTGATTGCAATATTAGTATAAAGGTTAACCTTTGGCAATGATAATTCATGAAAGTTGACCCAGTGAGTTGTGAAATACCAAAGAATTGTAAAATTAACCATCTTTAGACAGAAATGCATGCATATCCACGGGGCATATCCTGCTGCAGTGGAAAGATAATTGACATGCACATGATCTGTTCTGCTGACAGCTGTTAGCATGCCGCATATATATTGTACGATCTTCAGGCTATAACAGGCCCTTGGACATCCTTAAATAGTGCAGACAGCTACTCTGCAGCTTTATATAGAAGCAAATATTTGGATATTGGATACTTTCTACTGTCTCTCTGGGACACCATATCACCATGTTAAACAGGCCTTCAGAAAGATAAACAGGAAGTGATGTAAATAGTAAGGTCATTTGACTCCCCCCGTCATTAAGGACAGGCAGTGGCTCCGCCCACCTTACATTATAATACATTTTGCTTTTATACTGATTATAATTAAACATTTCTTCTAATTCCTCTTTCCCAGTCTTTCATTTCCTTTATTTTGGGCTTAGGGAACAGGGGCATGAACTTCTAAGTGTCTATCACTCAGATGACACTCTGGAGAGTCTTTTGTTCTGAATGAGCAAAAAATTGCACCCACAAAATAGAGGTTCCCTGCCTGATCGATTCCCTCTAACAACTCTATTGATTAGCTGCAGTAACATTTTTCATTTATTAATTATGAACAAGATGTTCTTGGGATTTGTCTGGCTCTCTCTGTCTCTGATAAGAACCATAGATGCTAAAGGCTGGGTGCGAGAAAATTCGATTCTAGAAGCAGGTGGCAAAATTAATGACATGCGTTTGCAGTAAAGAAGCATATTAGGGTGGTCAGACAGCCCTGGGCTAATTTCTATGGTGGTGTCGTTTTTGTGCCGGCTCTGAACCTTGAGGTGTCTCCAACTGGTTACCAAGTCAGTCTTTGTGGTGCCGGGGGTCAGCACAGTAGGGTGTACATGCCACTCTATGTACAGGTAAATATCTCCTCAGTATAAAAAAGGCGCCATAATCAATGCAGACTGAAACCATTTGTGACTGCAGATCTCCAGCATAAACTTAACCACTAGTTTCTGGTTATTTTTGAGCAACGCACTCATTAGAGAGGTGAGCCCTATAATACTGCCAAGAGTATTACACCTCAAAAAATAAATTGTGTTACTGTTTGCTACCACAGGGTCCAAAGGAAACAGGAATGAAAGTATTGATGAGATAAACTAAAGCTTGGAGAAAGTATCAAGCGAGTAAAACAGCACCACTGGCTGGGGGTCACAATAATCCAAAACTTATCCCAAACTTATATAGCACAAGGAGCTCAAAGCTGCTGCGATATGACACTTTGCAGTACATTTAAACTTACCAGATTTGTTTGTTTCATGAGTAGATTCATAGATTTTGTTTTACGTTGACACAATGTATAGTGAATAGAGAACAAATGTAGATTCAAAATTCTGAAATCTCCAACTTTGATGGAAAATACTCTTACTCTTTACTCTGATTACATACTCTTTAAACTGATTCTGAAACCAATAAAACGCTTTGTACAAACAGAGAAGAAATAGCTGGAAGACTATCAAACTGTCACAGTGTCATTGCGTTTGTATTAACTGCTATTATGGGCAATAAGCAATCAAAAGTCCGTTCTTACATGGGCAGGGTATGCTCTCAGAATATGTAATGTATTAAAATGAAGTGGCATAAGAATATGAAGCATTATAAGTAAAAACCGGAGAAGACCCCCTCTATAGACCAGTAGCCATTTTTATTAGCGATAAAACAGTTTATTGTCTGTTTGGGTAAAGATAGTTACCAGGGCAATAGCTCACCTATTACAGCTTGGCAAGTTAGCGTAAGTTAGAGTGCAAAACTGGGTTTGTCCGTTGTTTTGTTTGCAATCCCAGAAGATCCAGGGGGTACCCACAAAATCATCTCACCCTGCTCTCCAGTCCCTATGTGCCGTGGGTCTGTTTGCCAATCAGAAGAGCCAGATTTTTCACAGTAATTTAACTCTTGATAAGGCCACTGCATATATCAACATTTCCTTGAATAAAGGTTGCATTCTTTTTTTAATCTGACGGCTTAGGGTGCTGCAGTACATCATCAGTTTTATCCATGTTACTGCCCCTCTCCAACAATCAAACTCTCCTTGCTTTCTACTCTGTTGACCTTCATAAGGCCAGTTTCTTTTTTAATCTTTCCCACCACTGTGCCCCTTACTAAATCAAAGAAGGCGTTTTTATGGTGCTTACAACAGCAGAGACACATGAGTGATACATTTTGGTTTTGTCATGACCAGGTAGAAATTACTCTTTAAACTGATTCTGAAATCAATAAAAAGCTTTGTCCAAACTGAGAGAGGAAATAGCTGGCAGACTATCAAACATTGTCAACAGAACCCCGTAACTCTCCTCCTGTGTGATGTTCTGCCATCTATCTTCTTACTGCTTTTCCTGGTGAGAGTCATTGGGGAGACTATTCTAACTAGCACAGGGCACAAGGCTGGCCTGCACCCTACATGGGATGCCTGTCCATCACAGTGGACAAGGCTCGGGTGCACCCTGCATGGGATGCCTGTCCGTCACAGTAGACAAGGCTGGGGTGCACCCTGCATGGGTTGCCTGTCCGTCACAGGGCACAAGGCTGGGGTTCACCCTGCATGGGTTGCCTGTCCGTCACAGGGCACAAGGCTGGGGTGCACCCTGCATGGGTTGCCTGTCCGTCACAGGGGACATACATGAACATATCGCCAAACATACTCTATAGATAAATTTGAAATGCCAGTTATCCTGAACTATGAGTATGGGGGATTTAAACCATTTACACTCTGGTCATTTATAGGGCATTTCAATCCATGTTTGGTGGTACTTCAATAAAAAAAACTATGATATTATTCTTATCTTAGATCAAGACTTGGACACAAGGACATTTTTTCTATTGTCAATATATCTAACATCAATTTCTTGGTTTCTATCTTATGAAACTTACTGAATGGCTTCATCAATGAACGTACTCTCTTTCTGAAAGATCTTGAGAGTTTTGAGTAATAATTTCATGAATGTACCCAGTTTTCAGACCTACTTAAATGACCTCTAAAATCATGCACAATTCATTACCAGATACTTCATCACAAACAGAACCAACTTTATCATCTGTTCAAAGAATACACCCACGTTATACACTCCTTTACACCCCACACAAATACCAGTTGATCCATTTCCTAGTACAAGTAAAACTTTTCAAACACTGAGTTTACAATGCATAACTAAAACCATATTAAAACCTCACAATGATTGTATTGAGAGTTTATTCCTAGCTGTATTCCATTCAAACATTTTCGATACCTGCTCATCAGTACTGGTCTGTGATATCAAAGACAAAGGCATTCATTCACATGCATATACAGTGTACAGCCAAATTGTCATTCATCAGGACCGCAATGAAAATGTAAATGACATCAATGACATGCAGTAACTTATACAATAAATAGAAATTCCTTTTAAAAACCAAGTTTATGTTTAAGAAACCAAGGCCAGAGAACCTACTGTGTCAACGCACGCCCAAGACAGGGCTCATCTGTCCTGTAAAATCCAGCATGAGTCTGTGCCATTAATAAAAGCAATCAATCTTTCTATGCCCTGCTGCCCAACCAGGTAAACATTTAATTACCATGCTCAGTTGGGTGAGAGACTTGGCAGTACTAGAGTCTTATAGTGATCTTTCAGAATGTCAACGAGAGTTTTACGATCTTGAGTTAAGACTGGCTGTTGGTATATATCTGTGCTGAACTAAAAGACTACACTCACACCTGTTACTTTCTAAGATGCGTGGAAGATTCTGTCTTAATTTCCAACACTCTTGCAAACACTGTAGATTTCTAAGTGTGGCCCTCCCCTTTTGTTGACATGCATCACACATGATATGTGGTTCTATGACAACAGTGAACATACGTGTGTCCCAAGGACAGGGTTATACAGGAGGCCCAAGGCTTGACAGCAGTCTGAGAGTCATAATTTAATATCCTACCCTGACCAGGAGAAGATGGATGGACGCAATTGGCAAACATGCAATTTTCATACCTTAAAGCATGACGACAGACGAGTAATAAAATAAGCTTATGATTGTTTAGTTTCCTCTAAAAACCATTTTAAAATCCAAAATAGGTCTTGCTGTTATGTTATGGTTTCCTGTCATGACCATGAATTTTGCGTAGGACTGAAATGACATACTGGCTTTCCAACATTCCAGGGATTTTTCAATGTGCTGTGAAAGAAGCATGGAGAAGATGCAAGGTTAGGGGAGCACAACTCCTTTTCTAATTGAAAAAGTGTGTCACGGTGTCATTGTGTTTAGAGTAACTGTGTTATTATGGGCAATAAGCATGCTCTAGAGATGTATTGTGCATCTGCAAAGAGGTTAATTAAGTAGCAGCCTTCAGACAAGAAGCTTAACCATATTTCTGCTATGTGTGACTTCTTTCCTAAAATACATTTACCCTGGTCTGGACTGTTAATCACAGTACAAAACCACATTCACTAATAAAGATTCTGTATTTTATGTTAAATCCTGATATCAGTTATTCTAAAATTATAGGATCTAAGCAATAATTTAAAATTATTAAATAATACAATAGGCCTACATACAGGGGTGGGACAATAAAACTGACCTAGTTTTAGACCATAGTAATTTATTAGTATGGTGTAGAGCAGGGTTATTCAAATCACGGTGCTCAAGGTCAGAATCCTGCTGATTTTCCAGCCTTCCTTTACCTATGAGCCCGGTGTGGAGCCTGTAGCCAATCAGAATCAGTAATTATTTAACTGACTACCTGGGAGAACTGAAAACAAGGCCTGGATTTGGAATCAAGCTCCAGATTTGAAGAGCACTGGTGTAGAGCCTCCTGTTGCAGCCAATACAGCATTTATTTGTCTTGCAAATTACAGGTACAAATCCTGCACGGTGGCCAGAGGGATTTTGAGACGTTCCGCCCACAGAAGAGTAGCCAGGTCACTAGGTGATGCTGGTGGAAGAAAATGTTTCATAACTCACTCCTCAGGAACACCACAAAGTGGCTGAATAATATTCCGATCTGGTGACTGTGCAGGCCAAGGTAGATGTTCAGCTTCACTTTCATGTTCATCAGACCACTCAGTCGCCAGTCTTGCTGTGTGTTTATTCAGTTTTATTAATAAACCCCAGTGTCTCAGAGCCACTCTGTGCATCGTCACCTTCTTATCCCTACCTGCACCACGCCACACCACAACACAAACACTATATTAGCCAGTGTGTCAGTTCCATTGTATAACCCCTGTATTTGCATGATGAAGTCAGCTTTAACAAAAATAAGCAGTTACTATCTTATGCGTCTCTGTGCCCATGGTTTAAACAGAGTGTAGGGTTCTCAAACTTGCACTGTATTATGAGGAGTGACCTAGAACATAAGAAATTTACAAACGAGAGGAGGCCATTCGGCCCATCAAGCTCATTTGGGGAGAACCTAACTAATAGCT
>JAODLD010000124.1:19456538-19472178 GCA_026781065.1 Mormyrops boulengeri
AGTATCACAGATACCCAGAATCACAGACATACCCAGTATCACAGATACCCAGTACCACAGAGATACCCAGTATCACATAGATATCCAGTATCACTGACATACCCAGTATCACAGAGATACCCAGTATCACAGATACCCAGAATCACAGACATACCCAGTATCACAGATACCCAGTACCACAGAGATACCCAGTATCACAGACATACCCAGTATCACCGACATACCCAGTATCACAGATACCCAGTATCACAGAGATTGTCATCCAGCCAAGCTCTTGCGAATGCACAAGATTATGTAAAAATTTTCCATACAACATCTAATTTTAAAAAGATTTAAGCATAAGCCTTGAATTGACGGCAGCAGACTACAACTTGAGAATGGTAATTGGTAAGGACTGCAGTTCTACAGTATGGTTCTCTAAGCACGACATCCCAGTACCATTTTAAAGGCATGTCAAATATTGTTCAGACCCAGCTGGCAAGCCGCTGACAAGGTCCAATTAAGTGTTCTGTTTGGTGCTGTTTTTAATAGAAAGTATAGCATATTAAATTATTCACGATGATTAATGGAATGCATTGTGCTTTGGCATTATTACTTAGCTGATTATTAGCTCAGCGTATAATCCTAGCTATTTTATTTGACTAGAAGTAAACTGAATGTTTAAAGAATACAAGTGAGACAAAAACCTAGATTTTAGAAATAGCATGCTGTCCACACTCTGGCATTTTTTCTGATTATTTTTTCATTAATTATTGCAGTAATCTTCCTTCCAGACCTCTAGAGAGACAAGACAGCAGAAAGCTGATGATCATTTAATACAGTTTGGCTTAACAGATGTTCAGTGGAGTCTTTAAGGCAGATACCCCCCCCCCTTCCAAATAACTGATCAAACGGTCCATCTAATAGATGCACCAAAGCATGGTCAGGTCTACTATAGGTCCCGTCCTCTCTGCTCACCTACATCCCAGCGACCGTTTCTATACGCTTTGCTGCGCTAGTTCTGATACCTACAGAAAGAGTAAGTTCTCTAACAAAACGTTATGATTTAAAACTTTAAATCTTGTGAATTTCAAGCTCAACAATAAAGATGGAGCTGACTGATCACTTATAATCTTGTAAAAGAATTACAGTCGTTTACCAGCAATTATGCTGTAATTTTATCATTATCGTCAATATCAATGCAAGTGGTCCTTGAATGAAAGTGCTTATATTGTATTTAATTAAACAGAACCGAAACTCCTATTGCAATTATTTTTCATTTCATATGTTGTACCAACTTAGCTCTTGATTAATTATAATCCGGTCCCTTTTCCCCAGCACATTATCATTCCTTCGACTGAGCCATGAAAAGTACCCATGACCACGTATCCTAAAGTGCACTGCAAACGTTCATTCACAAGTACAGTATTCTCTCATTTTCCAAGGTGGTGGGGGTGACTTCAGTAATAAAGCACAATATACAGCCGTCAACCACCATTCATTATCATGATAATCTTGTTGTTGCAAATATCATATATACTCGTTCGTTTTGATAATTTTTTTCATCAATTTCACTATTGTGAATGAAAAACCTAGCGGAAAGCTAGATTTCTAACGGGTTTGAATTTTCGGCTCAGTCTCCTTTAAGTATAGCACGGAACTCATGTAAATTCGCAGCCGTCTAACTAAACCATTAATTCAGCAGCCGGCGTTTTCCTGCGAGCCCGGTGACGGCAGCTTTAGGTGAAGATGCGAGCGGCAATGGGAGGACTTACATGCGGAGACTCGCTCACATCGCGACCAGCTACAGTCTCCGCCATCAGTATTTATTTAATCGGCTTCGTGTAGGATTGTTCGGAACTGTTTATTCCGCGGTACTGACCACGCAGGTTTTCGGTCTGCCGGGCAATCGCAGCACGCCAAGATGGTCCGCATCGCTAGCGCGGTGGTTTTCTCCATGTTCAGCGTGGTTTTGCTCATCTTGTCCTTCCTCAGCTACGTGTCAATTAAAAAAATATACATCTTCACAGCTCCGAAATATTCACATGCAACGGGGATGTATATGTTTCATGCTGGATTTCGGTAAGTGATGGTTAAAAAGACGTAAACGTTTGGGCTACTTGAAGTATTTCTCTTTATCTATATAGGCATACGCGAAGCTGTTTTATATGCACTTTACAGGCGTGAGTCAGTTCACGAAGTTATTAAATGAGTTGCTGCTGGCAAAAGTGCATTGCAGTCTGCAGTACAATGTTCCTCGAGTTTCGCCCTTCCAGACTGCGTTTCAGAGTGCGATGACCTTCTCATTTAGGGTAGAGAAGAAAAGGGGTAAGAGATCTTGGATCAGACTTACAGGATTAAATATGACAGCGAAAGTAACTTCTGTATTAGTGAATTCAGAAGATCTCACTTAACAGATATGTACATCTCATTTATTTGAGATGAACGCAGTTTAGACTCCTGGATTTTAACTACGGGATAAATTTCTTCTCCTCTAAATGAATAAATAATTTTTGAATGAATAATTTAAAGAAACTTCTAGTGAAATCAAATATACCCCCACTGAACAAAAATTTCTCTCTCTGTCATAAAAACTGCGAGGCCGGAATGCCGTGTCAGCAGTAATACAATGGCTGTTTTAGATCCCCTTGGCGCTGATACTCTGCCAAAGTCATTTTCATGAACTAATCATTTTCACTCTCTGAAGGACCGGTTCTATGGTATGGAGGACGCAATTTTAAACATTTAAATCAAAGTACATTTTTGCTATTTTGTTTAGTTTTAAAGAATAATAGGAATTTCTATAATATTAACATGCCTGGTGGGGGAGGGGGGGCCCTGCCAGGTGACCTTGGCCCCCCAGAGGTTTTTTTCCTCTCTACTTGGGAGTTTTCACTTCCTCTCCTCCATCGCTTTCTGGTTTTCTTTCTTTCTTTTTGTTGTCTGTTTGTGAAAGGCGCTATATAAAAGTAAATTGATTTGAATTTAATTGAATTGGTATAATATAGCAGCATGTTAGCTTGTGTGTCAAAGAATGCCAGTAAAATGTAAAAAGTGAAAAGTTTATAATTTTTTGGTGGTAGAAACTTCAAGTATTAATATGGAGCTCTAGTTGGCTGTTACATATAATGTATAGTCATCATATAAAGAAATCTTATCATGCATATATTCACTGACACCTTTATATAGGGCCTTCTTGGGGTGGTAAGTAGACCAAATCAGACCTGAAATAAATTCTAAAAAATAACGAAAGCACTTGAAACTGTGATCAGGATTTCCACATTTCAAAATAGCGACCAATATTTAACTAAGTAACTGAATTAACTAATTGATAATTAATTAAATTAATTAATTTAATCTCTGTTTTCTGAGGTGACCTCCGTTTTCTTGGTGAAGAAGAAATGTCTTTTTTTCTAGGACACAGTTTGCATTGAAGTTCCTGGACCAGTCCTTCATCCCGTTAACCACCACGGAGGAGATGCAGAGTGCCGCGGAGTGGAAGTTTAACCAGACAGCAATCATGCAACAAAGGTGTCCAGACGTTCTGGAACTTTCTCATGCCAAATTTGCATTGTGATCGTGTTTTATGCTTTTTTTGTAGGTGTTTACTAAAAGTCAATGACTGAGGTGTTCTGGTATGGCAGTCCTAATATTTACCTCCAGTTTGATTGACAACATGTTATTATGTTGATATTTGACGTGTGAGCCATTGCAACACAAATCAGCAGAACTTAACTTGCTTGTATGTCTTGCAGGGAAGAAATTTCTCATTACGTTGATGTGCCAAATAACTTCTCCCTGACTAAGGACAGGGTGAATGTGGGCCAGCTGATGCACTATGACTACTCCAGTCACAAGTATGTCTTCTCCATCAGTGGTAACTTCAAGTCACTGCTCCCTGACTCTTCGCCCATCCTGAACAAACATTACAATATGTGCGCCGTGGTTGGAAACAGTGGCATCCTTACGGGCAGCCGGTGCGGGCCTGAGATTGACAAATTCAACTTCATCTTTCGCTGCAACTTTGCCCCCACAGACATCTACCACAGAGACGTTGGACGCAAAACAAACATGACCACCTTCAACCCCAGCATCCTGGAGAGGTACTACAACAACCTACTGACAATCCAAGACCGCAACAACTTCCTCCTTAGTTTAAAGAAGCTAGACGGGGCGATCCTCTGGATCCCCGCTTTCTTCTTCCACACGTCAGCCCCTGTCACACGGACACTTATTGACTTCTTCATTGAGCATAAGGACCAGTTGAAGGTGCAGCTTGCTTTTCCAGGCAATATCATGCACTATATCAATAGGTAAGCCTTCGAATATCATTTCAACACAGAAGTTGAGACTCACACTGACACCATGTCTAATCGTACTTGTAATTTGTATTTACAATGACATACATGATTTTACTATTATTATTTTATTATAATATTCTTAATTGCTAATACTGAGTATGAAATAATGGTTTAGATTACTTGTAGTAAAATCAATATAATCATATTAAAACTTGTGTTTTTCTATTTTTTATGATATGCAGAACAGCAATAATCACATTTTATCTCCATCTTTCCATCCCCGTATATTATGGTCATGAAGGCTTATTGTTCAATCTGGTAAAGCTTCTGAGTGATATAGATGTATGGTAACTATAATGTAAAATGATCAGTGTTGCAAAGCTGCTTCATGTTTGCTTGCATTAGCCGTATTACCTTGAGCTATTTCTAAAATGCATACAAAGTTGAAAATGTACTGCAGGAGCACACATATAACGCATCTATGCCGACAGCTCATTTCTTCAACCCATTATTAGGGTCACAGTTACCCCGTTGGTGAAAAGTGTTCTTTGTCATTGTGGAATATCTTCCTATCCCCTTATACAGCTACTGGAAGACTAAGCAGCTTTCCCCCAAGCGCCTGAGCACGGGGATCCTCATGTACACTCTGGCCTCAGCCATGTGTGAAGAAGTTCACCTCTATGGCTTCTGGCCCTTCGGCTGGGATCCTATCTCTGGCAAGGGACTCCCGTACCACTACTTTGACAAGAAAGGGACCAAGTTTACCACCAAGTGGCAGGAGTCCCATCAATTGCCTGCTGAGTTCAAACTCCTGCACACATTGCACACTGAAGGAGTGGTCCGGCTCAGTGTCGCCCCCTGTGCTTAGGGAGCTACGGGAAACCTCGCATGGTCTACTTTTGCACTCCCTGATGCCACACTGCGAAACCAGCTTTACTAACATAAAAAAGCACACCTTCAGAATTTTTCCTATTATATTTTTTCAGGGACTGAATCATTTGCAATAACTCTGATTTTAAAATGTAGCACACAAGATAACTTGAAGAGTAAACATATGAGTTCATGGAGTCATGTTTAATACACGGACATAGAAAAATATATGAAATTAAGGTGAACTAGCAAAAAAGTGTATGTATGCGGACTTTATGGCTTTTGCTAATTTAACACAGTATTTTTGGAAAAGGATAAATAGGTCAATTGTAACATGGAAACGTCACATTTGTTTCCAGAGGGCACTTGAATGATTTATATGTAAACTAAGTGCTTTGAAGCAAAGATTCCAGCACATGCTGTGGAACTCAGTCTTAGCTTTAATGAAACCCTTTATCATGTCTCATGCACAAGAGCTTAATTATCCTCTCGGTGAGAGGATCTATATATAAATATCCATCCATCCACTTATGCTTGGTCATGGCGGGGCCTGGAAGCACAGTGCTGAACAGGACGCCCTTCCTATATATACACTTATATATAAAACAAACAGACACTAGAAATATACACTAATATACACTGTACTGCTAAATGAGGTCAGAATAAAAACTATATGTGCTTTGCATGCTACAGTACAACAGCTTTAGCTAAGCTTATTGGTTGGAAAAATTCCCATTAGATATTTAAACACAAGAAACGTTCAGCTATGATTGAGGTTAATTTCAGGCGTTCATTTGGAATTGCAAGGTAAACCGGCAAAAGAATTCCGCTCTTATGGCCTGAACAAGACGCCTCAATCTCATTATAATCTTCATCTGTGTTCATGCGCTAAAGTTTCATCTATTTTGTCTGTCCCTTAAATGATGCTCCACGGCGCGTGAAGACTCCCGATATGGGCAAGTCCTGCCGTAGTTTTAAGGTATTTCATAATAACCATAACTTTCTCAAATGTAGCGCGAGGATAACTTGTCTAGATTCTAACTCGTTTTCTTTCAGAGACAACGTTTAATAGAAGCTTGGGACTCTTCACTTTTCTTTGATGTGATTTGTGTTTTTGAGTTTTGTCCGGAATGAGTTACCTGCTGCAGATGTGCATCTCAGGTAAGATATTAATATTTTCAACAGTTTCTTCACTTTTACCCAATCTGGAATGGCAAATTATTTCTAATTGAATGATTTCTTCAGTTTGAGATGCCCAATGTCCAGCTGACAGTGTTGAGAGAAAAATCACCGAAACTCCCGCCATCTCACCCACCCAAATGAATGCTGAACAGATGTTATTTCTGTACCAAACCCATGTTCCTAGTGTTCCCAGTGTTGCATGCCCTCTGCATTTTCATATATATCATGTGTGTTTTTTTTCATTTACAATATTCCATGTAGAGCAATATATTTCAATGATTTGTTTATTTTTAGCTCTATATAACTCGCTAAATAATATATTACTTATTTACAATCATGGTGATAATACCTGTATTATTTTTTATTGTAGTTTGAAATCCATGATTAGAAGGAAAAATCTTAAAAATCTTTAGTAAAGGCTCATTGTGTAATAATTTGGAATAACACCTATGATTGTTACTAGCAGAGCGCTCATGTATTCTTTTGTCTTTCACAGAAGTAATATTTCTTCTAGATGACTGTATTTACCTTAAAATTTGCAATATGTTGTTGAAAATGTTCTCTTACAATTGATAAGATTATGCATTAAGGATTATAGGGGAGCATTAATTTGCAGAAATTAAGCTTAGTATAGACAACATACTTTAGGCATAATCTAGGTGAAATGTTAATTTTATTAAAACCCCTGAGTAGTACTTCCATAATAGTTCATTAGCAGAGGCTCGTCTAAATGATAAACACATTCAGAGAAGATTGCAATAGCTAATAATTGATTTTTTTCCTGATTGTCCTTTATTAATTGTAATCCTTTGGAATTTAAGATTACTTGACAGTGTGATACTTTCTGCAGCTGGCGTACCTTAGAAAATGTCACGTTTAAGTCTTGATTTTCCTTTGTGGATGGCTGTTTCATTCACCAGTGTAAATGACTAAGCTGATGGGTTCGTTTTGTTTATGTTATGAACTTGATTATAGACAAGTTCTTCTGGTGGGCTCAGTATAGACAGATTGGCACTTTACAGCTGGTTTGATCATATTCATCATTTAGCGTGAATCGTATCTATGCTAGAAAAATGACATTTAAGGGATACAAGCCTGTGACGCTCTAGTCACTAATTCCATTACTGCTCCTGAATTCATCTCCCTGTAGTTTCAAATTGTAGCAGAATATGGCGAAGGGCTGAATTTTTTTCATTGTACTAATTAGTGCTAATTTCAATTAACTTTATAACTTTGTAACTTTAAACACACTCCTGCCTTAAGTCCTACGTGCAACATTCAGGGAAACCTAGATTAAGATCTTGCTCCAGGTGTTGCGTCTATGAGATTATTTAATGTGTGTATGTTGGGTAGTGTTTAAAATCTTCATAGTATTAACTTGATGATTAAGTCATTTGTTAAAAAAGTCGGTATGTTACCAGATGAAAAAAACACATTTTAGGTAGAAAGCCAAATGTTCTTTTTATTCTTAATGTTTTAAGAGGCATCCTGCTCATCCCATTATGAAAAGAAATAATGTATCATATTGTATTCATCGGGGCATGACAAACTAACTAACTAACTTGCTATGGTATAATATTCAGAATAATATCTTCTATTCACATGTTATGATATGCATTTAGCATATACTTGTTAACAAGCTAAGTGCAGTTAAATATAAGGCTCTAGTCATTTTGAATCTTTTACACAGATATAAATCAAATCACATCAGTGCATATTTAGAAACAATGGGAACTTTCAATAGTAATGTAACAAATTACTTTAGTACTATGTACAATTTGTATTGATTAGCATAACATAACATTAATAATACAATGATACTACAATAAAATACTACAATACCATCAGTAATGGATATGCAAAAGACTGATATGCAAAACTTTGAATGTTGATTGCACATGGATTATCTTAACTATTGCACTTTTCGTCAAGAAACCCACCAGTTCTGCACAAAAACGTCCTGCTTCAATAATTATACAGAAATATATTGCACTGATAGAATGTCACTGCATCAATCGTCCAACCATTTATCCAGTGCTGGGTGAACAGGCCGCTAGCCTACCTCAGATTGCAGTGGGTGCAAGGCAGTGGAACATCTTGTACAAAATAATATTACAATTTTTTTGTAACAGTCCTTTCATTTTTTACATCAATGTAATGGGCTCAGGTAGCAAATGCTAGAATACTCTAACATTGAATAGCTAAATAATAGAATTCAATGAATGCGTTCCCATTTGTTGTATTATTTATAGTAAATTTTAGAAATACTTTCAATATACAAACCATATACCTTTAAATTACCTGATGTTTTGTTCTTCTGTGTTTTAAAAATAAACATTGTCAATACATTCTATATACAATCATATGTCACTACTCTGTGTCTATTTTCTGATTTTGTGACTGTCCAAAATATCCTATCATATGAGCACACTGGTTGTGTGCACCAGTTTTTAAATAATTTTTAAAAACATCTTTTAAAACGAATAATTGTAGTGAATTAATTATTACTTTATCGTTATTTTATATATGACTATGTATGATTATTAAAGAAATTATTTTTCAAATATGTGGAATAGAAACAGGAATAGATAATAGATAGATCGTAAATGAACATAGGCCTACACTTTTATACATTAAAAATCCACGTGCCTTTCAAATATGGTTGAATGCTGGTAATAGATGTATGTTTTTTGCAGTCATTAAAACTTTCGGAAATACATCTGTGTCGCCAATTTCGTTTCCAAAGACATTTGATTCATCGGTTCTCCTCACCGCAACTAACGCTGACTTCGAAGGACTCTCGTTCGTGTCATCTTTCAGATCATAGATAGGCCCGCTGTTTGCATCATGGGAAAATAAACCAAAATAATCGTTTTAAAGAAGTTATTTCCCTAAAATTGATTTTAATTCGATTTAATCCGCGGATATAAAATTATTGATTTTTTTTTCTTTTATTGACATATGGATTTTATAATAAATAAATAATATTGATTAACGTTATTAGAACGCAATTTCAGCCCATTTTTATTCTATGTAATTAAGAGCGTAATATTTATTTGTTTTTTATTTGTAGGATTGTGTATTTGGCGGGGAAAAAAGCGGCACTCTCTCCAGAATCAACAAACAATTGTGAAAGCATATAATTATTGGGTGTTTATTTTGGTTACTATTTGGTTACTTAGTATTGTTATATCTTTAAACTGTTAAGTCTCCGTTGAAAAGTAACGGTTCTTAATTCAACAAAATGTTATTGAGCAACAAACTGATACATTGTGACAACCATTGCTGTGATTTTAATGTGATTTTTTATTGTAAAGAAAGCAGTACTTATGAATATGATCTGGTCTATAAGGTTTCAAAAACGTATAAATTTAACGTTTCTAGCATATGTCAATATTCTACGGTTGTCAGACAATAAAACGATGCGTGTTTTTTGTTTCGTGCAACAGAAACTATTTAGTGGAATTGTAGAATCTAATACCCGTGTTATTAATACAATTTTAATAAAACACAAAACAAAATGATTTCGCACACATAATTGAAGACGGAACAAAAACAGTTTTGCTTTAACTATACAACCGTATAACTAAAACACAGAAGAGTTCCATGTGATAACAAAAAAGACAGGATGCTGAATGTTCCATGTATTTTTTGATAGTTGGTTCGTAGTTTTCCATAGCAACAAACATTTTACAGCAGACGTCCAACAAGAATTTTGACGAAAATAAAAGCTGGTACATACTATTTTGTGTTAGGGGTTAAAACACAGCTCATTCACAATTGTGACGTTCACAAGTCAAGGGATCGCACGGTTTTTTTGCAGAAATGAGTTAATGATGTTTCAAGCTGAAGACTTATGAGCTGTTCTCCAATTACGATGCTTATTTTCAAGTAGCTCTGCATTTATAAAATATTATTTTTTGTGTTTAGGACATCATACGATCTAAAAAAAAAAAGTACATTTTAATCAACAACTACCAACCCATAATAATAATAATCATCATCATCATCATCATCACCATCATCATCATCATCACGAAATAAGCATCATAAAGAAAGTGGAACAGAACAAGCGAGTTTCACCCTATAATATCTTCCTATAGTATAAGCTCGTTATTTTTTAACAGAGGTAGGGTACAAAAAACACAAGTAAACAGAACTGCATGCAATTCAACAAGTCCTTGTAAAATCTACACACAAAAATTATGAAAGCAAAGCATGTAAAATTCGATACGATTACCAACAGCCCTAAACATTTGATTTTGGTCAATACCCCTGCAGGTACATACATGGCAGATAATTTCAAGGAAGATAAGAACGTAAAAATAAACGACTTTTAATGAACCCTTATATGTTATCTTCCTTCGATATTTATTCCAATGTAATTCCTTCGGGTCAATGTAAAGGGACTAAATGCAGCGAAAATGGCCTTAAAGGTGATACATAAACTATGGTCATTCATCTGTAGGCTCATTTCGTTCTTATAGTATTCATAAAATTCTACCGATAAAAATTACTCATAATTTTATAGACACGTCAGATTACATCAAAAGCGTGTTACAATTAAAAAGCTGTTGCTTTAGGTCGTCGTGGAGGAGCCGTGGCTCGGCATGATAAGTACTGTGATGGTATCACGAGGTTCGTGAAGTCAAATCCCTGCCGCCGCAAGTTATGATCCATCATTAACGTAAGTCGCGCTGGAGGAAAAAGGTAAAAAAATAAAATAATGTGTCGTTTGTTTCAGCGTGGCATTGTGCTGGGCGTATCTTAGCCGTTTAGGAAGTAAGGGAAAAAGTCCTCAGATAACTCGCGAGAATGCAGGCGCGGTTCCTGGAAAGACCTTTCTAGAAGCTGTCCCCTGTCCCTCCGTCGGCATTACCGATCAAAAGAAGAATAGCTCGTGCTTTTGAGACGCCGCTCTACACAAAGGCAACATCTGCGCAACCTCCAAGGCAAAATTACTGCGGTAAAATACACAAACAGCCAATACAAAATGTTACTATTCATCAGCAAATCCGAAAGATTCCAATAAATGTAATTAGATAAATACGTAGGCAAATCCATCAATCATCTAAAGGCTTCTCGGACTTCTGATAAGGCCAGGAGCCCAGTATTCAAAGCAAATGAAAGATAGATAGATAGATAGATAGATAGATAAAAAGATTGTAATGAGTATACAACTCTAAGAACTTAAATTATATTTTTGTAGTACTGTAGGCCTATATTTCCAAGCATTCATTATTCAGCTGTCTTTAAATTTTATATATTATCGGTCATTATCGTATTATATATATATATATATATATATATATATATAGAGAGAGAGAGAGAGAGAGAGAGAGAGAATTTATTAAAAAATAATACATAGAATAAAAATAATTACAAAAAATATTTTAGGTCGTCACAAGATTCACAAATTAAGTATAATGTGTGATAAACTATGAATTATTTTTTTTTATCGCTTTTGATAAATAGTAGTGAGCTGGAGGACGCGTCGAGTATCATTTTTAATAGAGACACAGAAACTTGCCGTTAGTTTAAATGCACAGCTGCAGAAAATCTCAACCGAACTTGACTGCGTCATGGATACCGAAGTCCGGATTGGATAGGCGACCAATAATGAGCAACTAAGAATGTGACTGATCAAGATTGAAGTCTATCAAAGAGATATGCCCTCCCTCTCCACCAGGGTTGAGTGACCGTAAAACAAACCTCTTCTGGACAGCTCCGGCAGATCACATAGGAGGAGAAGCGGGTTAGGACGTGGAGATGTGCAGCACTGGCTTGTATGATAGAGACTGGTGATAAAAAAAAAAATTCCAAAGATACCGAGGGGCCTTAAGACCACAATCAAGCGACGAAACTCATCATTGGCAGGGAATGTTAAATAGATTAATGTCCTGAATGAAGACCGCATACCCCGCCTATCTATGCCTTGCCAAGGATTTGGATGCTTGCACCATGAACCCAGAGATGACAATGGAAAGCATTGGCAGTCTGCATTGTGGAGTAAACCATGACCACGGTCTGATGAATATTCACAGTGCCCAACATAATCGGAACACAGACGCTTCTTTCCGGATCCATCAGGATTTAACAGCAGCATCTTCGCGGTCAGCTATGGTTTGTAGTATGGCTACGATTCTTGATGGGTCTGGAGAGTACCGTCCTGAATTGTCTCTCCCACTCCATCACGCGATGAGCATGCCAGGCGACACATCCCCATCCGCGATGGGAATGAACGGAACCTACACTCATTTAACTCCACTCCAGCCACTGCCGCCCATATCTACTGTTTCGGAGAAATTCAACCATCCCCATCATCATCATCATCACCAACACCAACGTCTTTCTGGAAACGTAACAGGAAGTTTTTCGTTAATGCGGGATGAAAGGGGTTTACCAGCAATAAACAACCTCTACAACCAGTACCATAAAGACATGACAGGTATGAACCAAGGTTTATCCCCGTTGGGCAGCAGTCCCCTTGGAAACAGCCTGGGTACCATCCATAACACACAACAGAGTCTCCATAACTATGGAAGTCATGGACCCGACAAGATGCTGAGTCCCAACTTTGATGACCATCCCACGATACTCGCCAGAGGGGATCAACACTTTTCTCGAGGACTCAGTGGTCCCACGACAGGTATTATCTCACATTTAAACGGAATGCACCATCCTGGACATCAAGGGCACCCTCAATCCCACGGGCCCACGTTGACTTCAAGCCGAGACAGACCGCCCTCCTCCCCCGAAACGCAAGGTGCCAACTCGGGGCAGCTGGAAGAGATCAACACCAAGGAACTGGCCCAAAGAATAGCGGCGGAACTAAAGCGATACAGCATCCCGCAGGCCATCTTCGCTCAGCGGGTGCTCTGTCGCTCGCAGGGGACCCTGTCTGACCTTTTAAGGAACCCGAAACCCTGGAGTAAACTTAAATCGGGAAGGGAGACCTTTAGGCGAATGTGGAAATGGCTGCAAGAACCCGAGTTTCAAAGAATGTCGGCTCTACGACTCGCAGGTAAGGCAGGTACCCTGACAAAAGCTTCGCGTATGGAGTATACCTACTTGTGCTTTAAATGTGCTCTAAATCCATCGACTGAATTATAGTTAATATGGTAATATTAAATAGAGGCTAACTGTGAAATATTAAAGGGCTAAATATGGATTATTTTAATATAGTTATATTATAACTCTAAGATTTTATTATTAATCGATAATAACGCTCAAGTAATGCGGTTAATAATACTTTTCCCAGTCTGTGATATGGTTTACATCTAACTAAATATGTCATAAGGGAACAGTTTAGCCTGTTTTTTTTTAATGCACTAAAACGATCCTTTCCTCTGAATTGTATTCTTATCGATTCTTGATGTTTTTGTCCCTTAAACCGCAATTGAATATCAGATATCCTGCTGACTTTTTACAACCCATCTATCGCAAAGAATATAGACTCGTAAAGCATCTTGACGGTTATAAATGTGACGGTAATTACCATGATACGTTGATTTTACACTTCCCGCGTTGCCTCTTTGCACTGAATAGTTAATTCTTATTCTTCTGCTTCCATTAATATAAATCGACTATTATTCAAAATTTCATTATTGTGTCAGGATTTATTTGTGTTTATATAGAGAATAAATTTCATGTGGGCTTGTGAGACAGGGAGGAGACACAGGAACGGAAAACCCGGTTCTTTTAATTGAGCATTTTCCCTGTAGGATCCACATAAAATATGGGACAAATATTTGTAATCTTGTTGCCCCCTCTAGCGACGACACGATCCATTGCCTAACATGCCTTCCTTTGTTCTTCCGAAAGTTCTTTTTCATTAGCCTACTTTAAATCTCCGACCCTAGCTTCTCTTTGTACTTTTTTGTTAGAATAAATTTCTAAATAATATATTCACTATGCATGGTCATTTATTTGGAAGAAACAAATAAGATAAAATGCTGCGACTAAATATGACTTTTATGCTAAATAACTGAAATGTAAAAAGAGTTAAAGTTATATACAGAGGTTAGAAGATTGATGTTTACAAACCAAACATCATGTAAAACACATCAATTCAACATTGACGAAAGTATCATTAGGCTCACAATATCTGTATTGATATTGGGCTCCGAAATACCAAATAACTGATCCTGGTTTGACTAAAAAGGATTACTTTTGTAACTCTAGCACATTACATTTCGACTGCAAAATGACTATGAAAATTAATATATCAAATGAAAGTTGCCTTTCGAAATTCTCTTAATAAATGTATTGCTTTTAAATTAAACAAGTGTCTACAGCCAACAATATATTCATAACTTATTTTAAAACGAGACCTGAGAGTTTCTCCTACCTGATCTTTATCTAGTACCGGTGTTAAAGCCCATATGGCGCCCTAGGCGAGATTCAGCGGGGGCGCCTCCTGTCCGAGACAGTCGAAATCGGCTGGCTAAGTTGCGCCCCCTCAGAAGGTAGCCGGGCGCCTATGCCGCCTAATTGGCTGACTAGTACTGTCTTTATCTTACTAAACGTAGAATATGTTGCTGAACGTTTTGCTCCATGAGTGATGGTGTTACGTGATCGGAGAAGCTGGAGAATTGAAAAGAACAGAAGCTGTAGAGAATCCATTAATTATTGATAGAAATCGGTGTATGACCTATTGCTGGAGCACAAAACGTAACCTTTTCTTAGTTTAAGTCGAGCGTAAACCGGTTTGTTTGTATTTGTAGTATTAATATTCATTTTTTACTTATGGACGTAGTGAAAACGAAAACAAATATCGCGACTATTTTGTGAATCCTGTTAGGTAGTCCTACATTGATTACAACGATTATAAAAACATATATAGGCTTAACTGTAGCATGCTATAAAATGGTTTATTTTCTGAATGTGCGGATGCTAAAATCGCAAAGATTTGGTCCTATACTTATGTAAGACATTTTAAAATGCATATAATAAGCCATGCTTATGATTGAATCAAAATACACACAGATGGGTTTCTTTTGGGTGGTTACAGATAAATTACAACCGAGTTAGCTGGGCTTAAACATACTCATAATTACGCGTAGTATACGCGGACTTGTGAATAAATGGTTATTTTTCCTTGAACTTAGTGTATGGATGGTCTGTGTGTTTTTGGTATGTTCTTCGTAGATTACTGGGGCGCAGAGGTGGGAGGGACGGGGGAACACGCCCCGGGGGGGGGGGGGGGGGGGGGGGGGGCGGGGGGGGGGGGGGGGGGGGGGCGCCGGCGGCCCCCGCGCGCGCCCCAGCCCGCGCGCGGCGGGCGCGGCGAGGAGGGGAGGGGACGC
>JAODLD010000124.1:19483784-19503009 GCA_026781065.1 Mormyrops boulengeri
GGGAAAAAAAACGGATATTTATCACGTTATGGGGACATTGTGTCCCCATAAGGATAGGTAAACCAGGTCGCACACACACACTCACTCACACACACACACAGATATATCCATTCATCCATTCCTCATAATTGCTTATTCAGTGCAGGGTCGTAGGCCCAACCATGGCACAGCCGGCGCGGGATGCCAGTCTTTCACAGGGCACTCACACTCACCCAGTGATGGAGATAACAATTCATCAAACTGCATTTTTTTGGACTGTTCTGGGAAATCTACACACACAGAACATGCACTCCACACGCACATATACCTCTGCATATTATTGCTATTATTATCATTTTCATTATTATCATTATCATCATCATCATTGATCTCCCATAGCTGCTTCTCCAGTGCAGAGTTGCTATGAGCCGGGACAGAGTACCAGGAGACGTCATGAGCACCCGGATTGGGATACATGTCCATCACATTCTAAATTGATAAAATATATGTGACTGCATTGTGTTTTACGCATGTATATATAAAACACGCATATAATTTCATGAATAGCACTAGTTATTACTTGGAAAATGATCAAATATGTGGAAGGAAGAATTGCTTAAATTATTAATTACAATTTTTCATAAGGGCCACTTGTAAGTGATGTTGGAAACATTTTTACAGGATATCGGCGGGACGTGTGCCTTTCTTGAACCAAAGCAAAACCTGAACCTCGGTCCTTGTTCCTCTGTAGTTTTTATTCCTGTGAATACCTCAAGTATTGAATGGGCCGCCGTGCCGGATCCGTCGCTGTGGTGCTGTGCAATGCGATCCTGCAAAGAACAAAGTCAAATTATACCAAAGGTTTTAAAAGCATTCTTTCTCCAAATGGGCGCAAAATTGTGGCATACTAGCAGCACAGACTGTGTGTTCCTTCCTGAATTTTTGGAGATATATACCTCATAGATTGTAATGTGGGATAATGCTGTTATAGCATAAGATTTTATAATGTTGATGAGGTGCGCTTACTAACCTGTGTAAATATGGGGACTCTTATCCACTGGGATTGGTTGCATAGCAATTTTTATAAAACATTTCTCTTCTTGTGTGGTAAATTCTGCATTTGCTTGTTTTTAGTTTAAGTGCTGCAGTATTGGCCTGATTTTGTGTGTGAGGACAGTAACAGTGGGCGAGTAGCTTAAGGCAATGTGATTAGAAAAATGTGATTTCATTTTACAAAAGATTATTTTTATAAAGGTTATTTCTGCATGTCAGGTTGACTTTGGTCAATCTGTGGCTCAGTTGTGTATGTAGTGAAATGTTCTTCTTTCTTGGGTTAATGCAGCTAAGTCATGCACCCTTGATGAAATTCAATGAGCAAGCAAACTCATGTAAAGAAGCTTCCTATTGGGCATGTAGTATCTTCCAGAACGTTGCATTTCGCCATAATTATATTAACATAATTTTGTTTATAAGGTCAAAGTGCCTAGTACCATTTTTATTGTTTTGCCTGATTCACTAGATCAGTGTTTCTTAATCTGGTCCGGGGGGGACCCACACACAGTCTACGTTTTTGCTCCCTACTGTAAGCTGGGAGGGAGCAAAAACGTGGCCTATCTGGGGGTCCTAGGGGAACTGGGTTGAGAAATGCTGCATAAATAGAGTGTGGTGCCAGGATGTGGTTTTTGAAAAGTGATGCTTAGACCAAAGACAGATCACAATAAAAACAAAGGCTATCATCTGTTCTACGTATGCATGTGCCCAGGATCCACTACAGAAAGCACAGTCGAGATAAAGGTGTTAAACCTTTGCACCTGAAAACTTATCTAGAAATGCAGCGACAAATTTACAGTCAGTTCAGGCTCAACTTAATATATAATGTTTTTAAAAATTGTACAGCAATACATAATGTTTTGTTGGTATACAATTTAAATGTCAAAAGGTTGATTGTAGCAAATGTGTCTAAAGATCATTTTTACCAATTATGATGGCTAAAGGCCCACATATTACCCTTCAGTATTGTTTTCATGAATTACAAAAGTAAAATTGGGGCATGCAGTGTGGAAAAGACAGTTTTTGTTAATCTCTTACCTGAAAAAGAGTATTTTCAATTTCAAAAAGTTAAACAACAAATATTTTTACTCTCTGTCATATATAATCTTGCAGGTATGTTTGAATATGATTAATTTTGAAGCTTAATTTTTTTTTTAAATGACCATTTAGGGTATGGTATCCTCTTAGGAAAATGTACTGTGTTATACTGTTTTTTTTTCAGTTTTAACTGAGAAAGTACATTGTGAAGTGGTGAAATTTCCTGTAATTTATTGATTGTTATCTGGAAAATAAAACTTGTTTTACCAGTGTAAAATATTCAAAAATAGAAATACTGTCCTAGTGTTCAAGTCATGCATCTTGTACACAGCTGAGAGTCATGTATGTTCACATATGTTTCTGTTTACGTATGTGTACACATGCATATTCTTCAGTTTTCAGATTAAAAATAAAAGTTAAGTAAACTAATATTGGTATTAATCCAAATGACTGTTTGTATTTGCGCCTCTTGTCTGTGCAATGTTATTAGTGGAGTTAATAGCAAAAAAACTCAAGATGTTGTTTCAGTGTTACCTGTTCTGCAAACATTGGCGCTTTTAATGTTACTAAAGTTGTTGTACTGGGCACTTTAAAACCTTTGCAGAATTTCCACTCATGTGTTGTTATACTGTTTGTACTTGATATTTAAATATAATGTTCACAAATTAGAGTTTTGTTTGCATCACAGTAAACCTCTCTTACTAATTTAGTTATTCTCACTATCATCAAATGGTAGTGCTGTATATTCTGCGATTAATATAAAATAAACTTTTCTGACATTCTTAATTGTCTTCATTTTCGGATGGTAGGCCAAAAACCAGTTTCCAAGGCAGAAACACAGGATTCATTTGGTGATCATTGAGATGTCTAATATTTGATGTCTAATATTTGATTTTCACAGGGAAAAATAATATTGTAATATTGACAGTGCTGTTTTGTTGCTGTATATCCACACAGTGACAATCATTGTGCATACAACTTTCCATTAAACAGGTATTTCCAGGATACATGTACAAAAGTAAAAAGCATACTTAAAGAACTCCATTATTAAAACAAATTAAATTTATAGAGATCAAATTAAATATTGGTTAAAATGTGTCCCAAACTACCTGAAATAGCTGAGGAAGACGGGGGGTTCCACAAAGCAGGACTTCTCTGTTAGCTGGGTTATGGTTGTCCAGTAGGAATTCTCCTTACCTAAACTCTTATTGGACGATCATGATTTCTATCTCAAGTTAACCCAGGTTCGTGGAACACCTCCCTGATGGTAAAGGGGACTGTAAACAATAGAGTCTTACTCTTCTCCAGGGCATGCCCTAAAACCAGAGCATCATCAAAATCAGGGTTTGTCACCCGCTGGAGTCTGTGGAGTTGTGGCAGGGAAACACGGTTTTATCCATACTGGGAGATCTGGAAAAGCTGAGAAACCGTGATCTAAATCATACAGGAAGTGGACAACAGAAACACCACATTCATTTGTCCAAATTAGGAAAGATTAAGTGTACATAGAAAGGACAAACTGGGGAGTGATGCACTTTGACATATTTTATTAGTCTTAGAAAGGGGCAAAAATACTATTTACAGTGGTTCTCTAGTCAAACACCTTGAGGCCAAAATCTGTTTCAAATAAAAAAATAATAATAAAAAAAACTGTAGTTACTTTTGTACTGTGATGTCCTTGGGATCAGCTGTACCAACATCTGCCAGGTTAATGAGTAAATCCAGAAAGAAAGAAATCTCCCAAAGCAGTGTTTCCTAACCCAGTCCTTGGGGATCCCCAGATGGTGCGCATTTTTGCTCCCTTCCAGCGCCCTGTCGGACAGTCCACATTTTTGCTCCCTCCCGGCGCCCTGTCGGACAGTCCACATTTTTGCTCCCTCCCGGCGCCCTGTCGGACAGTCCACATTTTTGCTCCCTCCCGGCGCCCTGTCGGACAGTCCACATTTGTGCTAAACCTGGACTGTCTGGGGGTACCCAAGGACTGTACTGAGAAACACTTTCTCAAAGCATTCAAGAAAAAAGGCAACAATTATGTAAAGGCTTCCGTAACAGCAGTATCTGTTTTGCAAAAGAAGAATGTCTGTTGTAGTTGCATAAAACTAACTACTCATTGATAAAACAAATGAATCATTTAAACTGCAATACCCAATGACATTTCCAATCTTCTGTAGTGGTAGAGCTCCAAAATCTCAAAAGCAAAGTTAGGTAAATAATGCAAACCGTACATTTAAGTATATAGCAAGTCCAGTCCCAGAAAAGGCAAAAATGTGATTTTATTTCCATTTCTTCCTTTTTCATTAGAGCATGTAAGAAAATTATTTATTTATATCAGCTTTTCATTTCTGGTAGAAGGTGGTTTCCATACAGTGACTGGCATAAAAGTGGTGACCAAAAGTGTGAGTGAGATCTATAGCTACTTTGCATGCTGTTCCTAGGTCTTCCATTGACTCTACATTACAATCAGGACACCGTGTTCAGAGCTTCTGGCTGGTAAAAAAGTCTTTAGTCCGTCCACACGTGGGGTTGACACACAGCGGGCAGGACAGGGTCAGCTGCCGCGAGCAGGGTTCGTTGGACTGCAGGTGAGAGCGCACCAGGTCTGCCAGGGCCTGCCAGAAGATGCAATACTCAATAACACTTTTTAAATGATCAATCATCAACAATGTTCTTCTTCAGAACAATCCGACCTTTCAAACTACACGTTTTTCCATCTCTTATGTGATATGCATGACATGTACGTACCTATGCCTCAGAGTGTGATTAATGCAGTAATTAATTGCTAATTCATGAAAAATATTTTAAGATAAATAAACAGATGGTAATGCATCTTTATCCGCTGTACTCCATCGCCTACAATACTGAACCGAATGAAGAAAGGAACACTTTTTTGTGAGATGTTTGCATTCAATGAAAAAACACAACTACTGCAAGAACCCTGGCGAATTTCCTCTTATGACGACAGTGTATAGAGACACAGAAGAGTCACGCCAACAATGCAAACTAGTTTTAAGAAGTGTGTGTCGTATCTAGATAACAGAAAACTGCAATCTCCTTTCAGCTTACTATCATAACTGATACATTTTAAAAGAAACAAACTCAGTTCTACAGATGTTTTTGCAAAAAGCAAAATCAATAACATGTATACTAAAACAAACAAAAAGGCACTGTGCAATTCAATTGCTACATTTATTTAAAATAACTAATATGCAACTTAACCAATTAGAATTCTGGAAACATTGTGTCATTCAAAGATATATGATCTATACAGACAAGCAATTTGCTTTGATGAAATGTTGTTACATTGTTTAGAATCATTTACTGCTGTGCAGAAAGTTTAACATGTTCTTACCTTAAAGAACAGTGGGTTTCCATTTAGAGACTCAGCCCTTCTGATATTTTCTACACCACACTGCCGAAGAAAACAGAAGGTTCAGTTTCTATTTATAGATTATTTCTTACCATGCAGTAAGATACATTTATTCCAGGTTTAGATCTTGAGTATTTATCACTCTATTAAACCTACTTGTAAGACAAATATGATATAATAGAGGTATTGCATTAGGAGCTAGTTGTTTTCTTAAAAGCCTTTTCTAAAATGTACATGTGGGTAAAATGATGATCCTCATTTGTCTTTCAGTTACAATACTTGTAGGTTAGGGTTTTTAAAAAATATTTAAAGATTGTTCTTAAATCCTAACCACTGAACACAATACTCGCATGTCATGCAGGCTAGAAACTACGTCTGATATGTCAACAAATCTATTACAGGTTTATTTCCATTTTTGTGTAACAAAACACGATATGCTGGTGCATGCTGTGTAATAAATCACCCTGTAAAGAAATCCTGTTAAATTTACTAGATGAGAAAGACTCACCTCCTCCCCCAAAACCTGGGAGTACTCAATGTCCAATTCGTGGAGCGTCTCAATGTGATCACTAGTGAAAGCGATTGGCACCAGTAGGATGTTCCTCTTTCCCCGCTGACACAGGCCCTTGATGACTTCATCCGTCTGTGGACCAAGCCACGGCATAGGGCCTACCTGAGGAAACAAAGGCAAAACAGTCTGCAGTTGAGAGAGATTGCTGCACCGTGAATGTCTTTCCAGCACATTGTTAATTTTTATAATGCAGGGAAGCACTCAGGATAAAATGGGACTCCATGACAGGGGATACACTTTGCATGGGCAATTTAGAGAGTCAGCTACCCTAAAAGCATTGCCCTTGGGCTATGGAAGGCAGCTAGAGTATCCCAGAGGAAATCCACACATCACAGGGAGACCATGATTCAGGAATAAACATGAATCACTGTGAAAAAGGTGAGCCTACATATTTAGTATTAAATATTTAAAAATTCAGGGTACGTTTTAAAGAAACAAATGTACAGTGATGTCTGGTCTTTCAGTAGCTGGTTAAGTATAAAGATTCACCACAAGATGGCACCATAGAGTATTTGGCTACCGCTCACACCATGCACATTTTTCACCCTTCTGCTTGAGGCTTTTTAAAACTTGTTAAGAGGTAGGGGAGTCCTCCCATGAACCAAATCCAGTACACAGAGGCTAATGTAAGTTTTATTAAATGTTATAATCAGTAAAAAAACTGACTCAAAATGCACACCATGCATTCTCAAGCATGCAGATGTAGTAGAGCAGTGTTTCCCCTCAGGGATCCACAAACGGTCCATGTTTTTGCTCCCTCCCAGGTCCCTGCCAGACAGTCCACATTTTTGCTCCTTTCCAAGGGAGTCCTATCTGGGGGTCCCCGAGGACTGCCTTGGAAAACACTAGCAGCAGACAAATGACTGCAGGATCTCAAACGCCCAGTATGGGTATTACCTTGGACTGCCACACCAGGCGATAGGGATTGCAGTGCTGCAGTCTCTCCATCACTCTCTGAACTGTCGCTCCCACTTCCTGAGGATAGGGATCGCCACGGTTGACTACCTGCACACAAAGATCCCACAGCGCTGATGACGGTGCTGCTGATGAAGACCTCAGCAACACTACAGGAAACGACAAGCCCTGGCATCAAAGTAAGACAAAGGCACCACGTCTATCGTGGAGACCCAGCCGCAAAGCAACACCAATAACAAACTGCAAGACATTCATTTATCGTGTGTGTGAATGAGCCCTGGGTACAGAACCTCTGTCCTGGGCTGTCTGCTGCGTGGGATGGGATCCAGACCCATAAGCGATCCCTATCCCAGATAAGTGCTGCGTGGGTGAATGGACGATGGATGGAAATTATTCTCTTATTTAGTTCAGCAGCTACTGGAAGCAGCACATGGAGATGAAATTAAGGAAATGTGAATGTTATTGAAATCAGTTTTGTTTGTCAGAAAAGCTGTTTTGTTCACACTGTATTGCAGTGAGCTAATCCTGGAGGCCAACAAAGCATGTAAATTCTACGTAAGATTTCGGGAAAAAAAAATATATATGTGTCATTAAATTTTTTAAAAGTAAAATAGCATTAATGTGAAAAAGTATTAGTCCCCTGCTGTACTTACCGACATGGGTAAGGAATGAGCAGAGAAGAGGATCACAACGTCGTCCCTCTTCTCTGGTGGGAACTTCTCCAGTTCACTGAGAATATGTTGGGCAAAGCACTGGAAATAACAGTTAGAGGGACAACACTTATATTGTCTGTACAACAACTTATTAGGCAGAAATTTGAACAGAACAAATTTAAAATAACATTCTTTAAAACGCAATGTCACATTTTGGAACGTATTGAAGGATCAGATGTGGAAAGCTCAGCCTAACCATCTGTTTCTGAAAATCTTTCCTTAATGTAGTTTATTAAATCTACAGGGAGCAATGCACAAACCAAATAAACCAATATAAATAAATCAAAATATTATTAAAATCCAATATAAATATCACAACTGACAAATATTACTGTAAAGCACATGAGTGCAAGCTAAATAAGGCTGATGGTAAACATTACATTCTGAAGCCAATAATTCATGAATTACACGGAGACGCGAGCATTTTAAAAATTCTTATGTCGACATGACTAATGGTTGCACTTGTGTAGGCTTCTTTTACATGTTTTATTTCTAATCAGCAAACGTGGGGCTCTTACCTCAATGAGCAATGGGTGAGTGGGCCACCTGTCAATCACACTCCACTGCATTTTGGGACTTTCTCCCCGGCTACTGTAGTAGCGATATATAGCATTCAGGCTGCTGCCTAATTACAAAAGTCACAGATAATTATAAATGCAAAGACATTTAAAGTGACAAATGGCTCACACGGCTCACTTAACCATTTCAGGCCAATTTACTTTGTTATGGCACATACATGTTATAGCCTCCCTTTACAAGTTCCCCGTGTGAAACTGAAATGCTTATTAATTATCAAACATAATAAAACAATTCAATTTTAAACACCCAACAATAGTACATGTAGACGTGGAATTTAAAAGGGGCATGAAGAGACACTAAATGTTTTAAACAGTCACATTTATAGAGGAAACATAATATTTCATTAGCTCTAGTTAGTATAATGGAGGTCTCACATTACTTTTCAATGTAATTTCAATAGTAAATGTATCCATTTACCAAAAGCAAAAGTGAAAATCCACACAGAAAATGACTCAGACTAAATAAGATTGCTGCAGGAGTAACAGTTTTCTAACAGCACAAAGGAGGGTGCAGTGAGACACAGGTTACTGTAGCCCTAACTAGTGTTTTTACATTATTTTACATGACTCTGGAAATACATAATGATTTCATTCAGCTTCAGCTTCAGCCGTTAGGTGCCTTTAAATGGAATAGACCATACTGTACCTGTGGTAGAGCAGCTGTACTGGGGGTACTGGGTAAAGGCCACTGCCCTCTCTATGCCATCCCTCTCCATCTGCTCAATGGCGCTTTCCGTCAGTGGATGAACATACCGGAATCCAATGTAGAACTTGTGTGGAGCTTGTGGAAGACAGACAGACAAAGAATGAATCAGCAATGGACATCACATTTATATGTAATGTCAGCATACGAGTCTAAGGTTTGTATCAAGACACTCCAAAAAAAAAAAACTAAATTAAACAATAGTTTTGGAGACCTTATCTGTTTCCCAGTATACATTAAAATGTCCTCAATTCGACTGACTGTACATTAAGGGGTTGTGACCAAAAAATGATAACATAAAGCCTTCCTTGTTTTCACTACTTACTAGTTAAAGACTTTATACTGCAGGTAATATACTTTCACCATACCATCCTGGGGTAAACTTAGTATATGACTTGTCTATGGATGGATATTAAAAATGTTGCATGCTTAAACATATCTCTGAAAAAAGTTAAAAAGATTAACTAAACATGCCAAGATATACAGACGAAGACAGCATAATAACCAGAAAGTTTTTGTAATGTGACATTTAATAAAAACTGAACCAAAGTAGCGGTAAAACTAAATCACTAACATAAAAACAAGCTTAAATAACCCTTTAGTGCAAGTTTTATTTATTTATTTATTTATTTATTAAGTTTTCTTGTCCTTATAATTTACATTCGTGGCAGAAAAAAAACGGACTAGCATTGTATTTATACACTCAATGTGTCAAAATGCATAGAAACATTAGAATTAGCCCAAAACTGTAACAGTATAAAGGAAAATTGCTAAGAAACGTAATTTCCTAAATTTCGTAATCCTTAAGTACCATATAAATACTGTGCGCCTTATTGAAATGACTCAGTGTGTCCTTGGTGCAAGTTTTTCACGGCAGCATTTAGCTTTAGAGATTTCATATAACTATATTTCTTAATATATTTAGATTCGACTGATTCAAATCAGTGAAATGCAGAAAACAAGCATTATAAAACACATCATTTCACAGCTTTGTTCATGACAGAAATAAGTGATGCACAAAACGATCCTACAAAACTGTTCTTGCTGTTGGTACATATTTACATTTTTTGTTTGTTTTTAACAACTTAAAAGCTGCAATGAAATGATATCAGGGTAGAAATAATCTTAAGAGCCACAAGCATTTTAAAGGCAGATGCCCAGTATGAAAAGCTTATCAACGAGGTGGGGAAGGGCAGGAATGGTCACTTTTATCTGCTCTGTCACAGAAAAGCCCCTCCCGACCAGTATCTGCCGTGTATCGCCTCCCTAAGCCAGAGCCCAGCTAACAGACTGTTCGTACGTGGAAGCTTTTGGTCGTAATGGAGCAGTGTGAGAATATGGTTGATAATTATGTTACATAAAATTTCAAAAGAGTAGAAAATCTGTATCACAATTCCAATTAAACTAAAATGTCACTATTCTGAAACCAGCAGAATTTGGGTTTAACATTTGTGTGCATAATGCTTAACAAGGAAAACACCAATGGATAGAGATGATCAAATATCAAAAAGTGCTACTGTGCGTGATGTGTGTGTTGGGGGGGGGGGGGGTGATTTAGCTAAATATAGTCTAATACTTAACATCCTTAGTTACCCATCCATCCATCCATCCATCCGTTAACCTCTTACCTAATACAAGGCTGGAGCCATCATACACTAAAAGAAATTTACTTAAAACACTGTAGGAGAAAACTGACTCAAACAGAGGTGCAAGGGCAGGGGGCGAGGGAAAACCGGGGGGGAACCAGGCCAGAAACTGGGAGCCAATTCCGCTTGGACATTTAAAAAATGTTAAAACTGATAAAATGTTACTTTAACTTCAGCTTCAACAATTTCAACAAATTCAACAATTTTTGTCCCATAAGTTTCACTACCTGTTTCAGGGCACATGTCATCCAGGAGTCGCACCATCCCTTCACCCTGCAGCGTAGTCCACTTTTTAATAGGGGAACCGCCCCCAATTTTGCTGTATTGCTCCTGAATCTTAGGAGTTCGCCGCTTAGCAATAAAAGGCCCTAGTTTGCTGAGGAAGAGAAAAAAAGCCAAAAAACATGCTCAGAAACTATAAGATAATGAGTAGGCAAGGTTCTACCTTTAGCCTATAAATTATGTATAATGAGGCCAAATAAAACTGAAGTCACAGAAACAGGGGATAGACTTACAGATCTAGAGCTACTTTTCATACTACTGTATTCAGCTCATGTGTACAGTGTATCATAAAGGACACACACTGGCTGTTCTTACTTTTGTACTGGAAGCGTCATCAAATCCCTGTCCATAAAAAGCCGGAAGAGAAATCCATGGACGTCGTCAAGTTTCTCAGGTCCACCCATGTTAAGCATAAGAACACCAGTTCTCGGTTTTCTTCAGAAGAGAAAATTGAAATTGCAGTTAGGGAGATTTACCACAGTGCGTACTTTTTAAAAACATGATTAAGCAACAAACAAAACATGAATAACAGTAGCGATGTAATGGCTGGGACATCGATCATCAACGGCTTAGCCAACAAGCACCGGAGAGAGGACACGGACATATTCATGTGTTAAACGTAATGTCAGGTCACCAGTTAACACTGGCTCCATATCGCTAAACACTTACAAGAACAATGTGAACAAAAATGCATTTCTGAGCCAAACCCAAAAGACTGAATGTTTGTAACAGCAGCATCATACCTATTTTGCAATAGTGAGGATCACGTTTCTGTAATTTCAATGGTGCTTTTAAAAAGAGTTACTTCCTCAGTATACTCAGTTCCTAGCCAGGATCTGTGAGTGTCTAGTTTGTACACACTTCCTGTATCCCCAGAGTCATGAAACAAGCTGGCTAGACAAACAATCTCAATGGAGCCCACAGTGTAGGAATTTGCATCCTGTGATAGACTGGGATCTTGTCCAGGGCGCCATGTCCTGTTTTTCCTGGATATATACTCATGCATTGGATAAGGGGTTAAGGAGGAATGGATGGAAAGATATTGCAAACACATTTTCACCTATTTTCCTGGGACTGTGGCATGTGTTTTGCGGCTGGTTTGGTTGCAGCTGCGGCCGTTGACTGCCACCTGGAAAAGGCACTGGAACGCAATCCGGCGGCGCTGCGATTCTGCAGAACTGCAGAGACAAAAAGATCACAAACATAATACTCATAGCTCTACAAGATTTCAACTTTTCATTTAATATAACTAGGCAAACACCGACTTTGGATAAAAAAATAATAATAATTGCGTAATTTATTCCTAGTCAAATGGTGAACGATATGCTCTCATGCCTGTGCGACAGTAGTCAGCTAGCCATGTAGCTAAAGATGTCATCATGCTTTCTAATAAAACGGAAACTTTCCGTGGAAAATTACACAATCGACAGGTCCTTAAAGTCGAAAGAAATCGCCAGTGAATGAAACAGTGAAACTTCACGAACTGAAACTCACCCCGGAGTGAGCGAGTCACGCCGGCCGTAAGTGCCATGTTAGCTGCGCTCAGGCGACCGCGTCCTCCGGCTCGCCAGGAAAAGGCACTTTGGTTCCTCGTTTCGATCAATCATATATTTACTTTGTATCCCCTTTTAGGATGCAGACCCCGTCTCTGCAATGTTACAACATTCACTGATAATAAACGCGCCCACCCAACCTCCCCCGCTAACGTACGGCGGCGGGCTCCGCCTATCCGCCCCTCTTCGGCACCTGAAGGTGACACGGCCGCCAGTGCTGCTGCATGATAACAGTAATATAAAATAAAACCAACATCAGACATGTCATGTATTCGTATATGACTTACACAAGTGCTTTTTGTTGTTCTGCATAAGAAACAAAGGTAATATAATGAGCTCACCTGGAGTTTTTACATCCAGGGAAGTGGGAAATTCTTTTGGGTTTACTGTGCCGATAAGCCGCATTGCATGACTTTTACAAGCGACTACACGTATGACCCCAACATAAAAATAATTGATATGTTATTATTATTGGGGCATTACTTATTAAAAATGAAACTATTCATCGTAAAGAGTCAAAGATGATATAATGACTTTAATTTTGTTACTGGGCGACTGATTAAATTATTTTAATAAGGTGATAAAATATATATTTTAAAAGAAATTTGCATATTTTCTAGTGCTATTGATATTGGGCTTGGTTCGAAGAGGCCCACATTTGTACACGCAAGATCATTCTAATGACTAGTCAGTCATTTTGATATGTAAGTAGGCATTATTCAACCCATCAAGAGCTTCAAAACAAGAGGGAAAGTTTTTTAATTAAGTCGCAAGTCATGACTTATGATAGACTGGCATCCCGTCTAGGGTGTACCCCAAACTAGTGCGGTCGTGGATGCACACCAGCCCCCATAACACTACCCAGGAAAAGTTCCTTGGATGGATATATGATATCAAAATATGACAACCTGAATCTCACACATGTACTGCATGTATGTTCACCGAATCTAGTTGGATGGCATCAGACACATTTTGATCAATTTCCATTAACTAAACAGTCAAAATGTTTACTGACAAATTTGATCTAGAACAAAGTCTTCGCCAATTAAATATTGCCACTTTTCCAAGACCCTGTAAAGAACAAGCGGCTGGACGTTGAGCTGTGGATAATGCCATTCCCCTGCCATAGAAGCGGCTGTATACAGATTTACAGCTGTTTTGCGACAGTTTGCCTCAGTTTCCGTCGTCTTTTCCGTGACGCCACGCCCATTTTAAAATATGCAGTTTGATTGGTGGAGCGCTTGACCTGCCGTCCAAAAAGTGTCGCAGGGAAGCACAGGAAGTGACTACTGTTAGTAACATTTTATTTTCACTACAGTATATCCGGTGACATTTTATGAGAGACATTTTGATATTTTAAACAAGAAAACGTTCATTCTTGAAAAATGGTAAGAGTGAAGGTAATCGGGAATGATTCTGAATTCCAGCCTGAGCTTACGGGCGCCGGCTCTAGACTCGCCGTAGTCAAGTTCACAATGGCCGGGTAAGGCTGAAATCTAGCCGTTGGCTCCATTCTGTGTTACTGTAAATTTGTTTGTGTGATCATGCTTTTAAATAAATAACCGGTTAGCCAATTGACAGTAGGAACATACCCGCTTAGCTGAACACGCTCCTCCATAATTTTGATTGATACACTTCACTGGTAGCTACGGTTAGCCGTCGGTGAGGCTGCTTTTAGTTAGCATTGCATTGTAGTAATGCTGAGTGACATTAGTCATCATATTTAGCCAACGTATGCTAACCGGGTCTAGGTAATTCGCTACCAGTTTGAACAACTTCTAATACGATGCCTATTCGCCTCTTACATTACGGCCCGTTTGACGTTTGTTAGCTAGCCGGCTAGATAATGCCTCATTACTTAACACTTTTTTGTGTAACTGTTCGTCTTTTTTTTACACAAGTTTATTTTGCAGTGTCGTCTCGTCCCAAATACCGCACTACGGCTTGTTGGATTCTTTAAATTTCGTGTATTATTTCCGATTAAGGAGCCAGGGCTGGAGAGCACAATAAAGCAGACAGAAAGCGTGTTATTGCCTTCTAATAACGTGGCCGAACCCCGCCTGAATAATGGGACATTGAAAATGGACTCGTGTTAATACCTCACTGTTGCTATATGTACGTCCTTTACAAGGTAAATATGTCGGACTGTAAATCTATGAAAGATATATGAGTCTGTCTTAATCATGGAGTGGAGGTGACCGATATTGAGCGTACTGCTGGAGGCAGAACATGAGATTAAGACAGAGTAAATCCGCGTGGATTCTGTAGTTTCGGTTTGCCTTGAACGGAAGGCAGAGGAGCATTTTATTGCGGAATACGTTGGATCGTGTGGAATTATATTGGCTATATACTGTGTTGCGGTTTGTTTAATACACTGTTGTGAACTAAGCAGCGGCACGAAAGTCGGGTGCTGATTGGTCAGTGGGATTTATGACGATTGTTCGCGTGATAACGTCATTGTTAAACTCATTTTATCGTCGCTATCAGGAAAAAAAATCGTTGTTGTAGTAACAGTAACATTTTAAAATACATCTCAATAAACTTCTTTTTTAGGTGTCGGCCCTGCATTAGAATAGCTCCTGCCTTCAACTCGTTGAGTGCCAAGTATCCACAAGCTGTGTTTCTTGAAGTTGATGTGCATGTATGTCAGGTAAGGTTCATTAGATGGTAACGTGCAGGAATTGCTTGCAGTGATACAAATAGGTGTAACAGTTTTCATACCTAATGGCTGCCGTGTGTCTTATCAATTGACCCAACTGGTACAGCAGTAGTGTATCACTTTATCTGGTGTCTAATCTATGAATCCATTAGATTCATTACCACTCAGTGCTGAAATGAATACCATGTAAACGGTACATATTTATGTAAAGTACAGAGATGTGCTACACAGTAACATAAGGTTTAATATTCTTTCCTGTAGCTAGAAATGGGGTTATTATACAGCATGATCTTAGAGAGAAGTTAGATTGGCAACATTGTAATAATGAAATACCTGCAGTGCCTTTATAAAAACTGTTATGAGAGAATGTGGTCCACGACCAAAGATTATAGAACTGTTTACTAGCGAAGTCATAAGCAGAGGGCAGATTTCTGAGATGTAGATGCCGTGTTTAGGTACCTAATTGCTCTGATAACAAAAACAGAAGTGAGTCTCTGTGAATGTGTAGCGAACAATGAACAGTAGGAATATAAAGGAACTTCATTTCCTGTGTTGACAAACTCAATTATAAAATAGCTAAATAATTCAAATGAAGCAAAGAAAATAACTACACCAAAGCTGTTTAACCCATCACACACTGTATTACTGGTCAGGATAAATGTTCAGATTATGTGGTACTGATTTATTTCTTTATTTTGCAGGCAACTGCTGCTGGAAACAACATTTCAGCAACACCTACATTTTTGTTCTTCCGGAACAAGGTGCGGGTGGATCAATACCAAGGAGCTGACGCCACTGGGCTTGAGGAAAAGATCAAGCAACATGTGGAAAATGACCCTGGAAGTAGTGAAGATTCTGATATCCCAAAAGGATATGTGAGTACATAGGTCTGATATCCCAAAAGGATATGTGAGTACAAAGGTCTAAAGTGATGTTGAACAATTAACTTTATTTGTTTGGGGCTTATCTAAAAAAACTTGAAATATGTAGCTTGGGCTTTGGTTATACCAGGAAAATAATTAGCATTTTTTTCTGCTATATTGTACTTAAAATCTAAAAATTAGTCCACAGAATTAATCAAAAATGTTTTTTTTGTGACTCTTTTGGCCGTTTGTTATGTGCTAAGTGGAGCAGTAAATGGAGTGGTAGAAGAGACTCAGCCACTGCATTTTTTGATTACAGAATTGTACCAGAATAAACCATAAAGCTTGATGGGAAATGCAGTCATTTAAGTCTCAGCAAACTGCAGGCAGTACTGATATTGCATGGCTTTTCAAAACATTTGTTGCCTTGTATAGGATATGTAAATAGGGAATGATGTCTGTATAACGTGAATCTTTCATTGTCCTTGTACAATGTATTATACTTGGTACTCTAATAGGTTGTTATTTTGTCTCTGTTTTTATCCTCAGATGGACCTTATGCCATTTGTAAACAAGGCCGGATGCGAATGCCTAAATGAAAGCGATGACAGCGGCTTTGACAACTGTTTAACAAAGGACTCATCGTACCTGGAATCTGAGTGTGATGAACAGGTCATTTATTTCTCTAGATTAAGTACAAATAAAAGGGATCAAAAATCCCCCATTGTAATGCAGTGACTACAGATTATTATAGACATTTTCACAGTTACAAAAGACTGGCATTTATGAGGAAAAACTCAGCCCTACCCCTTTGTGCTGTAACTAATGTGTAAAGAGGAATAGCTAATATAAGAATGTCTTTTTGTTTGTTTGTTTTCTCCCCAGCTGCTCATTACGATGGCCTTTAGTCAGCCTGTGAAGTTATTTTCAATGAAACTTCAATCATCTGACTTAGGTAAGATCATTCTTCTCTTTTACCTAAAAGCATATAGTGTTTTATAATACTGATATACCTGTGATTGTCTTTTTTATGCATAATCAAGAACTTCATAACCATAAACCCTTTAATGAGTATAAAAATGGCAGTATATCCATCTCATCTGTATCGTATTTTGGTATTTGGATTTTCATTGTGCGTTTGAATAGCTAGTACCCAACTTTTTGGTTCCGATTTGCATTTTAAGTCTTCTTGTTTTCTGAAAAAAAGTTTGTATTAGGACAAAATTTTTTGTCTTGGGACAAAAATTTAATTGACTTGATGTCAGGTGTTGTGTGTTGTTCCTTGACCATTACCGGCTGACGAAACAAGCTGTTTTGTTGTAATCTGTTGTAATCATGCTTAGCTTACGCGCCAAAGTCTGTGAAGATCTTCATCAACTTGCCGCGTTCAATGGACTTTGATGACGCTGAGAGAAGTGAGGCTACTCAGACACTTGAACTGACAGATGAGGACTTCAAGGAGGACAGCCTGATTCCCCTTCGCTATGTCAAGTTTCAAAATGTTAACAGTGTCACTGTAAGTTCAGTACCTTTTATCACACTTTAATACAAAGAAACTCTGCTTACTTTTAAGTTAAACTCATGCATTGTGATCAATTTGTCAATTGACACTTGTGTCCTCTTTCCCTATAGATATTTTAAATAATTTGGGCATATTAATAGCCATGAAATGTGATATAAAAAATAAACATTTCTTCTTACAGCTGTTTATTAAGTCAAACCAAGGTGATGAGGAAACAACAAAAGTGAATTATTTAACTTTTATTGGAACACCTGTACAAGCTACAAACATGAATGATTTCAAACGGGTAAGTTTTAGTATGTTTTACACTTAGTGTACCTGCAACGAATGTTGTGGGAGATCTGTCCATTTGTGAATGCATGCTTTTTATCGCTCAATTCAGCTTTGACCAAAGTTTAGTTACTACTGAGACTAGGCTAAATCATTCTTTAAATTAACCCTGATTTGCAGACAAGTTGCAATACAAATCTATATTTCTCCAGTAAGTTGATGTAGAGTTTATCAAGTTATCATATTTTACAACCTTTTCCAATATTAACTTAATCCATTAAAAAAAAAAACAATCTTATGTCGGCAACAGGTTTAAGCTGATTTAAGAAAGCAATTGCAATTTAAAAAATTGTACATAGCTTTTCAAAAATGCTTCTGCGTGTAATACAGCTAGAACTGGGTGAAATTTATGACATTAAATTTATGACATGGCCTTAATGACATTTTAATGGGTTTTTTTTGTCCTGCCTAATTAAGTGTCAGAATTGTTTCCATTTCTGTTATGTCATTCCTTGATTAGTGAGAGTTATACTTGTAATAATTCATGACCATAAGCATCAGTAATTTTTAAGACATATTAGCCTTAATGTCCAGTACAGCTCAACATCAGTGGTTTTTATGAATCCTGGAACTACTGCTTGTAACTTTAATTATATAAATAAAATTATTTAACCCTTTAGGGTTTGAACTTCGATCTGAAAAATAACAATATGCGTAAATACAAAACTGTTTTTTAAAATCATATCTAGGTTGTGGGGAAGAAGGGTGAAAGTCACTGAAGATGGAATGAAAGAAAAAGACTGGAAATATTGCTGTAATCAATCAAAGGACTGTCCTATGCCAACATAACACTTCTAAGTTCCAGTGTAACAGTTTATTTTGAGTAATCTTAATTTTTCTGGCTGTGAGAACATTGTTTTGGTCTAGACAACACAAACATTTTTATTGTAATCCAGAAGAAACTGTAAATAAAGCAAATCCTTTTTTCCAAAGGCAAATTGATGTGTATCATCTTTTTCATGAAACAAATTTTACATGTAACAATTTGCATGAAAGTCTTAGTGAAAGACAATTTCACTGTAGGAGAAAGTATTTGCTCTGGCTGCACTATGTAACAGGTGTTTTATATGCAATCTGACTCACTGATGCAATTGTTGAAGCTCTATAATGTGTTGCTGTTTCCTGAACAGTTAAACACTAGAAAGCCAATGAGATTTAAAAAAGGTACGATGAAGAAGCTGGCACTTTAATTAATAAATATTTACTTGGATGAAAATTAGAAAAATGTATTGTAATGCTGTTCCTAAGTTCACACAGTTCTTTGATGTTTTGCTTGGCATAATCACAGACATCTGATGAATGGATGAATGTTTTTTTTTCTTTTGTGAACGTAATTAACATGACTACACTATATGGATGAAAGTATTGGGACATCAGCTTGTCCAACATCTCACTCTGAGTCAAAGGGGATTAATATGAAGTTGACTAACCCTTAGTTGCTGTAATGGCCTGTACT
>JAODLD010000124.1:19504545-19516685 GCA_026781065.1 Mormyrops boulengeri
CTTCTGTATGACCACCCATTCTGCTGCCTTGTTCGATGCTGTAGGTTGCCTGACTGTGTGCTTAATTATACACCTGTGTGTCAGCAATGGGTGTGGCTTATGTGACCAATTTGTATAATTAGTATGGGTGTCTCAGTACTTTTGTCCATATAGTGTATCTGCAAATTTGCTTCACTGAGAAATACACTGTATTGTTCAATAACTCGATATAGCTGGCGAATACCCAGAGTTTAGTACTAATATTACTTCAAAACTCCAAAGTTATAGGTGTGAATCTTTGCTTTGTTTGAGTTGAGTTTGCATGTTCTCTCTGTGTCAGTTCAGCTTAAGGCACAGATTAATACTTTAGCGTAACTGAAGTGCTATAAGAAATATTTAAATGTACATTTATCAGGTTCTTTGTCCTCATTGATTAAAAACATACAGAAGCAGTGAATTGTTTGCAAATATGCTAATAGCCGAGTTAGTGCCTTATCAGATGATGTTAACCCTCTCCCAAGAGTAGCACTCGCATAATAAAATGGGTTATATATGCTAAGTGAATGTACAGTAAGTTTACGTTTCTACTGTCTAAAACCGCATGTTTCGGTGAAATGGTTTCTCTAAATTGCCCTGGAGCGCCATTGTGAGTGCAAATGTAAGCTCTCCAATGAAACGACATGTCATCGAGGGCGCCCCCTACCTCACACCCTGTGTGTCCTGTGAAACGGTCAGTTTAGGGAAATGCCAAATCTGTTGTCAAAGTGATATACAGCCGTGGAACAACGGAGATTTCAAATGCAGAAGACATAGGAATTATTGAAAAAAATTATTTAAAGACGTCAAAATAAAAACGAGCATTAAGAATTGCGAAATAAATACATACTTAAATACAATTGCAAGGAAATTTTGTGATCCCATCAAAATTACCTGGATTTCTGCAATAATTATTTATAAAATGCGGTTTGATTGCAATCAGTAATGATTTCAAATCTATAACCTGGGGTCTCATTTATAAAACTTTGCGTAGAACTCATACTAAAAGTTTACGCGCGCTCAAAAGACGAAAATGACGTACGCAAAGAAAAAGTCAGATTTATAAAAACGTGCGCACGCACACCTGCAAGCAAAACACGCTTTATAAATCGCACACTACCTGAGATTGTATGTACCTGGATTTGCCGCATATTCCGCCCTCTACACGCCCCCGTTCAACTGTACATGGTCAATGCAAATCACCTCATGCATATTTAAGCCTCCGATGTGAACCTGAAAAACTTATGGCATCATGGCAACCGAGGGGAAAAGTAAAAAGAGATTTTTTTTTCTGAAACCGAGATAGACGTGTATGGAAGCCCGTTTTCGCCACCGTGGAAAAAAATATATAACTTAAGTCGAAATTTCGACTTAGTTATGTCGTTATTTTGCGATATTAAGTCGAAATTTCGAGATTACATTTTTTTCCCACGGTGGCGGAAACGGGCTTCCATATAATTCGGCACACTTTTGGGGGGTGGTATAACAACCGGCCAGCTGATGCGTCTAAACATCGCCATTTGCAGTTCAGCAAGTCAGTAGCCAGCGCTTGAGAGCTGACAGGGTCAGATGACCTGCAAGGGCTCAATTAATCAGAGAGCGCATTTGAGCGATACTACATACACGCTTCCTTTACTTTTTGTGCCTGGCGCCCTCTTCTGGGAGAGAATATTTATTCAATTTCTTCCTTGTAGGTCATTCGCCTATTGTCACACCACCCAAGACACACAAAAATAGATCATTGCCGTTTTTCTTTCCTAATGCTTGTCAGAGTGGGTACAAATTGCAGCATTATGTTGCATTTTAGTTTTTGCATACCAAATCCCTAATCTAAATTGTTCAATCTGGAAAAATGAAAATGGAGCGATTAGCATGCTGTAAGAAATCAGGTCCTTACAGATTTATACTCATTCTGGAGTGTTAGTCGCATTTGGAGAATCTTATTGGTCCATGTAATATCGCTCTTCGTTTTCTGCTGGTCTGAAATCAGCCACAATCATACCAGTGCCCAGACTAACATCAGCTGGTTTTAAGGCGCATCAAATCCATCTTACTGGATCAGCACCAATACACCTACAAAGCAAATAGATCCACGACAGATGACGTTGCTGCTGCCGTACACGTGGCATTGACCCATCTTGATCAGAAGCGGACATACGCTTTTTATAGATTACAGCTCTGCTTTCAACACTGCTGTCCTCAGCAGGCTGGTCACCACACTGAACGACCTGCTGGGTTTCAGTATTTCCCTGTGCCTGTGGATCAAAGACTTTTTAACTAACTGCTCACAGCCAGTCAGACTCGAGCCCTGAGGTCTGACACTCAGCACTGGCACAGCACAGACCTGTATCCTCTCCTCTATGAACTCCTCCGCTCTGGTCAAAAAGCCTCAACACCAGCTTTACTTTCCAAAGACACTTACAGTAAGAACATAAACCTGTCTGAGGAGCTGCTCGTGTCCTTCTATCACTGCTCTATAGAGAGTGTACTGACATACAGCATGATATGCCAACTGCTCAGCGGCAGATAGGAGCCCTACAGCGAGTCATAAATACAGCCCAGAAAATAACTGGACTTACACTGGAGACACTGATGTCCAAGATGTCCATAGTGTCTGTGTGTTTGCCCTGCGATGGACTGGCATCCTGTCACCCATCCATCCATCCATCCAACAGCTTATCTGAGTCAGGGGCCTTGAGCAGGCTGGAGCCTAGTTATAAATTTTCTGTTAAATACATATAAGCTTGATAATATAAACAAAAGAAAAGCTTTATTCAGTTTTTGTTTCTTTCAGTTACATGATTGAAATAAACTTACACTCTTTATGGCAAGAATTATCAGTGTGGTAAGAGAAAATACAGCCACAGATACAAAACGTGTAACACCAATAAAAACCTGTACATTTATTATTGTGCTGTTTATTCGATATTTACATTTTCATAGTCTGTTTCTTCAATATTTACATTTCCATAAACTCTTTCTTGAATATTTACATTTCCATAGTCTGGGAGCTCACAGGATTCCTCGGAATATCTGTTGCTGGTTCCACTCTTCTCCCTAGAAGAGGCCTAAGGTGGAAAACAGAAATGAATAAAGCACAAAACAAAATTACATAGATATACATTTTGATGAAAGCAGTACAGCTTAGACTTGCCATGCAATTGGCATAAATAGCTGAGTCAGCCTGTGTTTCTGAATCGCTGCACAGGTCCTTGTCTTCTCTCTGTAAATTCAAATGATGAAAATTCGTCTATAAAACCTGTCACATCATGTGACTAAGAAATATTCAGAAATAAGATCATACTTTCTTAGTTCCTTCTTTGATTTTGTCCACATTGAGTGAATTTATCCTGTAAGAGAGACACATTAAATATTTAGCAGCACATTTTAATTTTAAATTTAAAAGAAAGGAAGGTAGTGACACAGGTCTTTAAAGACAATACATTACCTTTTCATGATGATAAAAATCACAACAGCTCCAGTCAATACAATGAATAATATCCCCACAACAGTAATTATAATAATTATTGTATTAAAATGACCTGTAAACAGAGAAAACAAGGAAAATGTTACTTGACCCAATCAGAATTACAAATGCTAAGCTGACAGATACACACAGTTTACAGAGCTGACAGTAGTGATGGAGTAACCTTACAGTGTTACTGCCCAGTGTCCTCAGAACTGACAGTGAGTGATTAATCGTGTTAATAGAATAAACTGATTAACTATAAGGATCACAAAATGTAACATGAATATTACAAATACTGGTCATCTTAAAACAAACAAATGTGTTGGAATGTAAACATGGAGCATAATATGAAAAACAACAATGAAGCACCAATGTTTGGAATTTTCATATGTAAATGAAATGCTGAGTCACAGAACAATAACCCTGCTTCATAAAGCCCACAGTTAATCTTCACAGATATGATTTCAGCTGCCGTTCTGCGCTGTTCTGTCAATACTTAATTCCTCCATTATAAAAATGACATATACATATTTTTACAGCCAATATAAAAACATAAAGGCATAATTCCTTTATTAAAGTTTACTTACTTTCAACATTAATATTCACTTCGTTAGATACAGCTACCTTTCTGCCATTCAAAGCACATGAATATTTTCCAGTGTGATGATAGGATATGGGACTGAACTGAAGTGTGGACTGTGTTTCTGGGAGCGTCTGGTTGTCCTTATACCAGGTGAATTCTGATTGGCTGAGAGAGCAGCTGTCTGTGTCACATGTCAGATTCACAGAGTCTCCTTCCCTTATTGTTCCATTTACTCTGGATGAGGTCATCACGACCTTCAGTTCTAAAATTATATAATATATATTTTTCCGGAACACATGTCATACTTTGTTAGGTCGTTACATTGTATTGCTGTAATGTGCTTTCTGGTTCATATACTTCTGTCAGTATTAAAATTTTCCTCTTTATAACATAAATCATACAATATTTTATATTATTTAAAACATAATATGTATTTCACATAGAACATAAATACTCCACAAAGATATTACATTTGGTTTATATTATGCAAGAATTAGCTTTAAGACTCACCACCAACTTGAAGAGTCACTCCAGGTCCACCACACTTCTCACACCCGTCCGTTATAAATCTGAATCTATACTCTCCAGCATCCGTCTTTCTAATGTTCTTTATCCGCAATGTACAGTTCCTCACATTGTTCCCCAAGAATTCTGCTCTGCCTGTGTACTCAGCACTAATGTTTGTATTATTACTGTGATAGACATATGGTTTTCCAGTACAGTCCACATCATTCCGACTCCACATCCTGGAGTCCACTTTGTATGGCTCTGGATACTCATAGTCACACTGAATGAGCACAGTCGATCCTCTCACTGCACACAGGTTTCTCTCTGAGTAACGCACAGTCCATGCGACATCTATAATCCACAGAGAAGATGAAGCAATGGTTTATTCACCTTGGTTTTGGTAAAGTCTTAACTGAAATGTAAATTTTCAGTCTATATACATTAAAATATGGTTTCTACGAAGAACACTATTGCAGACTGTGAGTTTCTGAGTTATACTCATATAAATATTATTTTGTAAATAATAAAGATAACTTTAGTCCCTAGTTTTTTTTTCAAATAAACATGTTATTTATTTGTTGTTTCATTGTAGTATTGGCTAAAAATATTTTACCAAGATTTACCATGAACTGTAAGAGTCGTCCCAGGCCATCCAGTCCATTTTCCCGTTTTTTCATTGGTCGTGAACCTAAATGCATACACACCAGCATCTTTGTCTGTAATGTTCTTTATCTGTAATGTGCAGTTCTTCTCTTTGTTCCCTAAATATTCTGCCCTGTCTCTGTACTCAGTACTAATGTTTGTATTACTACTGTGAAAGACGTATAGCATTTTAGAACAGTACACATCATCATCATGACACCACATGACTGTCTCCATTCTTAATGAATCTGGATATTTATATGAACAGGGAATGACCACAGTGGATCCTCTGATGGGACAGAGTGGATTTCTGGAATACTCTACACCCCATTCGCTACCCAGGGCCCCTGGAAAAAATATTTTAAAAAGCCAACATTATATAAAAGTAAACATTACATTTAAACAGTTAAAGGCAATGCTGACGTGAATATATGCAAATTTTCTGCAAGTTGCAAAGTTTGTTTTTTATCTTAAAAAAATGCACATTTGAAGATAAACGTTTCAAGGCTAAGGCCCTTAATCCTACTGGGTTAAAACTGATTAGATTTTAATTACACTGAGGAGAACTTCTGCTAATTTAATCTAAACAAAAGATGCTATCAAATGCTGAGCTGTAGCTTTTCTTACCTGGTAAAAAGACAACAGCTAGTATCCAGAAATCCAGAGCGTACTGAAGTCCCATCTCTGCTGCTCTTCTTTCTGACACACTGTCTGTTCAGGGACTGTAGAAGTAACATGTACGAATCAATCCCCCCCCAGAACTATTTATATACGTGTTAGTTTGGGCGCCTGCTTATTTCCGCATCAGATCAACGCTCTATTTTCTTAACATTATAAATGTCTCACAAATGCAATCTGATAAATGCATTCAAACAGATTCACCAAGAGCAGAACAGAGTGTTTTTAGTCATAAACCGTACGGTGAGCAATAGGTAACACCCATGGAAATGTATTTCTAAACTTTTGGTAGCAGTTTACTTGACGGGGCACAAATAGCCTACTTAGTAACAGTGTGATAAGTTTAGCGTGCCCAGGAGTATATAATGAGCGCTACACTGAAACGGGTCTACTGCATGGTAACTGCTACCACCACCTTTTCATAAATTAGCTGGGGAGGTGCAGACACATGAGAACTCCGGGCAATAGAGGAAATAAGTACTGCACTCCGTGTTACAGAATCGCCCTCCGTCGCTCGCCCTCAACGAACCCTGCCACAGACCTCGACTAAAGCTTCATCGGCACACATTCATACACACATGCACACCAAAGGTAATTGTTAAAAGGACGGTTTCTCCCCTGGAGTGAGGCAATACCAGCCTCCCCATTCTCCCCCAGAGAAGGGGGAAATTCTGTGCCGTGGTACCGCCCCACAGTCACAGCTCACAACGCCCCATACACTCCGCGGCTCCCTATGAACAGCATGAAACTAACTTCCCTATAAACGGCGACGGGCACACCGCGTTCCCCAAACCGAGTGAACAGAGCGCTTCCCCCCCCAAATCAACCCGGTCCCCCTTATCTGCCCCCCTTTCAAAAAGACATCCCTCCACCCTTTCTAGATGCAACACATCAGTGATCAAATAGCAGATACTCTCCACGCCCCTCACTACAATAGCTTAGTGACTATTCAAGTACAAATTATGAACAAATCATGGACGAACATAATTCCTACTAAAGACAAAATATGTGTCATGATTCATTAATGATGAACAAACATGGGATCCGTATTTCATTCCTGTTATTCATGTCTTGTTCCTTCAGTAGTTCACAGGGATTTACAGAATTAATAGATATATTGACAAATATAGTAACTGCTTGAGATAAATCGTCACAAATCCATAATGAAGAATTAGCATGAGGTCAGTATGTAACTAAGTCTTAGTTTGTGATTAATTGATGCATAAGTAATAGCGTAATTCTATATTATTTGTGCCCCATCAAGTAAAGTGTTACCATAATTTCAATATCCAAAATAAAGCTGATAAATAAACTTAAACACTAAATCTACCCTGCTTATGTTTTGCCAACAAATGCCAGTTGTCATACTTCCTTCTCTTTTTTATTTTAATTTATTCCAGTGACCTCACAGCCTAAATTCCAAGAAGCAGAGAAAGCAGATCTAATGTGACTGTACAGGAAGTGGCTCTCTTTTTTTTTTTTTTAAATATGAACTATATTTGAAATATATTGGTTGCTACCATCAGCGCTATTTAAGCTTTCTGCTGTGTCTTATACTATGGAACAACATAACAAAATAACACACAGTGACAGAGGGAATGAAGCAGGAAAACGTCTCTGCAATAGAATCACAGCTGAAAATGCCCTAAATGCTTAATGTCAGCTGTCTTACCTCCGGTTACTTTTAAAAAAAATATGACCACAGTCTTTCTGCTGCTGTACATTTGTCCACGTGGCTATGATTCCTCCAGCACACATATGATGAAGTCAGGCCCCGCTCCAGCTCTCTGAAACAGGGTGGGCCAGAGAGATTTTTTATTTGGAAGGGGGGCATATCACGCTGTGTTACATGTTGCAGTTATATAAACATATATTCAAAAGAAATAAAATGTTTACGACACAATCAGAGTCCTGCTAAGGCTGTCAAAACGTGATTGCTTAGCCATTTCATAACTTCTGCTCAAATCACCCCAGTGTTCACTGTCTGTCCCATATCTGGAAGAGTTACAGTGTGGAGAAGCCCCAAAGAGGCTTACCACCAGGACTGTTGTGTGTCCAGATTGAAGCATGGGGGTGGGCCAATGGTGGTTTGGACTGCAGTATCATGGCATTCCCTAGGCCTACTATCTTGCACTAGATGGGCGCGTCACTGCCAAGGACTACTGAACCACTCTGAAGGACTCTGTTCACCCAGTGGTTCAAATATTTCACCCTGAAGGTGGTGCAATGAATCAGGATGATAATGCACCAATACACACAGCAAGACGGGCGACTGAGTGGACATGAAAGTGAAGCTGAACATCTACCTTGGCCTGCACAGTCACCAGATCTGAATATTATTCAGCCACTTTGGGGTGTTTCTGAGGAGTGAGTTATGGGGGGGGGCACATGGGGTTTCAAAGTTCCAGTCCCATGAGGTTATAAGTTTTCTGAGATCTTTGTTATTTTAACACTACCTAGATTTATCCTTTTAAATATATATTATTTCAAAGTATTACACAAAAGTTCTGAGGTTATTTAGACACAAATATTTCATTAGTAGCACAAGCAAAGTGTTTCTGTGTGTGTCTAGTACAGTACGTTACCTTGCGTACAGTGAACCTTTCATCCAATGTGTATAGCTCAGCTTACCAGTCAGTGCAACAGGACAATGGTGTGTTAAGTTTCGCACAAATGCTGCACAGAATTGATATCAGCACCTTGCATTTCATGGATGGAAGTCTGAATCTATTCGCTTTCATGAATAAAAATAAGATTTAGTAGATGAAATGCATTTCATGAATGAAAGAAAGTCATTAAATATAAGTAAGTCGTTAAATATATTCATTATTAAATGATGCTTTTTATGACACAAAACGTATTTCGTGCACGGAAATGAGCGCTAGACACTTGCCGCCCCATACTGAAGGAGTGGCAGTGAAACTTTGGTTAGCACTGTCGCCTGACACCTCCAGGGTCAACACATTAATATTCCCCAAGAGTAGGATGGTAACCTATATGTGGAAACTGAAGAATTCTGATGTAGTTGTTCTCAAATTTGTACATTTGACAAAATAAAAGCCCCATCATGCCCCGTGAGTAATTGTAAATAGCCCCTTGTTGTGTTATTGTTAATACTTCTTGTATTTCCTGTTGTTGCGAGTGTGTTTGCCCATGTCTTGCATAAACCCTGTCCAATCCCTGCATGTTTTTAGCATTGTATAAATTACCCACCATGTGTGTGTTACCATTCAGTGTCTGACCTCTCTGTATTTCCTTAGTGGGTGTGGTTCAGTGCTTATTGGGTATCTGTGTTAGTCCTTTTCAGGACTTAATAAAAGGTCATTGTTCTTCATTTGTAAGACCTTTCTTGTTATTTGCCACTGCTGCAATGCCCCAGTGTGTCAGATATTACAATGGTGTCAAAAGTGGAATACCAGAAACAGACCCACTTGCGCTGCTGCAGCAGTTGCTGTTTTCCATCATTGAACAAGTCTGCTCCAACCTGGCAGACCGGAAGGTGACAGAAAAGCGGTGGTGCTGGAGAAGCAGCGGCATTTCACCACGGAAGAGGGACAAAAGGCTCATCTTCTGGTGCTGCGGAAGAAAAGGGCACCGGGCACACAACTGCCCGAAAGCCCACACCAGACCCACCAGCAGATGAGCAGGGGAAGCCAAAGTGACCAAGGCGCCACACTGTCCAGCTGAGAAGCCCCGGACCTGTGCCCACCGGACCCCCATCCTGCCACAGCATCCCGGACCTATTCAGCGTTCCAGACCCTCGTCCGAGACATTGGCAACGAGGGAGGGTGAGAGTTCCCAGGGTCTCCAACAGCTTGCTCCCAGCCTTCCATTGGCGAGGAACTACAGCGCAACCTCAGCTGTGAGCACGACTGCAGGAGGCAGCAAGTTGAGGCTGCAGAGGCAGCCTGGAGGGGGGGCCCTGGCATTGTATGTGCAACTGCTAGATTTGTCTGGCCGAGTCAGTGGAGGCAGCACTGCTTGCTCGTGAGTCAGTGCTGCTCAGCCTGGAAGAGGCGTGTCTTCTCACCTTGGAGGACCAGCTGGCCTAGTAGCGCAGCAAGCTGGCCAGAGTGGCTGTGCAGGGCCACCCAGCCTTGCGAGCAGGAGGCCCTGTGGGAGAACCAGCCTGGCAGCCAACAACAGCCCCTCCCAAGATAGTGGAAGAAGGGCCAAAGGGGACCCTCGCCACCAGAGCCTGCTGGTAATCCGGCTCTGCCAGCAGCCCCCATATGCGCCATGTGCTGGTTGTGTCTAGAGAGGGGGGTCTGGCTGTGGAAGTCACTGGGAGTGCTGTTCCCTGACCAGAAGGACCCTCTAGAAGGGATACCAGATCTACCTAAGCCATGCAAGGAGAAGGGTCAGTGGCCAGGGGGATCTGTTACACCAGCACCCGCCAGCAGCTAGCCACGCCAGTGCTCAGGGGGCTAACGGGACTGGGGGTGGTGGTTGCCGGGACGGTTGACCTCTGAGGAACATGCCCCATGAGCAATTGTAAATAATGTAACCCTGTACGTTCCTCACGTGTCCTTAGCATTGTATAAATTACTCACCATGTGTGAGTTTTACCATTCAACCTCCCTGTGTTTCCAGTGTGTGTTTGGTTCAGTGCTCTTTGGGTGCCTGTGATAGTCATTTTCAGAACTTAATAAAGGGGCATTGTTCTTCCCTTATAACAGCTTTCTCATTATTTGCCGCCAAATGTTTCCGTGGTTGCTCTGAATAAGTCAGCAGTCATTCACATCGTCAAACCCCAGTGTGCTGCCGCCTTCAGATGCATCTACTTCCGTTTCTGGAGAGCCAAATGACGCACAACACAATGAGTTTAGACACAGTCTGGGACACGTATCAAAATGTAAGCCTGAAATCACAGATTCGGGCCAGACGTAGTTAAAGTGCAAGCAGAAGGGGACATGCGTGAGGATGCTTTTTATAGATTACAACTCAATATTCAACACTGTTGTCCTTAGCATGTTGGTCACCATATTTAAGGACCTTATAATTACCTCAAAACTCCAAAGTTATAGGTGTGAATCTTTGCTCTGTTTGTGTTGAGTTTGCATGTTCTCCATGTGTCAGGTCAGCTTAAGGCACAGATTAATACTTTAGGGTAACTGAAGTGCTGTAAGAAACATTTAAATGCACATTTATCAGATTCTTTGTCCTCATTTACTAAAAACATACAAAAGCAGTGAATTGTTAGGAAATATGCTAACAGCTGAGTTTGTGCCTTATCAGATGATCATAACCCAATCTTAAGAGTAGCACTCACATAATAAAATGGGCTATGTATGCTGAGTGAATGTACAGTAAGTTTACGTCCTATGATGAGGTCAGTTGAGGGAAATGCCAAACCTGTTTTATATACAGCGATGGAACAACAAAGATTTTAAAGGCTGAATAGAATATTTATTTAATTTCTTCCTTGTTGGTCTTTCACCTATTGTCAGACCACCCAAGAGTGTCAAGACACTATACCAACTGCCATTTGACCCAGGCCTACAGAGAAGCGATGATCTGATGAATGCTGATAACCTAAGATTAGGGCTGCAACAACTAATAGATTAAATCGATTAAAATCGATTATTAAAATAGTTGGCAACTAATTTAATAATCGATTAGTTGGGTCTACCTTATTATACACATAAGTTATTATAAGGCTACCTCCTAATTTGGGAGCAGTAAGCTAACCAAAGCCGCGGTGGCAGTAAAGCATCATTAAGCTGGATGCCGACCGCCATATATGAAAAAGGTGACGAGAACCAGTGGCGTGCCTTGAGTAGCATACGTGATGAATTCTGGGAGAATTGAAAAAAACGTTTGGAAAAATGGCGGAGGCGGACACAGCAGAGTCTTGTTTTAATTCTGCCAGAAATGGTAGTACTTGACGATAAATACCTGAAATTAGGTCGGAAAGACACTGATGTATTATTTGATGTAGTGGAATTTTTGGATTATTTTATGCAATTATTCAGATTACTTAACACAAATCCTTCATTCGGTGGTGTAGTAGAGGGTAAATGCGCATAAACGCCATTTACGCACCTTTTAAATTTACAAAACAGCATTTACTCACCTTTTTTGAGATCACTAATGTTTACCCACCTTAAATTTCTTGTTACCACTACACCACTGCTTCATTTCGTCACGATAGAAATTTATAGTAATATCCTGCTAGTCTTATGCCTACCAATAATGAGACCTTTGAATCTTTCCTTCCTATTAAACAATCAGAACTTTTGAGCC
>JAODLD010000124.1:19532331-19547898 GCA_026781065.1 Mormyrops boulengeri
TGTCACAAATGGCCCAGTGACACATTGGTTAGTAGTTTTTTCTCACACCTCACTCTGTGTGTGTGTGTGTGTGTGTGGAGTTTCTTCCTTCCATCTTTCCGCCATGCTGTGTGGGTTTCCATATACGTCTGTTTCCTTTCATTAGATAAACTAGTGGGTTTATCTAATGAGCAGAATTGCCCATAGCCGTTATGGGTGTGTGCGTTTGCTTTTGTCTTGTCTGGCATCCCATCCAGGCTGTCCCCTTGCCTTGTCCCCGTATGTCACCTGAGGTAATCTCCTGCATTTTTGTGAACCTGTATGGGGAAAAAATGGCTGGTTGAAAGTAGGTCTGAAAGTTATTTTTTAATTACTCGAGGTTGAAAATTTAAGGCAGAACAACTGCTTTTGCTCAGACACCCCTTATACTCCCAGTGACTGAGTATAAATGTTTATTTGAGTGTATGTTTAACATAAAACTCTGGTTTTGTGTCTTCTGTTAAAGGGTTGGACTTTGTTTTAAATTGCTAAAATGATGTCTCATTTTCCTCACAAATTTATGACCTTCTAGTGTTCATGCTTCTGTTTTCAGAGACATTTGCCAAGAATGGTTTAGATTTAGACAATGTATCATTCCTAAACATTCGCCTTCTGATTTGGGAGTAAAATCATAAAGTGACTAAGTATTAAAAATACAAGCTCTGCACAATTACAATGTCAGTTCCTGCGAATGCCTACAGGGCGGCACTCTTTAGTAGTCTTTCTTCTTGGTCTGCCACGGTTTACCCTGCAATCTCCTGTGTTGTATATCCAACTTAAAACAGTAGCAGTGTGTATTTATTGTGTGACAGCCCTGCTTGTAGTACAGTGCCCTCTGTTCATGTGCCCTTTTTGAAAGCATTGAAATTCACCTTGTACTTAAATAAATTGAAATATATATCCTTTGTATTAGTTCTGCTTAGTTCTATTAAATTTGTTATAAATATGTAAGATTACGAAGTTTTGCTGTTAACTGTGATGAAAATATTTAAGGCTATTTATCTGTATAAGAAGTGTGTATTTGCTCAGAGAAGGAAAAAAACACAAATTTAGGTTAGAACATGTGCAATTTAACAGCAACACAATAAAAAATGAAAAAGAATTTCTTCTGTTCGCCTGATATGATTTCTTGACATCTTGTCTCTCATTTGACAAGTTCACACAATCCCATATGTAATCATTTCTGAAATTGATTGACTATCAGAATCATGATGTATTATGAGAGCAACTGCACACTAGCTAATGTTACCGTTCTCACACTTGTGTGGTCAGTAGTGAAACGCAGTAGGGTAAGAAGAATAAACAAATAAAAATGTATATACTTTGCTGTGTTGCTCCTGAGAAAATGAAGTTTTACATAATTTTACATTGCATATTATTTTGGCTTGTGATGGGGGGTTCTGAATTGAGAGCTCCTCTATTGTGGGCACCATACACTTGAATAATGCCAGTTGTTGGAATACTGCTGTATCGATGTCGTTTTTTGTCACATCTTCTAAAGCCGTTCTTAAGAAAGGCTAAATTAATCTTGCTCTCCTGTGGAAGACATCCTTCTCTTCTCCTGTCTATCATCAATGTTACATTTTGACTATGTTGGCAGTAACCCCCCCCCCCCCTTTTATATTCTATCAGATGAACATGGCAACCTGACTTTCTGCAGATATCTTGGTTATTGCCGTAACAAATAGGTTAAACAAACGCAGGGCCGTGCAATCGTACAGGCAGCCTCTAATTACACAGAGACTAGGTTTAAGTCTAACCTGCATACAGCAAGATGTATAATCCAAAGCACACTTATTCCTTAGTGCTTGTCAGCTGTTTAAGCCTTAGATACGTAACAACCAACCTAATCATTAAACACAACATAGTAAATACATTATATATTTTTCTGTACCCTTATTTTCTCTGGGCGTGGTGGGCAATGTGGAAATGAGGGGATGGACACACCACTGTGTCCGGGGCCCAAAATTTGGTTATTACCAGTGCTGAGCGAAGGTTAAGTGAGCGATGAGCTCTGCAGCTCCACAAAGCACCCTTATGCAAGTGGAGATTAATCAGCAGAAAACAGAGGAATGGAGGAACTGGGGACAATGACACGGTCACATCATCACAATCCCTCCGGCGCTTTCAACACGTTTCTCTGTTACATCATCATTAATCGATTAGTGCTTCCCTTGCACTCTGCATCTCAAGGCCTGATCCCCAAACTACACCCTCGACACTCCACCTTCATTATGAGTCACACTGATGCTTAGTCGCCCTCACAACAGGCCCTATGCAATTGAACTGAAGGAAATTTTCGCAAGAAAGATTTGAGACAGACTTACCCCCTCCCCACCCTTTTCAGTCTTCTTTACAGGAATGAGGAAATACATATTGTGATGTGATGAAATGGCTCCCTCAAGAAAACTGTATTATTTCATTAATAATATATGAACTGTTAAGAAAATCAAGAACTATATATATATATATAACGTGATTTTCATGTAGATATATATATATGGTAAAGTTTATTTGATAAATTACGCACAGTAAAACATTAGCAACATAAAACACAGTAATAATAAATTACATTGTAAATTACTATACAAAATGGGTGGTATGGTGGCGCAGTGGTTAGCGCTGCTGCCTCATAGCAATAAAGGTCCTGGGTTTGGTCTCCGGTCCTTTCTGTGTGGAGTTTACATACTATTCGCATGGGTTTCTGCCGGGGGTTCTGGTGTCCTCCCATGGTCTGAAAGCATGCAGGGCAGGTTGATTGGCGAGTCTAAATTGGCCATCCGCGCACGCCCTGCGGTGTGTTGGCGACTGCTCAGGGTTGGTTCCTGCTTGTGCCCCTTGTTCCTGGGAGAGGCTCCAGTGACCCCATTTGGGATTAAGTGGTGATGGGTGGATTAATATATAGTACTGTACTCTATCTCTCATTTTAGCATAATTCTCAAGGGATGAGAGTAATGAAAGTCACGCTTTTGATACATTTTTATAATAAAGACACTTCAATAACCCGGCTAGGAATGTGATCAGCAAGAAGGCAGACTGGAAGAGATTTCTGCTGGGATGGGAGATGTACGGGGCGTGACGGGGGTGGTGGATTTCAACATGTTACAGTCAGTGGCGTAGCCAGAAATGACACTGCAGGTGGGCCAGGATAACAGTGGGTGGATCACACAATCCAGTATAGCTCAATAGCATTTGCAGTGCATTACAAACACGAAATTGTTCTGCTCTGTGTTGCTGTTTGTCATGGTACAGACATCCTTCAACAGCAATAACAAACCAATCCGTTCTGTTCAGTTACCACAACAAGACATTATTTGCAGAATCTGGATGAGCACCTCATAGCCGATGTAAGGACAACAAAAACGGCTTCACATTAGTGCTGCTGCGATTAGTCGATTGCCACGGCAGAAGTGCAGCAAAAATCACGTGTAAAAACATAGCTAAATGAGAGGTCTGCCTGAGTTGTAACTGATTCCCTGTCTGTCTTTACAGCTCTTGGAGCAAAATACTTAGATGTTTTAGTTTAATTAGCCTCATAATACCTATATGTGCACATTTACAGATATGTCCACATACTTACACATCTCAGTACACTTGCAAATCTCACTATGCATATGACATGTGGGAAGAAAGGTGCCTGAAACGGCCCTTCACTTTACCGTCAGTATTTGGCACTGCTTCAGTTTTGGTGCATCTGTCTCAAAATTTGATCAGTTCCGGATTTTCACCAATACAATGAGTACAATCTTCAACTCACTGCAAAGTCGTACTCCTTACACAGCATGTTGTTGCTTCTGTGAAAAACAAAGGGACATTGTGCAAGATTTCTGTCTTTCGCTATCCCACATGTCTTCTGCAGATGATAAATGGAAGGTTATTGGAAAAGAGCCCATAGTTTAAAGAGTAGATAGAGTTGAAGACACTCGTAGGAATGTTGGGGGGGCGGCTTCTGTCATCTTAACTGGTAAAAGCATCACTCAACAATAACATTACAAAAACTTGATGATGAATTTTTAATACACAAGTGATAATGTGTTGTCAACTTCACGGTCAACTTACTCTACTAAGAGCAAGCTGAGGGAGGCATAAAGACAATTTCCCCATGGGGATCAATAAAGTATCGAGTATTCTTATTATTATAAATAATAATAATAATATTTTCCAAGAGTTGTTTTGATTGAATAAATGGCAAATGTGGTATGTAAATTTACGATTGCTGATTTTGCTTTATTTGTCAAACCGATTTTGCATTTGCATGGTGAAATTGTCTTCTTATTAGAATATCAGCACATTTATATTTTCTATACTTTATTGATTATTGGGTGATGGTTCTATAGGTAACTTTAAAATGCTCCAACACCTGGGAAACAACTGCAGCCATTTACTCCATAGAGTAATTTTTGGGAACGTCTCTTTAGACTCTTTGGCTCACATTTGATAACCATTCAAGTATGTTTTACAAGGCAGCCTGATCTAAGCGGCTACCAGGTTGCAGAAGAATCTCCCAGCCATGAATGGAACATTTCATTGTGTCCCAGCTTGTAAGACTATCATTTTTGACACTATAAAAATTATTTTTTTTCTTATGCTCAAAGTCCACTCTTTTTAACTATCAGGTGTATATTATACAGCTACAAGGTGTAAAATGAGATTTATGGAATGTTCCATAACATGGAAAAAGGAGACCATCTTCCATCATGGCCTGACATCATGACTGTGCTTACATCATAAGCTACTCCACCTTCAGTTCAGGTTAGCCCCAAATGGCCTACCAAGCCAATACCATCATCTCTGACCTTCCACTCCCCCACCTCTCGCTCGAAAGGTCAGATGTCCTCCACACCCCATTCTGGCACCAGAGGGAGTGAACCTGACACCTTCATATGTACCTTGGCTGTCACCTGCCACGCCTGAGGTAATGGGCTGATTCCTCAGCCCTCACACACCCTTTAGCGCCATATTCCAGGGATCTGACTCACAAGGCTGTGGAACATGGCTGAAGCATTTTTGTCACGTGAGTCATGACAAAATCGAGAGTTTGCCTGCTCCCACAGATTACTATGCAAACTCCTGCACTGCCATTCAAGTCACCTAGCATAAAAATACGGTATATAATAATAATAATAATAATAATAATAATAATAATAATAATCCTCTACAACACTTTCCAGGATAAGCAGTCAGAAGATGGATGGATAGATGGATGAATGGATGATTTGAATTTATATTAGAAATTGGACTCAGGAATTCCATTGTATTTTTTGTACATACGACATACATCAAGCCTTCAAATGCTCCACCAAGATTCTGGGTTGCTGGCAAATTTTATAATTACACCTCCAAAAATAAAGAGTACAATTGGGACTATATGTTTATGTCCCTCTAGGAAACAGCATTTGCTGAATGCATCATACTGTTCTTGCCAGCTGGAAAGCGTCTGTGTCTGCCAGGCTGAGATGACCATTCCTCCAGTTCTGGGTGTCCCTGTTCCATTTTAGAACACTTCTTCCAGGTGATAATCTGTACAAAAGCACAAATGTATGCTAGGCAAAGGAATGACATAAATTAATTTTGGATATGATATAATCGACAACCACTTAGCAAAACTAACTAACGCAAATATTTATCCGGGTGCAAAAAAACTTATGATTTTATGTGACTTTATATGACTTGTGATTCTTTTTTTTTTTTTTTTTTAAATGTGTATCAATTAGGGGTACCTCTAGAGATTTCGGTTCCCATGAAAATATACCGTATTGGGCCCCACCCCAGACCATTCTAATTATGTTACAATTTTTTTAGAGCCCCTGTATGATTTCCCTGTATTTTAGTAAATTTGGTAGTTCATTAGTTCAAATTCTTTAATTAACTATTTCCATATCATTGCAATGCCTGTTCAATGTGTGTAGCAAATTGAAATATTCCATTACAGGCATACCACACAACCTGTTCTAATGTAGAGACATTGCATTGGAACATGTTACTAATTATAGTATGTTAATTTATTGCTAGTTTAGGCTACCACAACCTTAATAGTTTCACGGTGTGGACAGCGTCCCTATTTCATAAGGTGAGAGCTATGACATTACGAGATAAAACGGGACGGACCGAACTTCTTGGCTTTGGAAGGGCAATACATCTGTCATGATTCATCAGCGAAGCATTCTCCGTAGGTCCGGACCTGGGCTCGCTCACCCCTTGGCTCGTTCTCTGGAATGCTCTGATTGGCCAATGGGGTTAAGAGGGTACAGCCCATTGGTTGCGAGGAGACGTTCACGTGTAGGGACAACAGCTGGGGAACTCAACGCCCTTTAGGTAACTTTAAAATGATCCGACTGCACATGCACTTCGGAGCTGTGCATCCGATACGGCGGCTCGACTTTACTGCTTATTCCACGGAGTCATTTCGTTTTATTGTTTGTTTCACAAATTTTTTTAGCAACTTCCCGTTGGATTTGAGATTGCTTGCGGTTTTTTTTTCTGGGCTCAGAGGAGAATTTTGTAAGTTCCCGGTTAGGGATTTTAGCTTTGTGCATCTTTCTTATGGTTTTGCATTTGTTTGGTCGCCTTTCTTTCCGTATATTTTGTGAACAAATAATCCGAAATATGTCATGAGTTGTGTATGTTGTGCCGGAGATAAGTTTTGGATGATTTTCATACCGTAGAGCTATTGATGACAGATACTTTGAAACTTCGGAATTTTATTGTTTTCCGCTATTACAAACATTTTGCTGAATTGTCGCAAATTTTCATTGTTTTATGAGATGAATGCGCCTCATTTATTCTCTAGTACTCCGCTAGCCACGTAATGCATAAACAAAATGTATGAAAGGGCCATATTTATTACGTTAGTAGCCCGGCTTTATTTAGTCTAACGTTACTTAGGATAGCTCCTATCGGGTCTGGTGTATTTCCATGACGTCCAAACTGCCGCACCACTTCATTGTTTTCCGTGCGTGCAAGCTTTCGCAGATTAGACCCTTTGCCGCGCAATAGGCAATTGTATTACCGAAATTGGTCGATAGTTTGAAAACTCTTTGCTCCTGTTTTGAATATATATTTTTTTACCTGTGAGTTTAATTAGCGTTTTAATTTGCAGGTGTTTCTGATTAAGTGAAACTCCCGGTTAGACACGAACTGGTGAAGATGAACTGCACGAAGTAAGCATGTAACATTTTGACTTTGGGTGGGGGGTATGTTTTCATTAATATGACTGCACCCATACCCACTTAAAGACTATGGTGTATGTCCATCTAAGGGTATGTTGCTTATTGTTGCCCTCCACTCCTCTAGGGTGTTGCAGGTGTTTGGTGGGCACACTTATCACCAGCAGGCCATGCCAGTGGACCTGGCTGTTAAGCTGTGCCTGAGTCAGAGCCCTCCCTTGTGCCGCCTGTTGGCTGTATCCCCTCTGAAGACCCAGCCCCAGTGCTACCCCCCCCAGCAGAGGTGGCGGGAGCCGGTAACTGGTCCCCTTCCTTCACGGAATCAGACTGAGGTCAAGACCCCAGTCAGCATCATCAGAACGGGTGGGGGACGCACGAGAAAGAAGAATGTGGTTTTCGCTGATGCTCTGGGACTGTCGCTGACGGCGATACGCTTCTTTGAGACGGAGGATGACGCGAGTCCCTCTCTCCAAGACTTTGGTGTTGTTGCAAAGCCCTTGGGGTGGACTGACAGGGCTGCCGTGCCCAGCTCTGTGGGCCAGAGAGCCTGCCGCCTGCAGCTGGGCTTCCCTCAGCCCTGGATGGATTTCCCAGCATTCCATGCACGCTTGGCTGGAGGCATGGTCCATCTAGAGAGCTGCAGTGTGACGCCGCGAGGGCTCAGCGGCACGGTGCGGGTGAGGAACACCAGCTTCGAGAAGGCCGTGCACATCCGCATCACCTTTGACTCCTGGTGCAGCTATCATGACATTCCCTGCATCTACCTGCAACAGCGTGCTGGAGCTGGCGGAGAAACCGACACCTTTGCCTTTGACATCCCTCTACCTCACAACCTTGACCCTGAAAAGTGCATTGAATTCTGTGTCTCCTATCGCTCCACCGTTTTTACTGAACCCCTATGGGACAATAACAGGGGGCAGAATTACCGTGTCTTTGTCTGTATAGACCCTGAGGTAGCTTACTGGGCCTCTGCGCAGCAGCCTAATTATGTTAGGAAACCACTGCACGATGGCTCATGGTGTCCCCAGCCCAGTGGCACACAGAATGGGCTGAACTGCTCATTTGATACCTACCCAGCCATCCAGAGCTGGAGTGGACTGCAGCACATCCTGCCCTTCTGCTAGCATGACTGACCCCTATTGAGAGCTCCTGTAATGCAGTCGTCCTTCACCATGGCTTCCATGTTCCTGGAGGACAATCCTTTCCTGATTTTACTGGTGCTTTTGTGACCACTGTCAGTTAAAGCTAGTTCTCCTTTCAATGCGAGTTTTGCACTTTGGTTAATATGAAGGTCTGAGTCTTGATACAGTTGATAATTTCTGTTTACATCTGAGATGCATTGTGATGAGATTCCTCGTGATGGGTGTCTATCACTTGTTACTCTGCTTAAAACCATCCCAATGTTTGACTGAACTGAATGAACTGGTGTTGTGGTTCTATCTTGTTTTGGATGCAGGATGTCATCTGGTGATGAATTACTCTAAATTGTTCTTCAACCACTTCAAACAAAGAATGTGTATGACTTTAATGAAACTTTCTACAGCATTAAGTGTGAATTTTTAAATGTTTAGCTATTTATGGGTGAACCTGTTGTGAATTAAATGTTTTGACTATTTCAATTTGCTTGTCAGACTGTTTTATATAGTGTCCATCAGACCTAAACCCTAAAGATTGATTTGGGGAGAGGTGTGGGATGAAATGGGTTTTTTTTCTTTAAAAAAAAATTTGATGGGGTTGGGGGTGTCCCTCAGTCAGTTTTGCCAACTGGGTGGTAGGAGCAAATTTGGGGGGGATTCAAGCTCATTTCACTACCTGCTAATGCACCTGATTGGTAGCAAACAGATTATTCTGGGAGGGGGGTTGGTTCAAACCCATTATTTTACTACATGCCTGCTGCATTGTATTCAGCCTGGTGACAGCCCACCTTTTGGGGTCATTACAGCTGGGGTGGCTCTAGGTTACTGACCTTGTGGTTTCTACTGGAGGGGTAATTGATGCTGAGATCACAGTACAGTTATGTTGCCCAACACCTAGGTTGTGTTCTGTCCAGTTGGGTGTTTTCTTATACAGAATACTGCAGCTGTATTGCCTCAATAGCAGAAACATGTACACACAAAAACCATTACAAAATTGCATTAAATACATAACATTATCACTATCAAGTAATATGGGTATTATAAGCTGAATATACATGGTACCACTATACGGCTGGCAGCACCGCCGCTTTGTTTACACCAGCAGCACGTGGTTCACTATGGCCACTTGCATTGCTGGGTCCCATTAGCCAATCAGGATTTGTAACCTTATGGGACCTCAGACGTATATGCTGATAGACGTTGTGTGGAAGGATGCTGAGCAACATGTAACTGTTGTGTCCCTTCAGATGATGAATTGGAAGTCTTAGGGAAGACATATTTCTTATCCTTTTTCTTCTTTCAACCCAGCTAATCTGCATGAAGGACTGGGCTGAATAAGAAATTGTGTGAAAATGAGAATATGATGGGTCTTTGGGCTGCAGCTTTACAGTGGTGGTGGGGGGGGGGGGTGAATGTAAAGCCAGGTAAAACCAGGTAAAGTAGTAGGGTCACAGAGTGCTGAGGCGGATAGTGTGTAAAAGTCACCAATGTTCTGTTGACTCAATAACTGCAGGGTTCCAAACTTCTTCTGGCATTAACCGCAGCACAAAAACTGCACTGGGAAATTAATGGAATGGGCTTCCATGACCGAACAACTGCGTGCAAACCTCACATCACCAAGTGCAATGGCCAGCGTCGGATGGAGTGGTGTAAAGCAAACTGCCTCTAGATTATAGAACAATGGAAACGTGTTCTATGGATTGATGAATCATACTTCTCTGTCTGGCAGTCTGATGGACGAGTCTGGGTTTGGCAGATGCCAGGAGAATGTTACCTGCCTGGCTGCATTATGTCAACTGTACATTTTAGTGGAGGAGGGATAATGGAATGGGATTGTTTTTCAGGAGTTGGGCTAGGTCCCTTCGTTTCAGTGAAGGAAATTGTTAATGCTTCAGTAAACCAAGACATTTTGGACAATTCATGCTTCCAACTTTGTGGGAACAGTTTGGGGAAGGCCCTTTTCTGTTCCAGCATGACTTTGCCCCAGTGCATCAAGCATGGTCCATAAACACATGGTTGGGTGAGTTTGGTGTGGAAGAACTTAACAAGCCTGCAGAAAGCACTGACCTCAACCCCATCAAACACGTTTGAACTAGAACAGAGATTGTGAGCCAAGCCTTCACATCCAACATCAGTGCCTGACCTCACAGATGCTCTTCTGGATGAATGGGCAAAAATTCCCACAAACACACTCCAAATTCTAGTGGAAAGCCTTCTGAGAAGAGTGGCAGTTGTTGTAGCTGCAAAGTGGGGACCAACTGCATATTGATGCCTATGGATTTAGAATGGGATGCCATAAAATTTCCTGTAGGTGTAATGGCCAGGTGTCCCAATACTTTTGTCCATATAGTTTATATAACAATGAGTAGTTAGCATCTATATTAAAGAATAGGACTTCCACATGATTTCTAACACAAGTATTTAAAAGGACAAAACTGTCATATGCTACTTATCAGCAGTAATAATAATTACAAATGATGGAATATCGTGTGTTGGCACTTCATTGGAGACAAGAAGTGGGAATGAAACATTTCAGAAAGTTAAAAAATGACACTACAGGAGATTTAATTCATAATTCTGAAGAGAATTATAGACCTACCACATTTTTTGTTTTGTAACCATTTCAGTTAAGTAATTATATCTAAAATAATTTTAAAGTCTAGTTCATTTGGTAGTTTTAAGTTGAAGTGTAATGACACAAACAAAAAAAAGATTATGGAAGATTTTCCACTATAGCACATATTGTTATAGTTTTGTACAATGAGCATTAAACTGATCGTATATACTACAAGCTGTATGGCTTCTTTCAAAAGTTCTCCATGGAATTCTGATGATATAATCTGATGTCACATTTCAGGCTCGTTCCAGCAGGACCTTTGGTGTGTTTACCGTGATTCCAAGCAAAGGAGAAACGGAAAGATGAGAGCACCTAGTAACCACAACACGGCAAGTTCTGTCTTGTCTAACGTGCACGAATACATGCTTGCACAAACGTTGGCTGAGCATGATTGGGTGAAGTTAGGACAGCTTATAAACATGCATTTTCACCTCCCCTGGTTGTTAATTGACATGTAAACTTCAAAATATGTGTGTAAATTCGGGCTGTTTCTTCACACCTGATGATGTCTTAAAGTGGTAGTCCTATGCTTAGTTATGAGCAATACAGAAAGACGAGACCGTCGCTAAGCTTTCAGGAATTTAAGGCATGTGCTTCGGTGACATGAAGTATATAAGCTTGTGGGTGTGAAGGTTTCACAACAGCTTTCGTCAGTTTCCTCTGACATTCCCAGTCGCTCTCATAAATCTTAACGGATACCTAAAAAACCACAAACTAGTCATATTTCTTTTTCAGCATTTACGATAGTTATACAAGCCCTGAAAATCTGCCCTTTCTGGCCATGGGTTTATTATGTTTTAGAACGAAATTCATGCAAATAGGTTCATGTCTTGTGCTTTCGAGATTCTGATCATCGAGATACGGCAGTTCTGGGATCTTAATTTTATCAGAGGAGTACTTTTATCCATTTTTAACAGACTATCATGCCACATTTTATTCATAACGAATGTAAACTTCGGAGTAACTGCAACGTCAGCGTTATGAAAGAGTACTTATTCGGCCATAATGGCAAGACTAGAACGTCGCAATTTGTCACTGTCATCAGTCTAGGTATGACATGTATCTACGTTAGTTGTCGTCTATGGTTACAGAAAGTTTATTTTGTGTGGTTTTATGCGTATACATTTCAGACAATCATTGTATAAGTATTCAGCGCACCAACGTCATACCAAACTAGTTGAACTCCCTCTCTGAAATGTTCGTTTAACTGATAAACGCCCTATTGACGGGCGTATGCCGGTTCGAGCTGTTGTTGTTGTAGGGGGCTAGAAAAACATACTAAATTAACTAAATAAACTGAGCTCGATAAGCTTATGTTGAGATATGCAATGTTCCACAAAGACGTTTTAAATTATATAACTTTTATGGTTTATTTTTGAAGAAACATGTTTTGAAACATTTAGAATTAAACGTAGCCTTCTTCCATATGGGTATCATAACTCTTAAGACATCCGCTTCGTCTGTCGCTATCTACTACTGCATTTGTCGGATTTACTAAGAATTTTGGGGGTCCCGTCTTCTTTCTGTCTTTTTGATTGGCTTCTTCACTTCCTGAACAGGACCAGCGCGACAGACCGGCAGGCAGTTCCCTTTTTTGTAGGGCGTTTAAGAATTAAGAATGTGCGTTTTCATCCCCAAAATCCAAATGCGTTGCAGGATTTTTTTTTTGATAAATATGCCAATTACTCCCTCTAATGGTAGTTTTGTACAACTGGACTACTGATAAACTATCATCCATTTCTCTTTGCAATTACTGTATCTGAATGACGATCGTGTTATGATCAATCATGTTAAATTTAGTTGAATAAGTTGAATGTGGAATTTCATTCATTTTTCACAGCTGTCCCAATAGGTCTATTAATTGCTTATACTTGTACAAGTGAGCATTTCCCGGACAGAACAGTATGAAGTACACCCTGGACAGCATGCCAGTCCATCACAGGACAAATAATCGCACACACTGCAGGAAATTTAGAGATGTCAGTTACCTGAATTGTTTTTTCTGGCCCGCGAGATCCAGGGAGAGCATGCAAACCACACACACGAAGAACAAAGGTGATATTTGCACTGCCAAACTCTGGAGATCAAGTAATAGTGCTAACCCCAGAGAGACCCATGTATAAAACGTTAAGTCCACTAGGAGAATTTGCTTAAATATTAATTTATAACAGCTCATTCAACTCGATCGTATTAAAAGTATTTTATAAGTTGTGCAATTGTATATATAAACTGGAGGTGTTTGGTTTGACGATTTTTTAAAATTATTTAAATTCAATGAATAGCGATAGTGTGTACAAAACACAGCAAACATACTACACCAGGTAAATACACATAACATTATACGGCCCCGTTTAAACGCAAACCTTACGAGAATAGGGTAAGTAGCTCTGACGTAACGGAGGGGGGATTGCAGTGGGCCCGCCGCCAGGTGTCGTTTGCACATCTTGAGGAGGGGGTAGCCATGACGCGGGAGCCGATCTGAGGCCCTGCTTTGGCAGAGGCACCAATTTGGGTAACGTAACATAACTGGACGTTCCAGCACGAAGAGCAAAGCGAGCGGCCGCGACTCGGGTGAGTGTCCGCGCGGCCAGCGTCTACGAAACGCCACCGCTTGCAGTGCGCTGCACTCCGCGAGAGCCGCACTGGGCCGGCAAGCGGGCAAGCGGATCCCGGGCTGATGAGCGGAGCGTCATATAGCCATCTTGCTATTGGGAGGCAGCTGGATGCTATCGACATGGATATGAACTTGTGGTGCCGTCTTTTTGGGGCCGGAAAAACTGGTCTCAGACATCGCGTGACTAAGGAGAAGTTGACTCCCTGGCGACTTTTCCATGATTTAGTGCTGCATTGTTCTAAAAAGGATGATGGGCGGCGGTGATCGGCTAGCGGGACGGACCGCGCTCAAACCTTGACGTTAGCCAGCCACGCCGTTAATCTGGACCTTGCTAATCGGGTTATCTAATCTTATCAGGGCGCTGTAATTAGTTTCCCCGCTAAAAGCTGTACCGGTTGTCCTTCAACATATACCTTGACGGCTGGAGATGAGTTGTAGGTTGGTAGTTCAGTACTAGTCACGCCGATAACTACCGGCTTGAAGCGACCAGTAGTCCCCGCTTTATCCCTGGAACTGGACCGGCGCGAGACGTGCTCGCGCTTGACGTGCCGTTAGTGTTTCTGACTGTCGGCTCGCGGCAGCCGCACGCGGGAGCCGGACGACTATAATTAGCCACACGTTATGGTGTAACACATAATAAGTAAGTAATAATAATAGATAACTCCAGTGTCGTGGTCACTGACTGGGACAATGGGGTCAGAACAAAAGGTCTCTTCAGGAACGGCGAGAAGTTAAACTGTGGACTGACAGCTTCGGCGAACTCCCGAAATTCAGTAGGAGTTTAACTTTAGCGGAACGCTGAGGAATTACGGCGGAATGAGAAGTCATTTTACGTCGGCGTCCTCGGTGAAGTAGTACTGACATCCGGATGCCGAGTTCGCCGATGGGCGGGCTGATTCTTTCCGACGCACATCCAGCCAAATAAGCGCAGCAGCATGTCGGACACAGGCCGGGGGAGTGTATCGGAGATGCTGAGACTCCCCCTTAAGGGACACCGCTTACCCACTAGCTAATGTGAGCACAAGTCCCCCAGAGCTTAAGCAATTAGTAAAATACAACTACTGCAACAGGAGCAGAAGTCATAAGATGAAGAAACATAGGTGCTCTTTCTCAACTGCACGCAATAATCGCCGTTTGAGTTAATATGTGCATCTATGACTTCCCAAAAATGGACAGGCTGTCTAGGCTGGCCCCTGTCTAACGCATTTCCCCTACTGGAGTAGGATTTTGACCACCACAAATTAAAATGTTGAATTAATCATTTAGCAAAGCTTATGATTAACTTTATTGACTGTGTCTTTTTGTGGGTAGTGAAAAGGACCTTTTTTAACCCATGTAAGTAATGTAATGTCATTGTGATCTTTGTGTGTGTGGTTTTTCCATCGATTTCTTATGACCTTAATGACTGGTCAGTTCTTAGGCCAAATACTAATTCGGAGAAATTTAAGAAAACATTCCAGCCGATCAACCTCCTCCCCACCCCCAGCCACTCACTCTGTGGCCATCAGCAAGTTGGGAACCCTTACTATAGAGATTTCCTAATGGCCCTTTTGTATGTTTCTGTGTAGGAGACCTTTGTCCTTATAGTCTGGTCCTACATGTGTTGCATTTTAAGCATTTCATTAATTAGTTGAACTTGTATTTGTCCTTATTTGACTGTTTAGCTTTCTCTCTTAAGTTCTTAACATGTATGCAAGTCACTTGGTGAGTTTAACATATTTGTATTTTTTGTCATCAGATAAATTGTACTGAGTGCTGAAGACCCCTGCCCTTTGTATGCCTAAAGGATTCCTTCGAATGTCTCTTGGGAGACGGACATAGGTATTTGTCGAAATGGATTCCCTTTTGTCAGGGCCAAGGGGCGTCACACTCCACGCATCTGCATGAAGGCTCTTTGGAAGTACGGGCTGCAAAGACTGACACTGTAGAAAGGCGCAGAGCAGGATCGACCTCTGTGAGTCGGTCTCGCTGAGCAGGGGGGGGGGGGGGGGGGGGGGGGGGGGGGGGGGGGGGGGG
>JAODLD010000124.1:19547998-19563245 GCA_026781065.1 Mormyrops boulengeri
CTCTTCTCTCAGGCCGGCAGCCTGCCCTTCACAGCAGCTGTCAGAATGGCCTGGTACATCTTTCCCCTGAACAACCTGCTCTGTATGCTTCTGGGCATTTCCTTCACTGTGTGGTTCACCCTGCTGCTTGTTTTCATCATCGTCCCCGCCATCTTTGGTGTGTCATTCGGCATCCGCCGACTCTACATGAAGACCCTGCTCAAGATCTTTGAGGTGAGTCTGGTCAGCAGTGTCTGCCAGCGATTTGTGAGTTTTCTGCTCTGGGGGAGGCTGCTGAGCTTTCAGGAACTATAATCTCCAGTCTGTGGGCAGTTGCTAAATTACGCATCTGCACTTTCCATCAGTAATATAAATTATTCCCAGTTCTTATTTGTCTGCAATAATTTCCTGCTTATTCTGCAGGCAGGTAGGGTGAAAATTACCCTGAGATAGGAAGGGATTTTTTGGTGAGATGTACAACCTAGTCATTTTCGCTTGGAGGGTAGCGTAATATTTATAGGGGTAGCAGATATTTATAGGGGTGTTCTTTGCAACAGTTCTTTGCTAGAGCTTTTGTATAAGTTTGGTTACTGTATACATGTGGCTTTTAGTTGTAAGGTTTGTTTTGCAATATATTGTTAGCTCTTTTAAATAAGTAAGTAAGCGTCCATATAGTACTGAAAAGCTGGCATTCGGACAGATTGGTATGCCCGTCATCGAGAGCCCTGATTAGTGTACAATAAAATACTTGGTGAAATATGCTGTTGTCCTCTCAAGTTTCTTGTCCTTCTTTTTTGTTTTTTTTTTTTTGGTAATTTTGGTATGTAAATATTGTAAAATAACTTTTATGCTTGATCTGATTTAGTTGCCTATGTGGCTGAGTGTGTTTGCTTCAGCCTTCTTTCTGATGATGATACTGGGATGGGTTCTACCATTTCGTAGTCTCATTTGCCTTGCTTTGCTTGAAGTTTATCGGGTCTGTTATCACAGTTGATCTTGCAGCTTATTGCAGCGTGTCACCAAATGTTTACCATGTGATGTTTACCATGTTTACGTCACCTTTTTACTTGCTCTGGGTCAGTTGAAGTGAAGCGTGTTTGCTTGTATGTTTAACTTTTACTGTTTTAGTAAAGAGGGTTCGCAGTTAACATGAGTCATGTTCTATGTATGTGCAAGCAATTCAAATTTTGTGTATTGTCATCTCTTTAATGTGAAAAGAATAACATGCTGTTTGTGTTATTTTGACTAGTGCCAATAATATACCTGGGGATATATACCAGTGTATTAAAATTTCATGATTTAATTGAGCGTAAACCCGAACCCATTGTAATGATACAGTTAGAAAGGACCAAGCAATATGAGAAGCATCATTATCCTTGTTTTGTAGCTACGTGTTTATTGGCATGGTTCTGTCCTCTCTGTCTGGTCGCCTGGCCCGCTGTGAGCCTTTGGCTGACCGTTCTGCTTGGATATCCTGAGTGCCTTCTTCCCTCTTGTTTTAGTGGGCGACTCTGCGGATGGAGAGGGGAGCCAAGGAGAGGAATCACCCCCTATACAAACCCTATAGTAATGGTGAGTCACTTAATTGGCTCTCTGCATTACCTTGACATGTTTTTGTCAATTTGTGTGGGACTCTCCGTTGTTTAGCTGTTATTTTATTAGGTTTAATAGCAAATTAAGCCCTCTCTCTCTCTCTCCCCTCCCCGCTGCCCCATGTCTTCTCTCTGCAGGCATTATCGCCAAGGAGCCGACCTCCCTGGAGGAGGAGATTCAGGAGGTGCGGCGTAGCACCAGCCCTCGGGAGCTGGGCTCCGGCGGCGCAGCCGAGTTCGACGTGTCTGACATCTTCTGTTTCTGCCGGCGCGGGGTGGAGAGCATTGTGGATGACGAGGTGACCAAGCGCTTCTCTGCCGAGGAGCTGGAGTTCTGGAACCTGCTGACGCGCAGTAGCTGCCACTTCCAGCACCTCAGCCTGAGGCTGACCGTGCTGTGGGGCCTGGGGGTGCTCATTCGCTACGGCTTCCTGCTGCCATTACGGTGAGCGTGGGCCAGCACCGGGTGACTGCTAGCTTCATCAAGCAGTGCTTGGGTGGCATGTGGCTCCGCAGGCTAGGAGTCTACACCTGTGTCCGGAAGTTGCATGTTCGAATCCCATGAATAGTAATCGTATCACGAGTGGGCCTTTGATCTAGGCTCCTATCCCCAAGCACTGCTTCATGGATGCGCCTGTGGTTTGACCCCAAGCTTTGCTCTTATCTGTATATCTGTCTATATCATTGGAGACCAAATGGGATATATGGAGATTGAAATTTCATCATACTTGCTGCCTGTGCAGTGACTGTAATGGCATTTTCTGTCTGTATTCTTAGTGAAATGGTCATGTGACCCGGGCATCACCAGTGATGAGGTACTTCATCGGTCTTATATGTGGCCAGCTACCCATTTCGTCAGACATGTCCCCGGTGGCATTTTGTTAAATTGACTTTTGGCCATTGGGTTGTGTAATACTTAATGAGCAAAGAAAATATTATAGCTCTAAACCAAATGTGACTCAAGAGGTCTCAGGGACACGTCTTTAGAAGTAGGACTCGGCAGCTGTACTCCCAAAAAGACCATCTTTTACAGGTGCCCTGGTTTAGCCATCTGTCTCAGCCAACCAAAAAATGTGTACATACTGTAGTTGCACTGTTAGTTTTTGTGAGTTAGACAGAATGTTTCAATGGCCTGTAGACGCATGGAGCTGAGATTAACACCTGGTGAACACCTGCACAGCGAACAGGTTCTGCTGCTCTTGTGAACTGAGTATATTTGAACAATGAGAGATAGTGAGGACTGTGACTTCACTTTAATTGAACTACTTATTAAAAAGGATGAAATGCTGCACTGTTGCTTGCTGTTTGCTTCCTGTCACCCGCTCCTGGTGTTTTGTATAGTACTGTTGACTGGTGAATTGTGGATTTAGAGCCAACAACCTTCTGGTCATAAACTCAAATTATTGAGATGCGTTCTGTGGATGTTTGAAAACAAGGGCACAATGATCATGGGTCATTATGCCTGACACTGAAACACTGTCTGCCTGGATTGATGTGTGTGCCTTCCCGCTGCCGCAGGGTAACTCTGGCCTTCACTGGAGTGGGTCTCCTAGTGGCGCTGACCACAATGGTTGGCTTTCTGCCCAGCGGGAGGTGAGTCGTGCTGCGTGCGTTCTCGCATGATGGTGAACACGTGCGTGGTTGCACATGGCCACACAAATACTTAGCTGGTACAGTGTTATAACATCGAAGCAAATGTCTTTTGCATGCTTGGTGAATACTAAATATCCATGCTTTCGAGTGTGTACACAGGTATGACAGTAATCATACCCCAGATTAGTGTGAGAAGCTACATTGATCATAATCACATGGTGGTCTCTCCTCTCAGCAGCATATTTATGACTCTCTTGCTTCCCACAGGCTGAAGAATGCCCTCTCTCAGAAGATTCATCTCATGTGCTACAGGATCTGTGCACGGGCCTTGACCGCTATTATCACCTATCATGACAGGTACACGGCACTCACATGGACGCCTTTGCTTATGTCTGAGCTCCACTTCCCCCTACGTCCTTTGTTTGGAATTTCTGAAAGGAGTCTCAAGTGTTTTATTTTCTCTTCGCTTTTCTTCTACCCTTTGCCGTTTTGTCTCTCAAAGCGTAGGCCTTCACCCAGCTCAGTTTTAATGAAACGTTTCAGCTCCTTTCTCAAAGCATCTTCACTTTACCTAATGGCACATTTTCAGGCTAGCTGCTTAGCTACTGAACCTTTATATTTAGAAGCGGCTGAAGGTGTCAGTCAGTAAGTTTAGCAAGTGTGTAACAGTTGCTGAAAACTTCTCTTGCATGTTACAGGGTGATTGTCACGTGTTGCTGAACTCTACCAAACATCCAAAAACAGAACAGACTGTTCTAGGTGATTGTTTCCCTTGGCAGAATGATACTCCTCTGTACCCATCCAGGGTGTCTCCTTTGCTTCCTGGAATCAGCTCAGAACCAGACTCAGTGTCACCCTCTGTACCATGGAATCCCAAATGTTTCAGTCCATTACCCTCAAAATAAGTGCCAGAAACTCATTACCCCCATTTTGCTGATTTGTGTTCACATCCTTAATTTTTTACAAATATACACTATATGGACAAAAGTATTTGGACACCTGGCCATATCACCGGCAGGATTTTTTCTGACATCCCATTCTAAATCCATAGGCATCAATATGGAGTTGGTCACCCCTTTGCAGTTATAACAGTTGCCACTCTTTTTGGAAGGCAATGAAAACATAGAATTATCCAAAATCTCTTAATATGGGTACCAGGGGTTAATGGGATGGGGTTGTTCTTCAGGAGCTGAGCTAGGCCCCTGGGTTTCAGTGAAGGGAACTCACTTAATTTTTCAGCATACCAAGATATTTTGGGTTAATCTATGCTTCCAATTTTGTGGGAACAGTTTTGGGAGAAGGCCTTTTTCTGTTCCAGTATAACTGTGCCCCAGTGCACAAAGCAAAGTCCATAAAGACATGGTTGGGTGAGTCTGGTGTGAAAGAACTTGAATGGCACAGAGCCCTGACCTCAGCCCCATCAAACACCTTTGGGATGAACTAGAACGGAGATTGCGAGTCAGGCCTTCACGTCCAACATCAGTGCCTTACCTCAAAAATGCTCTTCTGGGTGAATGGACAAAAATTCCCACAGACACACTCCAAAACTTGTGGAAAGCCTTCCCAGAAGAGTGGCAACTATTACAGCTGCTGGGGGGGGGGGGGGGACCGATTCCATATTGATGCCTATAGATTTAGAATGGGATGTCATAAACATTCCCATAGGTGTAATGGCCAGGTGTCCCAATACTTTTGTCCTTATAGTCAGGGATTGACTTAACTGGTGCTCAAGTACACATTCACCTTTAAAAGCGATACGTGCAGCAGTCGATTGTTGTAACAGAGTGAATGCGTATGTATTTTATGTGCATTTGCTCCGAAATGACAAGAAATTATCGTGCATTTTAACCTCAACACGTATCGCTTTCAAAGGTGTATGCGTACTTGCGTACCAGTTATGTCAATCCCTGCTTATAGTGTATATTGGAAATCATCTCGACCGCCTACCAGTGCTTTAGCAGATGGATAACACAGCTGGGAATAGGTGCACAGTAAATATACACAGGGGTTCGTGCCTGTTAGTCAACTTCTGACTCTCTGTCCACAGTGAGAACAAACCCAAGAACGGTGGCATCTGTGTAGCCAATCACACATCTCCCATTGATGTCATCATCTTGGCCAGTGATGGCTGCTATGCAATGGTAGGTGGGAGCTCTAAACCAGTGGGCAGTGATGTTCTGTGTGCCTGCGTGGGGGGTGAGGGGTGGCTTGTGAAGACCCTAAGAGCACTGCATTCTCCCCTCAGGTGGGCCAAGTGCATGGGGGGCTGATGGGGATCATTCAGAGGGCCATGGTCAAGGCCTGTCCCCACATCTGGTTTGAGCGCTCTGAAGTGAAAGACAGACACCTGGTGGCCAAACGGTATCACTGCAAGCTCAACCGCTCCCCATCACTGTTTTTGCATGGTGTTAGGCCCTGGCCTCTCCCTCACATGGTGGGGCCCAGAGCAGCCTTTCCCACCTGTCTTAGCTGTACCAGAACATCATCTTATGTCTGGTGACCTGGCTGAGGGGCTCTTTGAGTGTGTGTTTGGCAGGAAATGGATTCCTACATGGTCATGATTTGTAACATCTGCCATTTCACGCAGAGGTCTTTAAAACACCACATTTGTTTTTAACTTTTCAGTGGACGCAGTATTTTGCCAAAACAGATGTGTTGTAGTTTGTTTAACCTGTTTGATGGGGTTATGTTCTGATGAACCCATTGTAAGTTGAAAATATCCTAAGTCAAAATTTGAGTATGATATGATATGACAGGCTTGAGTGTTTAGTAGACATTATATAAAATTTGGCTAAACAGAAAAAGATCCCCGTATAATGCATTGTTAAATGCTGTGTGTGATGTTCACACTGAAGATCGCTGCAGAGACTGGAAGCATGGCTGTGTGGATGCTGTCATCAGCCAGCATTAGCAGAAAGTTTTGGATGGCATCGCTAACCCAGAAACGGATCAAAATTCAGAGTTTAACAACAACTGAATGTGCATCGCTATCCCAGCATTGTAAAGTCGAAATATTGCAAGTCAAATCATTGTAAAGTGAAGAGCATCTCTGTTTTATACAGGTAGTTCTTGACTTCTTGACTTGAGCTCATTCGTTCCAAATTATTGCTCATTAATCGAGAAGCACGAGGTATTTTCCCATAGGGGGTAAGGAGCGTGCGCTGATTACAGCGCGTTGCCACATCCACCATACGGCAAACCACCTCAGGGATGAGAACCTGAGTGGCGGGTGATACCTCAGCACCATACTAGTCCAAATGGACCAGTGTGAGTTTTTTTTTTTTTTTTTTGCTGGAGTGCCAGTCCTACCACCAACCCCCAAATTTCCCTGTAAGTTGGAGGATCTCCTTATAGGGCTGGATGTAGATTAACATCATACCCGGGACAAAGCAATTGCCGGTTTAGGGCCATAATCAAGGGCCAAATGGAGTAGAATCACTCTGGGCATTCACGGGATTTGAACCAGCAACCTTACGACAGCTGAAACCGCTCCCTAGCCTCAGAGCCAACACTCCACCCATAGAAATGTTATAAAAATGATGACTTTCCAGGCAAAAAATTATTATAAATTTTATAAATGGAAACATTCACAATCAATTTTGGACACTTTGATTTTCAATTATGGCTGCACCTAGGCTGTGCAGGGTGTCCGATCTCCAGAAGTGTTGGTGACCACTGCCTTCACATGTAATGCTGCGCATGGTACAAATGGAGCATGCAGAGCCAGATATGTCATAAAGCACAAAAGTCCTGAAAATGTCGGGCCACAGATTGTGTTTTTGGGTTTGAGTTGCATGCAAATTTAAAAAAAAATGATGAATATGAACTTTTTATTTTTGTTGCAGAGAATTCTCGTAAACTCATAAATCAGGAGCTCAGAAAGCGAGAACTACCTGTAATCATAAATGCTGTGCTCCCCTTGCCACTATCTCCTTTGGTGTCTTTTTCTTTGATCAAATGTCTAGACCATCCTTCACGTAAAAATCAGTATTTAGTCAGCGCTATCCAGGCTAATGTTTCACTCAAGAAATTAAATGACCTGTGAAATAAATGCTAGCTGTGTGGGTAATTGCATTACGAATCTCTCTTGTGCTATGTGGGACAGCTACACTGCAGTCAAAGGCAGTGCTGATATTGTGGAACACCCTGCTTCCTGTCTTCCAGGCTGAGTGACCATGTAGAGGACAGGACTAAACTGCCTATCCTCATATTCCCTGAAGGTGAGTCGGCTGGGCGCGGTCCTTCAGAGGGCGCCACATTGGTGTCTGGTGGGTTATGGCAGACATTTTATTACGATTTAAATAGCAGGATTCTATTTAAATTTTTATTTTGGTATGCATGGGGTCCCACGTAACAGGGTACATGGGCTATTTCTATGCAGGTACCTGTATCAACAACACGTCCGTGATGATGTTTAAGAAGGGCAGCTTTGAGATTGGTTCCACCGTGTACCCAGTGGCCATCAAGGTAGGTGTCATTCCACTGCCCCCATTGCCCTCCACACTCTCTCTACTGTACTCCCCATTCTTCCCGTCTTCTCATTGTTCTATCCCTCGCTTCTGATTGGCTGTCAGTACGACCCCCGGTTTGGCGATGCATTCTGGAACAGCAGCAAGTTCGGCATGGTGGCTTACCTGCTGAGGATGATGAGCAGCTGGGCCATCGTGTGCAGCGTCTGGTACCTGCCCCCCATGCAGCGAGAGGTGAGCTCACACTATGCATCTTTATCCCCACCGGGTCTTCCGTGTGCAGTTTGTTCACGTGTCTCCCTGCGTGTCCTCGTGTAGGACGGGGAGGATGCCGTGCAGTTTGCCAACAGAGTCAAAGCAGCTATCGCCCGCAAGGGGGGCCTAGTGGACCTGCTGTGGTGAGTACAGGGGACCTTGGCCTGGGGCACGCTCACACACGCTCACACACCAGGAGATGCATGTACACATGCGTGTCTGCCTCGTCGCAGGGACGGTGGGCTGAAGCGAGGGAAGGTGAAGGATGTGTTCAAGGAGGAGCAGCAGAAGCTCTACAGCAAGACGCTGGTGGGGAACCACGAGGACCGCGGCCGCTCGTGAGGAGGGAAGCAAGAGCGCCCCCTCTCCAGCTCAGGCTGCCCCTACGGGTCCTGTGCTCCAGTCAGCAGTCATCCTGCCATCGTTCCCCAAAAGCCCCAGTGGACCTGTAGCGATAAAACCTACTTCAGCATGTTTTTTTTGTTTCGTTTGTTTTTTTTTTTTTTTAGTTGTCCTTATCTTAACCTTCCATTTGTCACGCACAAAATCCCACAGGTTTACCTCGCAGCGCTAGCAGCAGACTGATACTCTGCCTACGGGTCAGCTGACCGGGTATTATTTTTTCCCTTCACCTACTGGATGTTGTCTGTTGTTTTGTTAAGTTTTTAATACGTCACTGTTCTTATTAACTTTGCTCTTGGGGCGAACATCATGTTAATATTTATTATCGTTAACGCAGTGAGTGGTATTGGGCTGATGTAGGCCAGTATCCAAGTGGAGGGAATGACACTCTGTGGCTTCTCAGAGATGACCTTCTGCACGAGCCTGGCTCTTCTTAACTTGGAAGTCCTAGCAGTAAAATGGTTACACTTTTGGAATTATGTTTAGGACTTCCTTGCATTTGTTTTGTAAAATAAACAAGTACACAGCCTTGTTTAGTCTCCCATGGCCTTGGGAAATAACCTCAATGCCTCTCAACCGGAGCTTGTTAGGTTGGTTGGGTTGGATAACCTGAAAATGACCCATAATGTTGATCTGATTCACTGCTCGGTCATTCCTGTACTATAGCATTAGCCTGTAATTACGACCAAGCTTACGCTGTGAAAATTGCATTAAATTTGTTTTTCATAATGTAATGTGTTGTAATATGATGATGGCTTGCTTGTATAGGTGCCTTACAGTGATGTTTACTATTGACTGAATCTTGCCTAAAATTACTTCACAATAGAGATTCAGTTTTGTATTCCTTCTCCTCCACGAGGGGACTTTGCCCACGGCACAGCGTCTGACTGCAGTTGGGCTGAGCAACATACTCAGTTACTCAGTTGGTCCATGTCAAACAATTGCAAATTGAAATATCTTTAGGGCTGTTGACTGTTCCAAACAAAATGTTAATGAGCTGCTGTCCAAGAATGTGGACTCAGTGCAATGAATGCATGTTTGTTTAAAGCTCCTTAAATGTAATCCCTTACGCTGATCCTTGAGTGTCCGTCATTGGTGTGACCGTAGTAACTGGACGCATGGGGCTTCACCGTTGAAGGGAAGAAAGGTCAGAGAAGCGTGTTTGAGCCCGGAACACTGCCACCAAAATGTCAGCTTCGTTTTTAGTTCTTTCACAGTATGACACAAAATCGACATACTTTTTCCATACTATGACTAAGTTTGCAAGATTACGTCTTTTTAAAGTATGCAGCAATGGCCGTTTGTCATTTAAATAGACCTTCAGGGTTTGCACCTCCTTTACTTGTTTGGTCACTGCATTTCCTGTCTGACTTAAGGTAGACTAAAGAACGACCCTGCCTCTGTTTCCTATAGCCATTTATATTTGCAAAGTACACAGTCTTTCACCTCTAACCCACACGCTACACCACTGTAACCACATGCTGAGGTGACTCCCTGTGCCGTGAAATTGTGTGGTGACGATGGTGTGTAATCCTTACAGGTGTCATGTGAGCTTTTCTTTGTAATGTCGCATACAGGATGTGGCTTCTGAGGTTCTCTGCTTCAGTGACGCATGTGTTTATGGCAGTAAGGAACCACGAGGAAAGTCAGTCTGATCTGCAGTAAAATACTGCTTTCTATGTTCACACTGGCATCTCGGAAGGCAGTGAGATCACACAAACAGGCACTTTCCGAAATGTGGAGTTCCATTATATGGGTAAATCATCATTCCTGCCATGGTTTCATGCACCAGTTATGTTTGTTTTTGCTATAGCTGTGTGTGGGTAAAGAGGCAACTCTTTGTCTAAACACTGTAAGAATCGTACTGCTGAAGTTTGTGCGTTCATTAGAGCGACAAAACTCCAGTGTGTACGTAGGGTAGCAGCAGTTTAAAATCGTCCAGCATGTTGACTAAGTGGAAGTGAAACATGGCTGGGTGACAGATGGTAGTGCATGGAGTTTGCTTTGGTTATGAAAAGGGATGTGTGGTCTGTGCACTGCCAGCAGGTGGCGGTCTTTCTCATCAGTGAACCTTTGACCTCTGGATACACAGAGGTAAAATGCTATCGTTGCTGTTTGGGCTCCTGCACCAATAGTAATGGGTTTGTCTTAGGAATTAACTAATCTGTTTGAAAGTAATAATATATTTGTCTTTTTTTATTTATTATTATTAATTTGTTAAAATTTAAATCAGTATTATCTTGTGCTGAACAGTTAGTGGACTTCGTCCCACCCAAATTGTTCATTTTAATTAGAATCTTAAATGTACTTGCCATCCCAGAGTGCCCTGCTCTTACAGTAGTAGGATACAGTGGTTCCTGTTCCATCTGTGGAGTGCAGTATGTTCAGTTATTCTGCAGTGTTACTGATACGTTTGCTTGTGAGTTAGTAAAGGTCAGTGCCAAGGCTGATAGAGAAGATGGTAATGGGACATATCAGGACGTTATGAGAAATTCAGGAGGGTGAGAGTGTGATCAATTCAGTTTGTGACTCTGGTTATGCTTCCTCTTGGTGATATTTCTTCTTCTCTCTCTGCGGGAGTTTTTCCCTCACCAGTCTCTCTTCGGGCCTCCTCTCAAGGGACCTTGGGCCCAGGACTCATAAAAATGCTATCGCTGCTATTTGGGCTCCTGCAGTAATTTTGAGTAAGGATTTCCCCACTTGTTTGATCGATTTTTTTTGCTTTTTTTAGGCAGAAGTGAAGCAGAACCTGCATCTGAATGACCTGGGGATATAGAGGGGCTTGCTCTGCTCTCTTATGCTTATCTATGTTTTTTAATTACCTGTTTTAAATGACTTTTTCTGCATGTTTTCTTGCGTGTTAGATATCTTGGTCTCTTCTTGTTCCTCTGTTATCAGTAGGTGCTTTGCTGTGTATGTGCGTTCTGTGAGGTGGAGGTGCTTTTGTCCTGCACTCTTGTGTGTTTCCCCTGAACTCGTCTGTCTGAATATTACTAAGACCTAGAATATCGTGGCAGCCTGATTCAGGATCCATGTTTTGGGCAAAATGGCAGGAATCATGACCGTGTTTATCTGAGCTCTGATAAAAAGCAGGCTTTTTGGGTGACCTCAGCGGAGAGTTAACAGGAGTCAACAGTCTGACACAGTCGCAAAGGTAAACTGCTCTAGTTTTATTGTAAAATAAATTCAGTGATTTGTTTAAAAAATGCCACGTGCGGGAGGCGTTCTGCCCAAACTATCCAATGTCAACTTGAACTTGTACACGAGCTTTAAGGGTACTGAGTGCCGCTGTCTAACCTTTGACCACCTGCCCCTCAAAAAGTCTCTGCGCAGCCCTGCATAAAGAGATTCCTCTGAAAATAAATAAGTTTCGTTTCTGTATGAAGCACCATGAAAGTCTGTGAGTGCCCTTGGTCCTGTTGGCTTGGTCTTCAGCTGCCCTGAAGCCCCATGTGATCCGTCCAGCTGCGCTTCCTTGCTGGTATGGGGCAGCTCTCAATACCTTCAGTATTCAATCCCAGATCGCTCCCAGTACATTGCTGGAATGGTGCACTGGGTTGAGGATTCTAACTATATACCAGATCTCTGCCCGATTAGCCCTCACTGAGGGGAAAGGGAGGGAGGGTACGTTTTACTCATAGAGATTTGATGGCAAGTCTAATTTCTCTATTTTCTAATCCTGCTCAGTGGGTGGGACAAATAAATGAGAGTAGACAGGCATTCAGCTCTTCATGGAGTACCCTGTGTGTGAGGGTGCCTGTTCTTCCTGGGGCATAGCTGTGGGTGCGTCTGACTGCTGATTCTTTGTAGTAACAGGGCAGAAATAAATTACTGCTTATCATGCGTCTGTTTGTGCCTTTGTGTGTCAGACATGTATATGTGTTTCATGCCTCGCTGGGTCAGACGGAATGTGTTTGCGTACCTCGGGGTGTGTGTGTGTCAGACAGGGTGTGTGTTTGTTAATTAGGAGGGGCTCTGTGTACCTGTGTACCTGTGTGTGTTAGACACAGTGTGTAAGTGCCACCCACAGATGTGGCCCTTCCCTGCGTATGTGTGAATCAGAGCTGCGTATGTGCCTTCAGCACAGCCGACTGCTGCTTTCTCAGCAGCCTTCGAAGCTTCTTGTTGTCATTGTCGTCTTCGTCGGGGTCCAGGGGCTTGTTGTAGGCCTCGTCCTCCATCTCACCTCCCCACAGACCTGCAGCCCGCTCCCCGGGTGATGGCTGTGTCGAGCTGGGCTCTGCGGCACTCTTCTTCCTCCATTTGGTGCGCCGGTTCTGGAACCACACCTGGGGATGAAGGAGAGGAAGAATCTTCCTAGCCTGGTCCACACTTGCTCACTTCTTTTGTTCTGGTTGAGATAGTGGTGAAGCTGACAGGCATTTAGCTGTATACATATATGCATCTGTGCACACGCGTGTGGGGCATGTATGTATCTGTGCACACGCATGTGGTACCTTGACCTGGGACTCAGTCATGCCCAGGGAGCGGGCTAGCTTGCTCCTCTCTGGGCCTGCTAGGTATTTGGTCTTCTCAAACGTCTTCTCCAGGAGGAAGATTTGCTTCCCAGAGAAAGTGGGTCTGCTGTTTTTCTTCTTGCCTGCGGCCTCACCTAGGTGGGTGCCGTCTGAAAGGAACAAATGCACCAGGTGATCACGGGTACAGCTCAGATGTCTCCATGGTAACTACACCGTCCATCTCGGCAGTAAACCTTTAATTAAAGGGACTGTTCGGAATAAATGAAGAGATTAATTATAAATTAATGGTAAAGGGTAAATCAGCAAGATGTTGGCTTCAGGCATGAACCACAGAATCTTTACTTCATCATGTTGCAGAAAACCATACACAGTTACATGAGCATCAGGAGATGTGTGTGAATCATCCGCTACTAGTCATACTAGTAACTTTCCCGGTTCTTATTTAGTCACGTTTACTTGGAGTCAAATCCAGAAAAGCACAGAACATTCACAATGAAGCCCATTTTCATTTTCTCTGAATTGCATTCTGTTTGAGCCTGAAGAACCCAGCTGAACATGTGCAGCAGTCTAAACCTGTGGTCTTGTCACCAGTCAAAGATTCCCCCAGTTCTTCCGTTTTTACACTACTGATAATGAAACCCTGAATCAAACGCCAGAATGTAGCATTTCCCAGAATGCCGTACTTAGAGATTGTTCTGCATTACTGGCTCTAATGGTAAACCTGATCCCCTCTGGGTCAAACGCTGCATCCGGTAGCCAAACACATATTAGATAATTAATTGCAAGATAATTCAGGCAAGGATTCTCTGGTTCCAGCACATACTGACATAGATCTGCTGCTGAAATATGTTTTTTTATAGCATACAGTTGTTAAGCAGGGACATGCTATTTGTCATAGTCATGGTATTTGCATTGCTAATCCCATACACATGTACCAGTCATATCTATAATGATACATGTCATTTGGTGGGATTGGGGTATGTCCAGGGACAGATTAACTTATCTGAGATAACATCAGCATGGACACTCAACTGTAGCCCATTTAAGTCACCGTTCCATTTTTCTTGAGGTGCGGGGGCCCTGATATTTGCGGGGGGCCCTAGGATAGCCTAGGTATTAATGCAGCCCTGGTTATGTCGATGAATTCTGGTGCAAGATACAGTCGATCAAAGTAAAAAAAAAAAAGCAAGCATGAACACAGCCTGAGGTTTAGCCAAACTAATGAGACTCACCGTCAGCTTGCCCCCATAACCGCCAGTCATACCCTGGTTCTGGTCCAGAGCTGCCCATTGATGCGCTGCTCAGATTCGTCTCGTAAGCACCACGACCCAAGGTTTGATCACAGGTGAGAAGTTCTCCAGTCCGGACTGTGGTCCCAAATCCTACCCTCAAGGAGCATCTGTTTGGGTCTGTGTACAAGGCAGTTCTGGAGAAGGGAATCTGTAGAGAGTATGGCGTATGAAAGTCTGCAGGGAAGAGTCTCGGGCCATCCTGCCAGGGAGATCCTACCGCACTGGGATCCATGAAGGACGATGGCATCCAGTTGCCCCAAGTTTCCCGATATGCAAGAGCTTGCAAGCTTGGAACTTCAGATGTGCCGTTTCTTATCCAATCTGGTGTCTTGGTAGGACTCCGGTGAGTACGGCGGCTGGATCGGAGTGGCGGGGGAGGAATACCCCACTGATCTGCCTTATCTGCACCTGTTTGGCGACACCATTGTCAACTTGTCTCCAGGTAATCCAGGTGCTTCTGTTTGCGGAGCCGCAAGCCTTTTCACGGCTGCTTCTTGAGACCAGCAAATGCTCCCCTGCTCCCTTTACATTTAAGAAACACCCATGATCCCTATATAGTAGGGAACTGATTAGAATTTGGCCCGTAATTGGTTCTCGACTTTCCTAAACCTCCCTGATTGGTTTCCTTCCGTTACTTCTTTAGGTGGCCAGTGCACTGGTAGCTGTTTGAAGAGGCAGAATGTATAATAGTGGGTAATGAAGTCAGAGGATTTTTTAAATCCCAGTGAAGATGATGCCAGTGAAGAGGCAGGCCAAACTAAGCCAAATGACTTGATTGTGTCACAAGGAGTCTCCTTACCATTGTTATATTACACTACTGTTTTGGGCTTACAGATTGTTAATTTGCTTGTATACCTAGTATTACAAAAATGGATAATGCATTTTTGAAATTATAATTACATTACAATTTGTAAATATTTGCTTGGCACTTTTACTCAGAGTTTCTCAATGTTTAATTGACTTTCTCAAGGCTTTTTTGAAAGCAATGCATATTAATTCTATTTTTTCTTCTGTTCCTTTTGATATTAAAAGTTAGATACAAAACTAGGCTTTTCTTTACCGTTCCTATGAGCTAATTCCTAATAAGCTAATTCCGTCCTCAGGTTTTCTCTAGGTGAGACCCAGTAATTACATGGGGGGGGGGGCGGGGGGGGGGGGGGGGGGGGGGGGGGGGGGGGGGGGGGGGG
>JAODLD010000124.1:19563654-19576002 GCA_026781065.1 Mormyrops boulengeri
CACACACACACACACACACACACACACACACACACACACACACACACACACACACACACACACACACACAGATTAACTCAAGTGTGACTTTATTTTAACTGCTGACCTGTCAGATCTAGAGTGATCCTCAAACAAGTTGTTGATGGAGTTTTGGTATCATTCATTTATAACAATAAGAGAAAATAATACATATATATGCTATTGGCACAGTTATTATAATGTTTGACATGATTACATTTCAGTATCTATTTTAAAATATACAAGAGGAAATGGGCACAACTGTTTTTTTTCCAGGATCCCTAGTGGTTTAACTCCGACACTGAAATCAATCTGAAATCAAGCCAGTCACACCAGTTATATTTGCAAACCAGCTTGGGAGATGCAGAAAACTCTAGTCATTTAATAATTACACCAATTTCGCAACCTTTTTTTTAGTAACAAACAGGTAAACAGCCTGGAAAAGCTTCTCCAAAGTGGCCTGTTCCTCAGACTTGTGTCTGCAGTGCTTTGACCTGAGACCTACCCAGCTGTGCCTGTGTCTTTCCAGCCTAGTCACAGTAGAAATATGAGCTCCATCATCTAATGGCCAGTGGGCCCATCAGGATTCTGTGGGTGTCTGGCTCTAACAAAAAGAGATGGAGCCCTGAACCTCGCAGGTAAGCTGTAGATATCAGAGGGTGTCGCACCAGCCCAGGAGAAGGAGGAGAAGGCTGGGAGGAAAAAAAATATATAGTGCAGGAGATATGCGACCTTTGCCCGCTTATTGTGTTAAATATTTATCTTGGATGGCAAGGCAAAGCCCAGTCCACAGGTTGGGGAAAAAAGGAGCGCAGCAAAAAGAGCGTGAGCGAGTGACGGCGAGTGACGGGGTCCTTCGCTGTGGAGCCACCGACGGGTAAAACCTCTGGGCTCAGACAATATCTGCCCGGCGCATGTGGGAGTGTGGCTGATTTTGTGCTCCGTGTTACAGTTTGTCTGCAGTGTTGCGAAGTGCTGGATGTGGGGAAAAATGTAACTTATATAATATCCATAAAGCCTCCTAAGGCAGAAATTATGGCAGAAGCTGTTAATATTGTTACAAACACCTGGAGGGTCTTGTAATCGTTTAGTTTCATAATGGCACAGCTATGCCACCTAAATAACTACAGAATGTGTGACCAAACTTGCTAGTTCCTAAGCTTTACCGTTTTAGATTCTTAGGCCAATAATAACATGGTACTGAGAACAACAATGTGACCCAGTATATCTTGTTTTCCTTCCATGAACGATGACGGGTCTTGTCTGTGGAATCATTTTCGCCTCTTACGTTGTCTCAACTTTCTCTCCCCTGAATGTGTCTTGGTGTCATGTTCGAGGGCAAAGAGCTGTCTCAACATTCCTGGCCACACTTAAACTTTTACATGTGCCTGGAGCCCCTTCGGAACCGATCTGTGTCATGTATTTCCTTTAGAATCATGTGACTTACAGCTGGGAGGAAAGGGTTTTTTTTTCCCTTTTGCATCTGGTCATGCCAGAAGGTGGCGCTATACAACCATTAACGTCATCATAATGTAGTCTTTCTTTGTGATTACCTAATAAAGGGATGCATCACCCTGACCTTGGATCAGGATCCTTACTGGTCAATTTCAAACGTAGTTGCCCTTCTTTAGACAGACACATGTGCTCCGTAAGTCCAAGAGTGGTAAATGCTAACATGAGCGCCAGTCTAGACCGTCTCCCTGCCTGTTGCAAGGGGGGAGGGTCCTCTTTTCTCAGGCTCTTCGTCAAGGGAGAGCTGGCCTTTGTTAAGGCTCTATGCCGGCCTGGGAACCAAAGCTTCCTCCAGCTGTGGATGGAAATTATTCCCGTGATCAGCTAGAGTGGCTGTGTGGGTGGATACTGCTTGGCACACACACACACACACACACAGACACACACACAGCCCTGTGTTTGTGGGTGAACTGCTCCTCCGACGACAGCAATTCTCGGAGGTGAGTCAGTCATCTTAAAGAACTGCCTGCTGGCTGACCAAGCAGTCAGCCAGGAAGCCTAAACTGGTCTGTTGAATTTGGGCCACCTTGGTTTACAGCAGGATCACAGCTCTAACTTGGCCTTCAGACTGGAACTTGTAGGCTGGTCTTGTCATTGGTCTGTGGTGAATCAAGTTCAGAAACTAATGCACTTGCTGGCAAAGGAATAAAACTGGCACATGTCTCAAAAAATCTAGGCAACTGTATTGTTTGTAAGGGATGGGTGGGTCGTAGTGGTAAACAGTTCGATTCAATTGTGATGACTGAGGGAACAATTCGATGCATGGACATCATAACTTGATTTAATTAACCAATTATTTTTATAACATAAATTCAAACCTTTATTAACTTCACTAAAAGAAATTCTGCAATATTACCACAGGAACTTAATTAGGCCTACAGACTGTTAATGCAGCACAAAGAAAGTAGAATTTCGGAACATTAATTTTTATTATCATCATTAAACAGGGAGGACAAGCCAGTATAACTTGTCAGAAGACCAAGTACTGAACTGTACCAACTGAAAAAAACAAACACATTAAGGAAAGTGCTACCTGTGGTCGCCAGTGGTGAACATTGCGGAGTTCACTGGTGTAGATCTGTGGAATGATGTTACATCGCTTTTTATGCTGTGGAAACATGTCAGAAACATTTATAAATATGTCGCGGGCGGGTATCTTGTGACCTCTTCTAAGTGGTGAATGAGCCGATGAAATCCCTCATCATCCACTATGGAAAATGGCTGACCGTCCAATGCAGTGATCTCCATCATTTTAGCAATTATGTTTTTTGCTCTGGTGCTGCAAACTTTGAATATCGACAAACTGCAATATTAGCCAAGACTGACACATCAGACTGATGCTTTTCGGTTGATACCGATATGTTAACCAATATATTTTATGCACATTTTCACTTAGCTACCTCAGAGTTAGCCACCTGAGAGTCTTGACCATTGCTACCGTAGCTAGCAAACAGAACATCTTTTGGCACTACAGGAAGGCAGACAGGCAGATAATTACAAACAGATAGTCTGCCTACAGAGGGTATACAGAGAATCTGCAAGATTTCAACAACTTATTAGTTGAGATTCAACGTATTATATGACATTGGTTGAATGAGTTGTCATTATTTGTTAAACATCTACAGACACAGCAAAACAGATGAACTGTTGAATCTCAACTAAGTTGTTGATATGCTACAAACACTCTGTAGGTGGACTGTCCAAATAAAGTGTTACTGAGAGCCATTTTCCAAGAGCATCATTGTGGAAAGATTCTCTATACAATTAGAGAGTGCATTCTGTGATAAAAAAAATAAGAGTGAGTTTCCCAAAAGTGTCATAGTGCAAAGGTCATCACCGTAGAATGAAGTTGATAAGGAAGTGCCTTTGTTATGAATACTGATGAACTTTCTCCTGTCATTCTGAGCTACGCGTATCGACCCTGCTGCTTTGTGCGTCTAACTGCAGCATGCGAACCTTAGAGTTCGCAAGGTATTGGCGCTACTGGTTTGGACTTGGCCTTCAGCGGCAACCCTTTCTAGTATCCTCAGTATTATTTAAGGATACTGTGTGTTTGGGACAGGTATTATAAGATGGTTTTGTGAGATTAGCTAAGGCGTCGTGCCACGTAAACTTCTCGGTATGTTCAATAAGCTCCTGCAGAAAGGTGCCCTCTCACCATCCCCAGGGCCCTTGCTGAGGATGCATATGGCATCAGCAAACTCAGCTAAATCCATTTGACAGAAAGAGAATGGCTGAAGACCATGTCTCCAGCATCAGTGGTGTCTCAGGCTGAAAGATCTAATTTTCTCAAGGACTCATGCTTGAGTCTGGAAAAATCTACAGTGGTCTGATACAGTAATACAGGGGTAGTTACAAAAGAGTGTAAATTGGGAAGATACCCTTATTTATGCTTTATTCCTGTGTACACCAGGGACGCCAGCTCTCACACATATACTGTATAAGCCTAAAGTTAACTACATCAAAAGTGTTTGGGTAGTTTGCAAACCATGCAGACTGTTTACAAGGTAACAAAACTGTTACATACATGTCAATGCGTGGGCATATGTGTGCAGCCTTGTCTCTAATGGAAAACCTCACGCCAGCCAACTGACCACAGTTGGCAAACCTGGTACACACCTCCACAATAAACAGTAGTACTGAAGACCATCTTCAGCCTGGAGTCTCTGGTACGACTTCTGCTACCTTTTGAGTGTTTGAAGCTGCTGACCTGCTTCTCCTTTCCCACTGCCTGCTAAAAGATGCTAAGCTCTTAGCCGGAGGTTAGTTCCGAAGCCTGGGATAACATGCTGCTCTTGCGGAGGAATTACTGAGGCTGGCTTAACCTGAATCACAGGCCATTCCAAAGGGGAGTCACCAGCTTTCATTGGCTGCAGAATCCAAAGGGTCTGCCTAACTCCCATTTAATTTTCCATCCCATCCACCCCGATTTGGGCCCCATGTCAGGCCGCAAAAAAGCTACCAGCAGAGAAAGAACAGGGAGAGAGCTGGTAGGGAGTGCTGAGAGCGAGGAGCTGGCGGAGGAGGGGGAGACAGTGAAGTGACAGGACAGGAGAGCCTGCAGTTTTATCCAGCTGCTGATTAGTGGCCTCCCTTCTCCTCTGCCTCATGCGGTAGCAGTAGTCTGATCACCGGGGGGGCACTTCGGGATAGGACGTGTCAACATCCTTCAGAAGCCCGTCTCAGGTCAAAAGAAGGGGGTTTAGGTGGGACGGGGGTAGAGGGGGGAAGAGAGCTGGAGAGGGAGAAAGGGGTGGGACCGCTGGGAGGGAACAGGGCCTGCGTGGGACGAGCACAATGTTCCGTGTGTGCAGGAAGGGGCCTGCCCACTCGCTCATCAATACGCCACGACTCAGCTGGTGAGTAGGACGCTCTGGCTGACGACAGCTCATCCAGCTGAGACAGATGTGCGGTGACACATAGGCTCCAGTGTCTTTCCAGTGTAACCAGCGCCAACTCAGTGGTGGAAACTACTTCTAGGTCAGTTACAAGGACCTGACTTGCAGTTGGAGGTATGAAAACTCAGTCCAGTGCTGATTTATTAGGTGTGATTTATTTAAGATGCTGGAAGGATTTAGGAGAATGTTCGTCACAGAGTTCATTTCTGACAATATATGCTGCCACACCTCAGCACGCGTTTTGCTGTCTTATCTCTTTTTCACAATTGTTACTGTTGGAGGTACCTGCAGGTTATGTGTGTGCAAAGTGCTCTTCAGGTTTGCCACAGTACTGAGGCATGTTGGGATATCTGGGGAGTTAATGGTGTAATCAGGAGTAGTTGTGATGCATGGATGTGCGTGTATCGGGAGTGCTTTACATGAGAACGTGACAGGAAGTGATCATCAGAAGTGTCTTACTGGAGTGTCCTCTCTGCAGCCCGACTGTACATGAATGGAAATGAGCTTTGAGCTTTGTGTGTATCAACGTGGGACCATAACGTCGTTGGATCAGATCCCAGAAGAGGCCGTTTTGTAGTGTGAGAAAGGTAAGTGACCTGGTTTTTTCATACATAAATAAGGTAGCACCCAAATTTAAGGGTTTCCATTCTCAATTATTCTTATCTCTTGTACTGTAATTCATACTGCTAAAACTGTGGTTCTCAAACAGTGGTACCAGTGGTAGTTTGTTACTGGGATTTTTTTTACCCTTGTGGTACTAGGCTGCTTCGGTTTGATCTGAAGTGGAACTTGGTTCAAAAAGTTTGCAAATCACTGGTCTAGATAATCATGGACTTTACATTGACTAATGGAGGATGTTTTCATGTGCTCTGATGGACACCAGTCCCATACTGGCTCGACTGAGGAGATACTTCCTATATTTCAAGTAACACAACATGCAGATATATGGTTTTATGCAGCTCTGTGTCTCTGGGTCCTCAAGCTCAAATCTACACCTTGCATACTTTCGAGGAATTAAGGCCTGTCCAGTTCAGAGGTACAGGTGCCAGATAGTGACTGAAATAGTGTAATAACCTGCTGTGACAGCTGAACAGTGTGGTGCCGGGTCTGACATGGGGAGAGACAGTGGACATGGAGATGTGTGCTAATCTGTACTCTTCTCCATGTCATTCAGCCCGGTGCTTCTTCCTGAAAATTAGCTCAACATGCCTGGTTCTGCTGAGCAGCGATGGGGCCCTAGCTTCTCTTTAAGGGCCCCTGGGGGACAAAGGAGCCCCCCAGGGCTCGACCCTGGTCCTGCAAATGATGATACATTTTCCAGCTCAATGGTGAATAGTAAAGGCATGCGTGTCCTGACATTTTTGCAAATATTTAATTGAAGAGAAAGCTAAAAACATATTTGCTGACTTTAAGATGGTAATAAGTACTTTGGTGATATAACTAATCGTATAAGTAATTAATTCATTGATTACTAGTGTACTACTCCCCAACAATTTCCTGAATTATTGACTAATGTAAATGAAGCCCTAACATTGGTTTGAACACTCATAGCTGTATTGTTGCTCTTATAATACCTGTACTTATCGGGGATTAAAATGTGCCATGACGATATTTTTCTGTAGCATTTCGTTGGTGCTAATGAATATTTCACATGGAACGAAAGGCACTATACACAGAGATCCACCCAGAAAAGAGGGAGACCCCAGGAGAGTGGTTTGTGTCATGACTGGGGTGTTACTTTTATCTTTGTTAAAGGAAAAAAAGAGAAAAGTAAGCAAATTTACTGTAAGGCACCATGGTGGGTTTGCGGCACTGGAAATGATGAGAGAGGCTTGGGGTGATTCCGCGAAGCAACTGCGGCCCGCTGACTGTAAGCTGCTAGGGATGCTGGCCATCCTAATGCTGTGTCAGGCAGCCCTGATCTTTGCCTTATTAGGTGACAATGTGCATTGACTCTTCAGCTGGACTGGGCTTCGGCTGGTTTCTGCACCGGTGGTGAAGTTTCAGGAAGTAGGGCTGGATTGGACGGATGGATTTTCAGTTGTTTTTTTTTTTAAGCATGTTTTTCCATATTGCTTGTTCTAAATTTCTTCAAAATGGTGAAATTGTATAAATGCGCAGATCAAATTTGTATTTTAGTAGGACAAATGAAATATAATGCGAAAAAGATTTTGGTGCCAGTTCAAAATAGACCTCTGCAGAAACCACATACCCAAAACGACAAAAAAAAAAACAAAAAACATACAAATATAAACTTAATGATCAAGGCTAAGTAAGAATTTCCACTGTGTGTTAGCAGATAGCTGTTCTAAAACAGGTACTTAAGTAAGCAAATGTGTCACATGTCTCTGAGTCCCTGTGATAAAAACAAAAGGGCATGAACTTTCCCAAAACCGGAATGAGTTTTTGTTCCTTTATCATTGAGTCATATATCTTATGAAATCAGCAAATGTCACTGGAATCCTGCAGTATCAGTGAGAGGAAAACGAAGAGGAAATTGGCCGCAGTGGGCAGAGTTTTCAGGAACCTCTCTGCTGTTGTGACTGGAGGAATTAGTTTGGGCTTTGGATTCATCAGGTATCTTTTTTGGAACTTGTGATTTTCATTTTTCATTATGAAGGCCTTGACTCAGCCAGTCGGCTGACCCACCCTCCCCCCAGTATCCTGTGTTTGCATGTCTTCTACATCCACTGACCTTCTGCTGGCCGTGACAATTGTTGCAAATGTTTCTGCTTTTCCTGTTGTATGCAAACTCATCCTAGAAACTTTGAATAAGAGCTGTACTTAATTGCAGGCTTATTCTGTTTATTACGCTGTGGACAACGCCCCCACCAACTCATAATTGTTACGGGATGAATGATGGCTGCGATGCGTTGACGTTACTCACCGTCAGGTGGTTTGCAGTGTGACGTAACTGTCTGGAAGCTGAAGTGGTGATGACTACGGGACTGTACGTTTGAAATGTGATCTGTCCGGTCACTTAGGAGCTCTAAAATAAACACTCCAGTGAGAGAAACGATGTGTGTTGTGGTGGAGGTATATGAATATAACATTTATCTGTTTAATACAATCGAAACGTCATTGTTTTAACCATTTAATGTAAGATAAACCACTTTAGATGATTCACACTGCGGTTTTTCGTATACATCGAGGCTCCTTAACTACCTTCTGTTATACACATAGGCAGAGAGTATCCAGGGCCAAAAAGTTTTTTTTAATAGTCTGCACAGTAGTACCACCCTCTAGTGGAGTTGTTATGCATTGCACATTTAAAGTGTGTTTAATATTTTCCATTTGTTTTGCAGGATCACCAAAGACAAACTCCGTGGGGCCTGGCAGAGCCCACGGGCGCATGAGATGCAGTCTGAGGTACTGCAGGGGAGCGTTTGCGAAGTCCGTTCAATTCGGTATTTACTGGCTTTTCCAGACAGATGGCCTAAGATACAGCACGTCATTTTATCATCCTTAAGTAGCGCTAAAAGAGACTAGAGGTCAAGCTCAAGGGTTGAGAAATCAAGATCTATTTGGAGTCAGTAAGGGGGTTGTATTACATTCATGTTAGTTCTGGTTCCCCATTCACTCTTGTAATGTGTTTCCTCAGTATTAACAAGTTCACTGTACTGTACTGGTTATTACTTTGCTTGTTGCCGTACAAGTTTCAACAGTGCCATCTTGAGGTCATGCTTGGTACCACAACTGGCAATAATCTTTTTAGGGAAACGTAGTTCGGTGGATATGCATAGAATCTTAACTGTATATCTTGATTTTCTGCATTGGGCTTCCAGTAAATTATTTGATTTCCTTCAGTGTTGATTGGGAATCTATGTAGCTTCTCTACCACACTTTATTTATGTTTCTTCTCAGCAGGTCGTAGGGGGAGATGCCATCAGTTTTGGCATCAGCGATCATCCGCCACGGGCTCAAGGTGAGATCCCGTCAATATGTAGTGGGTATGCCCGATGCTATAGAACCCGTCAATATGTAGTGGGTATGACCGATGCCATAGAACTCAAAATGGGGTATGGTACAATTCACCCTGAGTCTTGGTCACATTTTATATCCTCTGTGATTTGGACTGATGATTTTTTTTCTGTTTGCCAAATACTCTCGAGTGTATTCTAAGCTTCCAGTTCTATGTGAAGTTGAGTTCCTTAGCCTCTTCCCCACATCCCCAAGATCTCACTGTGCCCTTCTGCTATGTGTGTGTGACTCACTGACACCTCAACCAGTGCGGCTACAGTTCTGCGATTCTCCCTCTTTCCCCATTCCCTGTTTTCCCGCCCTCATCTCTCCTCTGTCTTTTTCCCCTCTTCATCACGCTGTCCCCGTCTCCCTCCCCCATCTGTTATAAAAGATCTACCCAATAACACAGGGCTGGAGCCCCCGCTGAGACCCACATTACCACGCCAGGCGTTCTCAGCTCCCTGCTGGGCTCCGGAGAACCAGCCTGTGGAGTTCTCGGGCATTGGCCCCGTGGATGAGATGGGGATGCCCACTGCCCCTCGATCCGTAAGCTCCGGGGTGGGGGGGGGGTATTGTTGCTCTCTGACACACTGGGTTCAGGGGATGTTGGTGGGACAATGATATACAGTGAGAGTGAAACACAACATAATAACTACACAGCATATGGTTAGAATATGGAATAGTCTTCCTTCCAGCTAAAACCCTGGGTTCCTTTAAATCTGAGCTAGATAACATTTTAACAACTATGAGCTATTAGTTAAGTTCCCTAGGTCTGTCATTGGAGTCTTTCGAAGTGTTATTGCGTGTTATCTGCTTGTTCCATGTCCCTGCTCCATTTCCCCATTAAATCCCGGGTTCCCCAATCCTACGTGTTCTTCTCCTGCTTCCCTGGTCCGTGCACCCCGCTAAATCACGACACACTGAGCCAGGACCGTCTTTTCTTCTTTCGTCCTCATCCCTCTCTCCATCTTGTCGCAGAGTGTGAAGAGGCGCAGGGAATGGTACAGGACCATGTTTAAGCAGATCCACCAGAAAACAGAAGGTAACTGAGAAGGAGGCTCTTCAGAGGGCTGACAAACACACAGAGGGATTAGAATGCAGGACGCCTGTCTCCGATGGACCTGCCTCCTTTGTCTCAAGATTGATTGACCTTAGTTCTAATCTCTTTTATTTCTCCTTGTCTTTCCCTGTATCCCTGTGTTACAGAGCTTGACCTTGAGGACCCAAAATCAAGGAGTTTGGATAGTGGGTGGCAAAATATTACCTTTGTTATTTTTAAATTTTCATAATCTGATTATGGTATTTTCATGCATTTTAAGTAGTCCATGACCAAGATATAAGTGATTGGAGGATGGGTGGATATTGAATAGTACTCCGGAAGCTTTATAATTAATACTTTATAACCCATTTGGTTTCATTCTGTAATTGTTTTTATGCATTATTGATTTGTTATAATAAATGATGTGATACATCAAAAAGTAATAGATGAAGGATGCAGAGAAAGATTAGTCAAGGAACCTTCAAAGCCTCTGAGGGTCAAAAAATAAATGCCATTGATTGTTACCATTGAGTAGACAAATTCATATCTCACTGTCATGCACAGGTGACTGGAAACGGATCTTTCCTTTATAAAGGATCTAATCTCCTCTGCCCTGTAGGCCCCACATCTCCCTGGTCCTCCTCCTCTGAAGATTCCTCCTGCAGAGAGGATTCGCTAGTGCGAGGACATGTATTTTCTGGCCCGCGTGAGGTCCCACCTGGCCGGTGAGTTCTGAGGCCAGCAGTGTCTCTGAGGGGAATCAAACATCTGTCAAGAGCGTAGAAGCTCCTCTTTTCCAGACAGAACCCCTGACATAACATCTTCATAAACCTCTAGAAGACAAATCAAACACACTAGTTTTACGAAGGTTTTCTGAAGTGTTGTTTTCATGGCTGGAATTACCTGCATACGTTTCTTGTACAGTAGGCATTATGGAGGTATCAGTTACGTTTAGGAAAACAAAAGAATTATTTCTCAGGTAACAAAAAGAGAAAGGCTTTTGAATAATAATAATAATAATTGGGGTGAATGGGCTGTTGGATGGGGTTAGTAAGAATGTGCTTTGGCTACAGGGGTGACCCAGGACATAGTGAAGTGCCAAAGCCTGCCAGCCTTTCCAACATCAAGCTGGAATGGGGCGGAGCCTTGGACGGACTGAACCAGGTGGGTGTGGCTAATAGGCCCCGGTGGGGTCCTGCAATTGGTTGGCTGAGAATGGAGTAGAAGATGATCACTTACTGAAAATGGCACCAGTTATATGCTGTAAAACAACACCAATAAATGAATGATTTTGTTTTTAATTCTCTGGTTCAGTTAACTCCTGACCTTCCTCTGGCCAGACCCCGAGCTTCCTCCACTGAGGTGAGTGACAGGGCATGAGTAATACCATGAAGATACAGTCACGGGGAAAATCAAGAGACCACTCCATATTTTTAAACAAATCTGCATTTTTAAATCCTGGTTTAATTGTGGTTCTGCTGGCAGAGGGCTACACTGAGCCTGGAAGCAGGTTGCTTCCAGGTTCAATATTTCTAAGACCGCAGTACACAAGAATAAGGTGATACAGGAGACACTGGGAATGACCAGAAACCAGCCAGGTAAAGGGCGGAAGCAGCTTTCTAATGCCAGAGATGACCGTTAACTTATCTAGAGTCATAGATTCATTAAGTGCAGGTGTGTGGTACACAGCCAGGACAGTGTGTATCAGGCTCCTAGAGGCAGGACTGAAGTCTCATAAGGCAAGGAAGAAGCCAGGCTGCAGTTTGCAAAAATATACATAATATTCACAGACGCACACCCGTGAATTGAGAAATGAGTGAAACAAAAAAGTGTGCTATGGTCTCTTAATTTTTTCCGTGTCTGTAATCTTGATAGACAAGGAAATACTTCAAAACAGTGTAGAAAAATCAGCTGTTTGTCAAAATCCCTTTGTGAAAGCAAGTGTCTGCCAGGATTGAGGAGTGCTGTGCTTGTATCGTTTATTTTAACCAACTCCCCGGCACTCGGTCCACATTAGGTTAGCTTAGCCTCGGAGCTGTTCAAGTACGAAGCTGAGCTGGACTCGGACATTCAGGTTCTGGAGAGGAGGCTATCTCAGAAACAGCAGCGCCAACGACAGCCAGGCCAGGGTGAGGTACTGAGTCCACGCCCACTTCCCATAATCCCACTCACTGGCCCTGCCCACAGCTCTATACCGCAACCACAAACCAGCACACTCAGCCATTCAGCTGTATAAGAACGGGATGGGGAGGGTAGCGGGTGGAAGGTAGGCATTCAAGCCTTGGGTACAAAAGACCGCTGCACCCATTAAGGTCCACCAATGAAATCACACATGCATGAAACCCAGGGTCTTGATGTGCTGTGGAACAGTGAGGAACTTGGGGGGGAGTGTGGGGGGGCAGGCTTGAATGTTACAAG
>JAODLD010000124.1:19576089-19589799 GCA_026781065.1 Mormyrops boulengeri
TGAATCATTTGTGGTGGAACAGGGAAAGAACTAAGCTACACAGGGCTCCGGCCCTCCAGGACTGCAGTTTGACACCCTTGATGTACTGTATATATTATACTGTGGGGACCAATTATCCCCTCAGTGTGATCATAACCTTCATCATTTTGATGTTCCATTCCACAATGTTCCACAATTTTTTCAGTCCCCACAAAGAGAAACTCAATGAATGCAATCAAAAAACTAAAGATGCCAAAGGTCTTCTACTGTATTTTGTTTGGGAGCTATTTTGTAGGGGTTATGGTTCTCATAGTTGGTATTAGGGATTATGCCCATAGAAATGAATGGATGGTCCCCACAAAGAAATGAATACAAACGTGTGTGTGTGTGTGTGTGTGTGTGTGTGTGCACATCCAGTTAAAGCTGCAAATGTTCCATTGAATTGTCCAGTAATAGCATAAGCTATGCATATGTGTAGATTTTATAGATACCGTATCTGTGCATGTTTGTTTGCTTTTGGCTTTTGGGTTTCCGCCGTGTTCTTGCCTGTTCAATCCGCTGGTCCGCACCTCTTAGCATTCGATCCGAAACACACACCACACACTCCATCCTGCCCTCCGATCTCACCTTTCCTTCTCTCCCTACTACTCGACTGCCCCCCCCTCACTCGAAAGCTGATAACATGGTCATCTGGGCGCCAGGCTCCTCTTCAGAAGGGTGTAGGTTCACGTCCCGTTAGAGCTAGCTGGGGGGTGGAGTGGGGGAATATGAACCAGAAATGTGTCTGCTCAGCATTCTGGGTGACAGTGAGTCACAAAGCTGACTAATAAATCTCATAAAAGTTTGATTATCTTTGTCAGACTCCTGACGCCCTGATGGATTTACAAAGCCGCTGAGGCCCCCTTTCAAGCTGAAGAGCGGCTATCCCTCAAACTCCCCCCTTCGGGCATGGGGCAGACAGCAGGGGTTAAGACAAGGAGGGGTACAGCCTGTTGTTAATTTGGAAGCATTTTGGTTGAAACAATGCTGGAGACTCCCTATCAGAAACAGCAGTGCTGGCTGGACTGTTGACTTTCAAAATGAACAAAATGGCAGGAAGATTAAACACACTCTCTACCGCCAAACTGGTATTACCCAGAATGCATTGTAGCTGGCCTGAACTAGTGAACAACACTTTCCTGATACACATAACACATCCCAGAGGCAAAGTACTACCGCATAAAGGCTCATCAGTGGCTCATGGGAGTTTTACTTTTTACTTTACTTTTACTACACAAAAATGTTCTGAGGGCAGAATGAAAAATGATTGGTTCTGAGAGTTAACCAATCAGAATGTAGAGGAGGTGGATCCAAGCGGCTAGAGGAGGTGGGACCAACCAATCAGATTTGGTGCCACCTCCTCTAGTTGCTTGGACCACCTCCTCTGCATTCTGACTGGTTAACTCTCTGGTCTCTGGAAGGTATGCTGTGGATATTGAATTTGGATGGATGTTTACTAACTGGCCTGTGCACTTGTGTGTCCGTGATAATATCAGCCAATACTCATGCTCATTTCTACCTTTTCGTGTTGCAATCTGTTAAAATGATCTTGCACTATGCATGTTGTCCCTTGCCTTTTGTCTTCAGCTCTTCCACTGGAGCCAAGCTTCTCGTAACGGAGGTCAGGAGCAACCCAGTGCATGACAGAGGTATGCACCACTGTGCCATGGCAGAGAACCCTGCTGTACCCTTGAGCTGTCTAGTCCAGTGATGTGGGAAATGAGACTCGTCAACCCAGACTAGGTGGAATTATTCTGTGTCGTCAATCACATAGCTAGTAATCAAAGGTGAAGCTGACTCCTGTCGTGCAGTTAATGGCCACTCAGGCAGCACTGGAGAGCAAAATGAGAAAATGCTGTTAGCGATTGTGTGGTTCTCTAACACTAACCCAGTGCATCTCAACCAGCTCCTCGGGGGCCCCCAGACAGTACATGTTTTTGCTCCCTCCTAGGTCCCAATAAGGAGGGAGCAAATATGTACTGTACACCGTCTAGGCGTGGTCTACAATAGTGTTTCTCAACGCAGTTCTAGGGGGACCTTAAGTTAGTCTACATTTTTACACCCTCCCAGCACACCTATGTAAAAACATCAAATAATCAAGACCACCGAATACCTGATACAGTGTTGGGAGTTGAGAGGTAGCAAAAATGTGGACCTCCAGACTGCACTGACCTCTGCCATGTGTTTCCCTCATGCGAGGCTGGGGGTGGAGGTTTCCTGCCTCGGTCTGGGCTGTGCAGCTCTGTTACATCTGAATCTGTCCTCATTTCCCACAGGTAGCCCCAACACTGGACATGGATGCACGGAAATCCCATCTAAGCCTAGGGAGAAGGTGAGCATCCAGTCCCAAGGACATCCTTCTGAATAGGCCATTCTGAGTCACTTTACTGGTGAATTTTTACATTTTACGGCTCTTTATCCAAAACATAAGAAAGTAGGGTTAGCCAAGGCCACAAGCAACTGAGGGTTAAGGGCCGTGCTCCAGGGCCCAACAGTGACATCACTCTGCCGACCACAGGATTCGCACACCGTCCGCACCCACTGAGCTGTACACCACCCTTTCCCTTACATTGCTTTCATTTTAGGAAAACAATCTATAAATAAGAGTTTTGCATATTTTTACATGTGCAAACATACAACAGCCCTTCTAATGAGATCACCTGTCACAATTCAACTGCACTTTCTGCTGGTCCGTGGTCAGGCTGTGTGAACAGGATGTCTCACTGTGGAAACATTCAGAATATTTACGTCTGTTTGGTCTTTTCTGTTAGTTTCGATAACCACGGTCATTTAGGCACGTGCGTATCTCCACTGTCTGACCCTGTAACGCATGTGTTAGCTTAGCGTTTGATCAGATCTGTGTTTCTGTGCAGATGGAAGCCGCCAGAGCCAAGTTCTGCTTCCAGGCACAATCGCCCAGGTGAGACCGGAGCCTGCGTCCCTCATTTTTAACTCACATTGCTGTTTTGCTTGTTTAACATATTTTTTTCTAAGAGATACTTGTTGTTTTAGTCACTGCTTGTGTTTTTAGCTGACCCTCTTCGACATGATGATTCAGGCATACTCGCAACAGTATTTACTGATTCTCCAACAAGGGCGAAGGTTTGGTTTCTACATTTTGATAGGAACCAAATCAGCCCCAAACCCCGCACTCTTCTGAGCACACAGGATACTCACACAGTAACTTAAGTTTGCTGTGGAGCCATCATGGGTGACAGTGGTGTGACATGTGATCCTTTCTCCCCGCCCACCTAGGGAGCTCACCCTGCAGAAGGGGGACGTGGTCTACATCCATCGGCAGGTGGATGCCAACTGGTACCAGGGGGAACACCATGGCCGGCTGGGTCTCTTCCCGGCTAACTATGTGGAAGTGAGTTTGGCTCTCTGGATTGGCTGGCTAAATGCTTACCAAACTAGCCGGACTGGCTGTGACTGGGCAGTCACTCTGAGTGGTACAACATACCTGCATCACTGTAAGACTGAAAAGTCCAAAAATAGCACAGAGAATGTTTGGTGCTGGTAGACGCTCAAGTCCTGGAGATGCTACTGGTCATAGAGCTTCTCAAAATTCTTCATCAACTAAAGGCGACATTGAACTTTGTCAGCCCAGGAAGTAACTTCTTGATCAATAATATGTGGCGTTGGGGTTCAGTCTCCACCATTCTAAAAAACGCATGAGGGTGGCTTGCTGATCTGTTGATGAAGCCCCTCTCACCATCGTATTCTCTTCTCCTTCAGCTCCTCTCGCCCACGGAGAAGCCGACACCGACCAAGGCCCCTGTACAGGAGGTGCTAGAATCCTGGGAAGCTGTGGCCCTGTACAACTTCAAAAGCGACCTACCTGTGGAACTGCCTCTCCGAAAGGTCACAGCACAATCTCACACTAACACTAGAGCTGTGTGATTAAAACACTACTGACATTAACACTAGGGAATACATGTGATTAAAAACTTCAGTTAGCAAAGCGCCACATACTGGCATTTTGGTATATTGTGTAAGCGATAAGCACTGAAGTGGCGGTGGAGAAAGGAACAGCTCAGCAGCCACAACATCTTTTGTAAGAGGAGATACTGTGGATAAGCGAAGTAAAAAGACTTCAATGGAGTGGCCAAGTCCAATACATTTATTAAACATAAGGATACGCTGAATTTATACAGATAACTAACGTTTGGGCGTCATAATACACCTCTCCTTAATATTTTAGGCATACTACTAACTTGCTTACCAAATTGTGGGCATAAGTAACATCTATATAATACCGAAAAGCTGGCTTCCGGAGAAATGTTTACACCCGTCATCTGAAGCCCTGGTGATTATTGTGCATGCGCGTGATGTGATATCATACAGCCCAAAAATAACACCCAATCTCATTATTCTGCTCGCTGAAGTTCCTATGGTTTATATTTTATTATTATTATATTAAATTATAATTAACAACAATAAAACTGATACTGATAACCCTCCTCTCTAACCCCCACAGGGCGAGAGGGTCTGCGTTCTTCGGCGAGTGGATAGTAACTGGCTGGAGGGTAAGCTCCCTGGCTCCAATCGGACTGGCATCTTCCCCTCCAGCTATGTCCAGGTCACTAAGATGCCCCTCGCCAGGTCCCTCAGCTGTGGTACCTCCTCACCCGCAACCATGACTCTGGGCCACAGCCCTCAGCTTCCACCAGCCCCAACCAGCCCTAAAGGGGCATTCACCCCCCCGGTCTCATTGGCCCAGCCCCAAACCACGCCCATTCTCACCGAAGAGGCTCCCAATCACATGCCAGTCTCCATTCCTGGTTTTACCTCCTTCACTCTACATGCAGTTCAGTCCATACAGGAAAAAGCCCATCCCCCTGGTGTTGGCACAGAGTGGGGCTCAGATACAGCTACTGCTTCCAGTCCTGCACTGAGATCTGCAAGCTCAGCCATGAGAACCTCAAAGGCGGTGCCTCAGATTCCCTGCTCCCCTCAGGTAACCCTTGTGTGTATTCTGTGTTTATTCTATGTTAAGCAGTTAACAATGCAAGTTCATTGCCTTGTGTTCTTGATGACAAAATTGAGCTACGTTGCATTTCAGTTTTAAATTTACATGCTAACCGATAAATATGTGACTTGTAACTTTGTTATGGCAACGAAATTTCCAAGGGGTGAGGTTTTGTCGCCGATCGCATTTTTTTCTCCCATCTCAGCTGGATTTTCCATCAAGCACCGTTCAATCCATCGGCTGTGACAGAACTCCGCCCGCAAGACTGGAACCCACTGAACATGACTGTTCACTGATCCATTGGCCAACGTGAGTCACTCAAGTGGGCTGATGTGGTTCTTTCCTGGATGCTTATTTGGAGTGTGTTCAGTTTCCAAATAAGCATCGTACAATATCTTCTTAAGTTATAGCAGGATTTGCAGGTTTCTTTTAGTGTGTGGTGGACACTGGCATGGTATTGTAACACCACAAAAAAGGACAGTTTAATTCTTCTTCTGTAATTCTGTAATTCTTCTTCTCAGTCCTACACCAACTAGTCAATGGTCGGATGCATGGACACCCAGGGAATGTGTTTTGTTGGACAGCTGTTTTAGGTGGTCCCTTGAATCTCGACCATATATAGTGATGTAGGGATAAAGGATGATTACAGGAATGCCAAATTCCCGCCAACCTCCCTCAGGTACAAAGCCATCTATGACTACATCCCTCAGAAAACAGATGAGCTGGAGCTGAGGGAGCAAGATGTTATCCATGTGCTAGAGAGGTGTGAGGACGGCTGGTTCGTAGGTAAAACACCTCCCTCCAGATCACTGTTCTGTCGCATGTTCATGCCATACCATGCTATGACTGAACAGTGATGAGCAGGGTTATGTAGAGGAGCATTCAGTAACGCCTTGATGAAATGGAACCTGACTGCCCTCTGCTGGTCGTTCCTCAGCACTACAAGGTTATGGCAAATCAAAATCAAAAATGTGTCAAAGAACCACAATGTGTAACATGAGCAAAAATGATATTATCAAATGATTCTTTTGCGCAGGTATATCTGAAAGGACGAACGCGTTTGGGACTTTCCCAGGAAACTATGCGATCCCCCAGTAGGTGTGTTCCAGTTCACCGACGGAAGCTGAGTTTTGGTTCAAAACCAGCGGGACCTTTTCAAACCTGAGACGTTCTGTGCCGCTTCACCCACCTTGTACCCATAATCGAGAGCTCCAACTTTCCAAAATGGCAGTCAGAGATATTGGGACTGGAATGACAGCTTACATCCCTGCTGTGCACAGCTTCGTACTCTGACACTCTTTAGTAATTGAAGCAGTATTGAAATGCCCTGATGGATGGTCGAACCCCCAGCCTAGTTAATTGAGACCACACCACCTGGCAAGAGAAACAATGGGGACTAGTCAAAATCTTTCCTGTATTTCAAGAAGTGATGTCACCGCCATTGTGGATGTCCACAGGCTCAGAACACATTAACAGCACAATTCCTGGGTGGCTTTCATTCTGAACAGCAAAGACTTTGAGAAATGTCTTCTGTGTGGTCTAGCCTCCATGCCGCAAAATGATTCAAAGAAATTTAATGTGACCAAAAGGCTCAGCTTCCACAAAGTGCTTAGAAATGGATCTTGGATCATATTACACTTAGATATACAGTCAGCTTTTGGTAACAGTCAAATCAATGAATCAAATAAGTTTTGTGAAAGACTTCCTAGTGCATAAAGAAAAGGCATGACCAGGACAGGATCCGGTGTAACAGGAATGTAACACGTGACAGTGTCTGCTGGTAGTTTACGGAACACCGGAGAACCTCCCAACAGCGGAACATTAAACATTAAACTTATTGTTTCTCAGTGATTCTGATGGATTCATACTGATGACGCATTTGAATTTGCTAATACATATGTATTATTTACTGTAATATTTTTAATTTTGCAATGTCTGTTTTACAGAACACATGTCTTTTCATTGGCAACATAATTATGTACTGTTAAAAGGAAAGAGTAATAAGAGGTTATTGCTCTGTTGAAACTGATTCTGGTTTAAAAATCCATAGTTTATGCTTTAGGTTTTGAGTTTACAGCCCCAGCGACAGACACACACACACAGACACAGACACACACACACGCACACAGTTCTGTACCTATATCTTCGTGGGGACTCTTCATTCATTTCTATGGGGAAAACTCTAATACAGTACCAACATGACGACCTTAACCCCTACCCTGTCCTAACCTTAACAATAAGTAACCAAACTAAATACGAGACTTTTGGTATTTTTAGTTTTTTTATTGCATTCAGATTTTTGTGAGGTCCCCACAACGTTAAAATAACAGGCTTGTATTACATTGTGGGGGCCACACACAAACACACACACACACACACGCACGCCTGAGTGCTCTGGACACGGGAATCATTTACGCATATAACACGTACCACCAATTTGCGGATTAAATTTCCCGTATCATGCATGGCAACTACGCAAACATACAAACATATACGAAATACACGTCACTCATTCAATAAAATACAAAAACACCACAAAGACAAACATGCAATGCACATATTCTAAAAAATACATTTTATAAGTGTGTTTCCTGTGCACACCTTGAATTTGTCGTCATGCTTTCCTCATCTGAACTTTTCTTTCCTTCTGTCTTCTCGAATGGATTGTTGTAAGGAAAAAAAAATCATAATAATCAAGCGTCCTTGGGATTTAATATGTTGTCATACTTTTTTCAATACAGTGAGGACACCGTGTGGGTTCCTCGTTCACAAACACCTCTATAAATGTTGTCCGCACTCCTTCTGCTCATTAAAAGCTGTGCGTACAGTGTCAGAAAGCAGCAAAATGTCATTCAAGGAGTTTAATTCGACTGCAGTAGGGAAAGCTCTGAAGTATACTAACGGGACCATTTAATGCTCTGATTGCGTCTGGTTCCGGACGCGCCCCAGCAGAGTCCGGTCCGGTCTTTGCTCTGGGTTCTGTATGTCCTCCTAACGGAGGATCTCCGCCTCTGAAAGTACCAGATGCACTGACATCCAGTGCCTCTCATTTAACCCTTCGAACCGCAGCAATTCGGTAGGTTTTCTGGAAATACTTTGCAACCCATTTCTGTACTTTCGCTTGCATTGTCACGTCACTTTGACAGATATTCTATAAAGCGTGTAATACGATGGTCTTAATAAATTTAAGCCGTTTTTCTTCTTGGGTATGGATCTGAATGGAAAACGTTGTTTTATTAGTTTTAGAAATGCACAAGGTAATGTAGGGCGGGGTTTTAAGTGCAGATAGCAAATTGTTGTAATTCGTTGCGTAATTAAACTGTGTGAGAGTTATCTTTCTTTTCTGTTCTTTATACCTTTTTCGGAATCAGTAAGGAATTCTTCTCTATTTAGCAAGATATCAAAGGGATAATACTATGTACCATCACCTCTTTTGGTATCTGCTTCAATTTTTCCGACATTGATGATTTCTATAACGTGTACATATGCGATGCATCTAGTGTTTTTGTGCCCCCGCCTAGAACCTACTGCAATCGGAGCACCTCATTCGTGAATATCGAAAAGTTGTCTTTATCGATGTTTATTGTACCTTTATTATCATGCGTTCAATGCAGAGATAATATTAACAAGCTCACATGAACTACCAGCCTTCAGGGAACGGGGTTCGTTTGCGGACATTGTTTCGTGTCTGCAGTTTGCATGTTCTCCCTGCCTTCTGTGAGTTTCCAAAGACTTGGTGTTGCATTCTGTCCAGCGTGTACCCCTGTCTTGTGCTCTGTGGTTCCTGTGATAGCTTCCGGATCCCTCTGTTACCCTGCCCAGAACAAATGGTTAGAAGATGGATATATCAAAAAAGTATTTACAAGTATATATTTTAGTTTTTCAAGCATACTGTCACCATTACATTTAGCATTAGTGTTTCCATGTCTACCTCTTTATAGGTACAGATGAAGAAGGAGTTCAGGTGAAGGTCACACATCTCCTAGTGCTGTTTACCATGCAGTCTGGACCCACACAATAAGCCCTTTTGCTGGCACCTTTAGATTTAAATTACTAAGGATGGATGTGCTGTTACTTCAAGTACTAATGCAGTCCTTTCCGCAATTTACAGAAGTATTTCTCTGATGGGGTTAGATGAAAGGAATGTCTGCAGTGAAGGATTGTCTGTTGGCCAAGATGGCTGAAATGGTCTTCATTTGCTCTGCCAGGAATTTTAAATGGCATTATTTATCCAAAAAAGCACACCCATCTCACAGTTAGGTACCCAGTCCTTTCATGCCGTTGTGTTTTTAGAGGGATATAGGTTTTGTTAAAGGTACAGCAGAAGGGTCTTCTTGAACATCAGGTGACCTTCGAGCCACAAGCCCTGGTATGTGTGGACATTATGGTTCTTAAAAACCTCTTTTCTATGCACTGTACTAAAATCATCACTGGCACAGTGTGGATGTGCGAGTTTGTGAATGTGACCTGGAATGTGTGAGTTTGGTTTAGGGGTTGTGAAGGTGTGAGAGGGTGGTGTGTCCTGAATTGCTGGGGGGCACTGGACACTGGAAGTGATGGCACAACTAAGGTACACTAAGGCACTGTATGGAAGCATTGTGACATGAGAGTGATGCACAGACACATTAGGCTGACTGGAATGCTACTTCACTGTAGAGAGGTGCATATTACTTATAAAATCACTTGTTGTGTGCCTGTTTCAGTCCCTAAGGGGAGAGGTCAGATACAGTAAAGGAGCCAATAGACTTAGAACCTGAGGGTTACTTGCCTGAGGTTCATATGGAATTCTTCAACAAAATCATTACATACAATTTTTTTTCCTTGACTTATGCCAATAAAGATAAAAATCATAAGGTCCTTTGGATAAAAGAGCTAGCTAAACAACTTTATATAATATACCTTCTGCAAAGTGTCCCTGAGAGAGGGATGCAGCTCAGAAATTTTATCTTATTGGATATATTATCCCTTCGGCCCTGGAATCCCATTTTGGACATAGTCTGATCTGGCTCTCGCCTCTCAGCCGTTCCGTGCTTCTCCTGTTTCTCAGCATGTCCGTGTGAGAAGGGCAGGATGGCTCACGGACACATCCCTAGAAACGGGAGTGCTGTGGCAGTGTTATACAAGCTCAGGGGAACAGCATGCTGGGAAGAATCCGACGTCTCCGTTGGAGCATGAGCACCTTCAGAGCACCCTCAAACAATCATAATTTAACAGCCCCCTCTCCCCTCCAACCAAAAAATGCTAAGAATGTTAAGTACCTTGCAAATAAAAACCTGGACGTGGCAGGTTCACTTCCCCTGCTGTTGTCCCTTTCAGAAAGCTACTTAACCATAACTTAACCCTAATTAACATGCATTAATGGGTACAAAAATGTTCGCTGTAAGGTTAAGGTCTTGTTAAGAGTGCCGGTAACACTTTACTTGAGGGGACACAAATAAAGCAGTACACTCTCACGTAGTGTATTAACCAGAAAGTGTTAGTTACATACTGATCCCATGTCCATTCATCATTAATCAGTCTTAATGGTTAACAGTTAGCAAACAATTTAAATATGAATGTCTTAGTTTTAGGCAAGTATCACGCAGGGCTTACACAGCGTTTGAATGGATCTTCTATGTTAGGGTTGTTGTTTAGGGTATAGACCAGTGTTTATTTTGGCCTGTAGCATAACCAGACCCAGGCCATGGTGACGAAAAGTTAAAAAAAAAACACCAAACAAGGCATCACTTAATGGTACTTTAGCAATAAGTAATGATTGTTTTGAACTTTCTTAATAGCGTCCTAATCAGGCCTCAAACAACAGCATAACACAAGACTCCGGAGCCTCAGGCAGCTCAGCCAGGGATAGATGATGTGTTTTCCACTCTCCAGAGGATTGATAGGAGAGGTCCGGTTTCCTGAGGAACTGAGGTTCAGATACAGACCCGGTGTACTGACTGCTGCCTCAGATAGCGTTGCCGCCTCTGACCCGATTTAGTTACAACAGCCTCTAGAAGCGAATGAGAGGGAATTCGGCAGGTGTTTCTCTATTTTGCTAAATCTATGAGTGTAAACATATCAGCAGCCTTGGAAATGGTGCTGCTTTGTCCTTAAAGTTATGTTCTGCTTCTTGTTTTTTATATATATATAATTTACTTGCTGTTTCCCGAGTGACAGCTATGGAAGCAGAGTCTGCCAGTCAACCAATTAGCATTTACTTGACTACGCAGGTACAGTAGAAAGTGATTGGTTGATGTATGATGTTGCATGACTCCTAAAGAGTTATTGTTGTGTATATTTCTCAGAGGGATGTTACTCTATCTTTGTCACTCTATCTTATAAACCACAGTTATTTTTTCTTTCTCTATCTCTGTTAGTATCCCATCCATTCTGCCAGTCATTTCAGGGTTTATCCTTTTCCTGCTCTATTTACTAACATCGCACAGGTGGCTGTAAAGACAAGTGAGCTGCAGCCTGTGGTCACATGATGCCTCTGACAGTAAACCTGATTGGCCCATCTCCCTGGGGCTTCCGAGTATCCGGAGGGAAGGATTTCAAGAAAGCACTAATTGTTTCCAAGGTGAGCCCTGAATGCTGAGTGGGACAGAGCCTCAGGTTTGAAATGTTGGTTGACCCAGGAAGAGCTCACTACTCCTTCCACTCCAGCAGCCTCCAGAAGTTCTGCCTGCTGGGTGATTTTTGGTGGTGTGGGTGTAGAATAAGTTATTGGTCACATTACTGGGACAATGTGGTTGGTAATTTGAGGTGCCAGGTCTTCATTTGTTTTGTTATCTGTGACAGACCGGTTGCTAATCTTCTGAATTGAGGCATGATAAGAAGAAAGGTAAGCTCGGGATGGCTCTAAACATCTTACGTTACACGGCTGTCTGTGCTGTGCTATTTTATTGGCAAGCATTGCAGCGTTATTTGAGCTGACGTTGGTCTTAGAATAATGTTTTGGCTAGTTTTTTTTTGGGAGGGGGGTTCAGAAGAGTATGCAATGTCTGGGGTAAGGAATTAGCAACTGCAGTGGTGAGCCGATTCTTGTACCATATATTTGTTAGTCTGTGCGTCTTTATGTTTGCCTGTTTCCATTTGCTGTCTTTTTGGTGATTTATATGTTTGTTTACATTTTCATGTGCCCCCCACCCTCGGCCTCACTTTTCCCCTTCCAGGTCAGTGGGGGCAGCAAAGCAGAGCTAGCAGACCTGCGGGTAGGTGATGTCATCCTGGAGATCAATGGGGAGAGCACAAGTGAGATGCTGAACACTGAGGCACAGAACAATATCCGAATCACCAGGACGCTGCTTCGGCTGCTGGTTGCCCGGTGAGGGGCTTTCTTAACTTCACACACTCATATCTATCTCCTTCTCGCTGGGAGTGGGGGCCGCGCTTCGGTAGGACGCATTGTTGTACTTGATAGCAACAAACTATGCTGGCCACTGTGGACTAGTAAAACATCATCAGAAACTTGCTACATGCATCAAAAGACCTGAGCCTCCTCAGAAAGTAGTCTTCTCTGGCCCTATTTGTACAGTACACTACATAGTGTACTGAGTGTGCCTTGCTGAGTGCATCCTACAGAGCATAACCTTCCAGCTGTACCCTGCTCTGTGCACCCTAAAAAGTGCACACTCAGCAGTGTGTGCTACGTAGTGTACACTACAGTACTGAGCATGCCCTTTTGAATGCGCCCTACAGCACACACCCTTCAGGGTGTACCCTTCTTAGTCAATCCTATGATTGGTACACTAAAGAGTGCACACTATGGAGTGTACAGATCGTGCCCTTTAGAGTACATCCTACAGCACACACCCTTCTGGGTATACCCTTCTAAGGTACCCTACAAAGTGTACACTATAGAGTGTACACTATGCAGTGCTCTTTGTGGAGTGCACAGTATGGTAATGACATTGATGCCACTGTTGCCATCTGCTTCAATTCTTGAAAAAGCAGAACAGTGCCTGAAAACAATCTGCACAAACATCATCTCTTATACATCTCAACTGGTTCTTGTTACTGGTTTATAAGCTCACAGGATCATTTGAAAAGCATGGCTGTGCTTTGTTTGTTGGTGTCATCTTGTCTAAAGATCTTGTGTAAATGAGCTACCTCCTCCTTCATATCCTGCTCCATGACTGGTGGCTTAACCCATGAAAAAAGAAAGTTAATACATTCCAACAAAGTCAACAGGGGAAATTCACATTGCTCCACACACAGCAGTTACTGCCTCGGTATTTCTAAACATTTAAATAATGGTGTTTTTTTCAGTTTATGTCTTAGAAGTATGACTTCCAATAATGTGCGGTTGGGCTTTGGCAGAACTGTACTGTTGGGGTGGATTGTTGAAGCCAGAATGGGAAGCAGAACTTCCCCTCTAGAATCAGTGGAGGCCAGATGTGGAATTCTGGTCCCAGGTCAACCATCACCCATGTTGTGGGAGAGGACCTGGTCCATTTGGGGACGTCCCACACAGGGTTAGGATAGAAACCTCAAGGCAAACCTCATCCCGGGTTAGAAATTTGTGTCAGCACCCACGGCAGCTATATGTAGGGAATGTAGTTTACGACTAGGGTGTAACCCAAAGGGTGAGTGATTAGGGAGTACCACCCAGCTTGGAAAAAGCTTCTAATTGGTTCCTTTCTGTGTTTGCACCCCCGCAGGCCAGGACCACCTCGTCCAGGATGCACCGGTGGGATCACTCCTCCGGAGCAGGTCAGAGACCTTCCTGCACAATTCCG
>JAODLD010000124.1:19596210-19617977 GCA_026781065.1 Mormyrops boulengeri
TGTGTGTGTGTGTGTGTGTGTGAGCAGGTATACCTTACCTTATGGGGACACAATGTCCCCACAACGTGATGAATACCTGTTTTTTTCCCTTATGGGGACCAGTATCCAGTTTACTTATGGTTATGGTTAGGGCTGGGTAGGAGTTAAGGTTGTCATAGTTACCGTTAGCATCTTTCCCATAGAAATGAATGAGCGTTCCCCATAAAGATATGTTTACCCGACATGTGTGTGTATGTGTAAGTTATACATCTACGTACGGAGTCCCTGAATGGATAAAGGGCTCCCTCATGTGGACAGAGAGAGTTATTAGTTGCCCGCCATCCATCTGTCAACTTGTTGTATAAGCAACAATAAGAGTCTTTTAAGGAGCTAATTCAGGTTATTGAGTGCTGGTCTAGGCATGGAGTCAGTGGGGTGGGAATAACGGCTGTTTAAATGAGTGATGCAGGAATCTGCGGTAGGAAAATGTAGACAAACTCCGTTCTACCTCACTCTGTCTGCATGTGTTTCAGGATCTCCTCCCACGCACCAAAAGGGGCAGCTCTACACCCAGTCCAGCTGCCCCCCCCCCAGTAAGCCTGCGCCCCCCGGACCCCAGCGATGCAGAAATGCCCCCTTCTCACGGGCAAAGGTGAGCATTTTAACAGGCCAAGTACACCTCTTACGGAAGAAGAATTATGGCAGGCGTCATAATGAATAACAGGAAGGTCCATATGTGTGGCTTTTCGCTCCAAACCACAGGCAGCCTTGCAGTACTAATTACCATTTGTAATGGTAACGTACCATTTGTAGCGGTAATGTACCAGTTGTAGCGCTAATGTAAGTATTACACACCTTTTCTGCAACCTGTAATACAGTGTTCCTTGGATCAGTCCTTGGGGACCCCCAGACAGTCCACGTTTTTGCTCCCTCCCAGCTTCCAGGGAACTGGGAGGGAGCAAAAATGTGAACCGTCTATGGGTCCCCGAGGACTGGTCTGAGAAACACTGCCCTAATTAAAGGGAAAAGAGAGGTACCGCTGAAAATGTTAAATTCCAGAGCATAACACTGAAAAGATAAGGCTGAGATGCTGACATACGTGTGGTAATATTTCTAAAATATCTCTGTTCGTAATAACACAAGCGTGCTCATATCCTCACGGCTAAAAGCAAGGACACTGAGGTCATAGGTCAGGGTGTCAGAAGTCATGTGGGGTCACACGTCGCCTTGTGGTCCCTCTCCACGTGCTAGAGGCTATCGCATTTATCTTGGAAAAAAATCCCTCGCCACAAAATACCAACAAACTGGAAAAACCACAAACCTGCTCAAATTTCTCAAAGTTTAATCATCTTTCTGAAAAAGGAGAAACATTGTATTTAACATTTTTAGTCAGAGGTTTTTTCTTTTCTGAGATCTTTTTGGATTCATCTTTTTTGTTCGGATTCACTAAGCGCATTAGAAATTTGAAATTAATGGGCAGTTTGCACAATACTGATGTGTGTGAGATTTCCTGGTATATGTTCAGTCTAGTACCCAGATGCACAAATGGGAAAATGTATAAATACGGAAAACTATATTTAGGCATTAAGAAATTGTAACAATAAAGTCACAGCCCAATCTGGCCTTCATCATCTATGCCCCAATGATATTTTTCCGCCTCTGTTAAGTTGTGTTTCCAGTTCCCCAATCAGAGGAGAGCTCCAATTACAGGCCCGCCCCCTTTGTTATTTGAAAGCCTGTGAGTGGCTGACCCAGCTCAGCATATCGGCCCTCCCACTCTCTTTCATGTGTGGGACTGATTCATTTTTGTGGGGTGTGTGTGTGTGTTAGCACGCCTGTGTTTGTGTACGGGTGTGCATGTATTCGAGAAATACAGACTATCACAGCAGGCTGGATAAACGCAGACACTCTCGTCCTGCCCACCAGCATTAGCAGGCTTATGACAAATTTATTTTGATTTTCAGGTAAGTCTGTTCATGTTTTGCATTTCGTTTTGGGTATTTAGATGACTATATCTTAGAAAAAACACTCAGTAAATTTATATAGGAATATGTCATTTTCTGATAGAGTTCTTATTAATTTAATTTAATTTAATTTCATTTCATTTCATTTTATTTTACTAAACATTCATTCTGAATAGTTCAGTGTCTGCTTCTAAACCTGGATTTCAGCACTTTCCCCAAGGGATGACTTTGAAGTTAGATTTTTTTCTTTAAGTTTTTTTGATCTCTGGATTGAGTTAGGCATGCACTTCTAATTGAATAAAACCCAAGAAATTTGTGGGCATTTTTTATTATTGTAAGATGGCGAACACCTTACTGTATAGAATCCTTTGCAAGATATTTCTGACACAGTATGAGAAAATGCTGGTATGTTTGCTGTCCTTCTTGGCCTGTGTTTAAGCACCGACAGGAGGGATTTAGGTGATAATGTGGGGTATCAGGATACTGGTTGTATGATTGCTGGTATTGGAAGATATTTTATTCTTTACATTAACTGTTGCACGTTTATTGTCGTACATTGAGGTCAGCAGTTTGTGGTCGCTAGTTTGATATTTTTGACTTCTTAGGCTTTTATTGAGCGTAGATTAATAAAAGAGGCAGACCTTTCAGCTACTTATAAGAAACACACGCATGCAGACGCAAGCACACATGGACCGGCTCACGTGCAAGATTGTCTCTCTCTCACAGACATTCCGAAAATATAAGCTGATGTATTCCATCCCATTTGTGAACAGATGTGTGTATTTATGGCAATATACAAATAATAGCAAAAGGAGAATATTACTCATGGGAAGCATAAAATTAAACAGCTGCAGTAGCAAGTTTTCGCTGCCTGTGGTATTCTCTCATAGCCGACCCGCTGTGTTCAGGTAACACCCATTAATTACCTAACGAGCAAGCTGTCTGACTGAGCTGGAAGCTTCATTCCGCTTCATCGTAAACCCACTGAAAAAAACAGTAAATACGGGCATCCCTGCTTGCATTATGTTTGCAGAGGTTTCCTGTTTCAGCTACACCAGAGGCTTATTAAATGTAATAAGCCATTTACACGTTTAAATGTGTGAAGGCAGAGATGCGGAGTGGCAGAGAGGGCCCAACACGCATCGCCCTGAGGATTCGAGGTCTGCTGTGTGTGGCATAATTAAGGGTATTTAATAGACCTATTCATGCAGGAATAAGCCAGGCACAGGACCATAAATTCATTCTGTGCTTTGCTTGCCAATGAACTAAATGAACTCAGGTATGGAGCTGGTTGGCCATCTCTTCTCAGTATTTAGAAGACTGTTTTGGAGGGGTAGTCCATGTTAAAAACATTATGAATCAGGTATGTGTAGCACATCAATAACTGTGTCTCAGGGCCGGATGACATAAATGATTATTAAAATCATCTAATTCTATGCTATAAAATGTGACTGTGAACAGGCCACACACAGCACTTTGGTGATTTATGGTTCAAAATATGTATTTAACATCGGGTGTATGAGATGTCTTTAGCAGGTCTGTGCTGACACGACAGACACATGTTTGAGCTTACAATACAAATACACTCATGTTCTAGTAACTAAAAGGGCCTGTTAAATTAGCTAGTTAAAGACCATTGTTCTATTCCAGCATGGAGAGGCTAGATCGTGACTCCGAGGTCTACAAGATGCTCCAGGAGAACAGGCACTCCCGGACCCAACCCCGGCAGTCATACAGCTTCCGCCTGCTGCAGGAGGAACTGGAGGCAGGAGAGAAAGGTGAGACCGCAGCTCCTGCCTGTGCCCAGCAGGGGGCGCCGCTGCTCCATGCATATCGCTGGCAAAGATGTCAAAGGTGGTTTAGCAATAGAGAAATCTGGATACGCTGCTAAAAATAACCTCCCGGATCAAATCTAGAGAGTTATGCTCAAAGCACTTTCAAGCCAGGTGCGCAGTCTGCAAAGACATCTCACTGTTTAAACATTTATATAGCACTTACAGTATCGGCAAGAGACCATGGTAATTTAATGGGAAGAGAAAGTGTCCCTATTACTCCTGTGTATAATGAAACACCCGCTGGCTTTTCCCCCCTAAGCCCAGCAGTGACTGCTGAGACCCGCTTGCTTGCATGAGCATACTGTCAATGTCCCCTTTTCTTAATGAGGACATTCTCCACTCTCCGCCTGCTCCAGGTGAAACCTCACGATTCTCGCCGCGGCTGAGCAGCTCCGTCTCTGGGTCGCAGCAGCTGCACACCTGTGAGAAATGTGCCACCAAAATTGTGTGAGCGTCTTAGTTCCATATGGCCCGCCTGCAGCACTGTATAATCTCAGGCCCCCGTACTGTTGTATAGACTCAGACCTTGGTACTGACTCAGACTGCTGTACGGACTCTAGCTTCTCTATGAATTCCGGCTGCTTTATTGACTCAGACATTATTGTACATTTAGGCTGTTGTATTGAATCATTCAGATCTGTTTGCTTAGGTTGCTGTAGAGAATGATATAGTTGTACAGACTCAAACCACAGTATATACTCAGGCTGTAGTATAGACTCAGGCCAGTGTTAATATTTAGGCTGCTGTATAGCCTCGTACTGCGGTATAGATTCAGATTTTTCTGTAGACTCACATTGCTGTATGGACTCAGACTGCTGTATTGACTCACATTACTATATGGACTCAGTTTGCTGTATGGACCCACACTGCTGTACAGACTCACATTGCTGTATGGACTCTGCTGTATTGTCTCATATGGACTCATTTGGCTGTGTGGACTCAGACTGCTGCATGGACTCACACTGCTGGATGGACTCACACTGCTGTACAGACTCACGTTACTTCATGGACTTAGACTGGTGTATAGACTCACACTTGCGTCAGACTTCTCTATGGACCATCTGTCTTCCTTTTCTCCAGCACGCAGGCTGTACGCATCACAGAGGGCCGCTACCGACACCCAGAGTGCTACTCCTGTGCGCAGTGTGGCCTCAGCCTGAAGATGCGTGGCCACTTCTGGGTGGGGGATGAGATGTTCTGTGAGAAGCACGCCCAGGAGCGGTACCGAGGCTCGGGCAGTGGGCGCCAAGCCGCCGTCTCCCCTCCACATTAGACCCCCCCCCCCCAGCTTCAGACCCTGGTTCCCCATCTAACTCTAGTAGCTGCTCCAGCAGTTAAAGCCCACCTTGGCCACTGGGGTCAGGCTGTTCCACCCCACACTTATCCAAAGCCCTGGTCCTCACCCTCCAAGCCCCGTGGTCCTGTTATTCTGACCGCCGGAATCCGCAACCGCAAATGAGCTGGACAAGGAAGTCTCTGTGATCTTTGACTCTCTTTTAACATTTTTTTAGAGAAATGATCAAGTGCTCCTCTATCCAACAGTGCAGGAGAGAACCATAGCAGGCAGGGTTTGGCTCTGATTGGTCATATACCATCATATACCATTGGTCATATACCACCATACATTTTAGGCTGCCTAGTCCCATATTTAATAATATAATTCATAAAATAAGTTACATTCATGTCAGTTGTGTTTTATGTGTTACTGGAAATACAAATAATGATAAAGATCATTACATCTGAACTCCTAGACTAAGTGAAAGGCTTGTGTTTTTCTTGATCTTATCACGGTTCTACATGTGGGTGTCAAAATGAGATTTCCATATCCCTTGGGCATTTTCAAAGTAGCTAGTTTTAACCAGAATGAAAACGGATTCTCTGGCTTTTTTGTGCTTACTGAACTTAATTATGAACCAAAGACATTCCATCCAGTTGTTTCATGATAATTTGCAAACATCCTGGTAGAAAAGTGGTCTGCCTTTGGCCTTTTCTCTTTCTTTCTGAAAGCTCTGGGACGATAGCCTGCTCTTGCTATACTATGATATTTGACAGTGTATTGCCAGATTTTGTCAGGGGAGCTGGTCCAGATGCACCCCGATTACCGAATGTGGAAGGAATTGCGATGGGATTGAGGTGCAGACCTAAATTAAGACGATATGCGTGACAGATTACGTAGCGGTATAGAAACGTATCGCTCAAAGCGAAAATCCAAAAAAATAAATAAAACACAAATCGCAGTCATTTGGTCGTGGTGACTATATTGGGCTGGAGCCAGTTATTTTAACAGCTGGGACATGTAACTGGGACTATTGTAACTAATTACTATCAGATACTATCAGATAATCGATCTTGTAGGTCTATATGCCGATCGCAGGCTCTTCCTGGGCGCCTGTAGGAACAGAACCAGGTCAGTCAGAGTAGTGCTGTTCTCTACAAGAGATCTACATAACAGTGATTGCATTAGTACCAGTGTAAAGTTTGAACGTATCCTGACAATTTGTAACAATCTATGCATCTCTGAAAACCCCAAAGACGAGGCAATGGTGCGTATACCGTACACAGGTGAGCCACTTAAGGTCTGAATTTTTAACAGTATTCATGGAGTTTGAGATCCCTTTTGGTTTGAAGTAGTGTGCAATTTGTGCATCTACATTTACCGCAAACTGAACTCCTCTCAAATATAATTTTATATAATATAAAAAGAATAAAATATTACAAATTTAATATACCTGTACCTTTTGAATGGAACATAACTGGCCTGGATGTTTCTTCACTGCTGTCTGTTCCATAATCATTCTTGTTATTGCTGTTTTGAAGTCTTATGAGGGACCTGATTATAGCCCTTCTAGATTTATACCCTACTTCTTAGACACGCCACTTTGCAGTGATGCGGCGGTATAGGTTTCCGAACCTGACACGCCACTTTGCAGTGGGTTTCAGTTTCACAGTGTGTCGGCTTTGCCGAGTCTTGTGGTCCTGCCACCTAAAGCTCTCCGCTGTGAGTCATCATGTGTGAATTATGTTTATAAAAAGCAACAATGACAGCTTTATATATAGGGCAGCACTCATACATGGAAGAATGAATTAGCACTCCAAGGTTAAAATGGAATAGGCCAGGGCAGTCGTAGTCTGCTTATCCACAGCGATGCCAAGCAAGAACGGTGCCAAGCGAGTAACTATCATGATTATTGTTACAATGAAGTATGTGGTGACAGAATAATAAAATACAGCTTCATAATAGTTCATTTTATGCTGTACTGTTCCAATGTGAGGAATATACAGATAGCATTGGAAAAAAACATTGCTCTGCACACTGTCAGAAAAAAGGGTGCAGCCCTGGTACAGGTTTGTACCCCAAGGTACAAACAACATTAATGTACCCTGCATGGTACAAAGTGCTCCTCAGTATCCATTTCTGTATCTTAAATTAAACTAAAAGGTAAATTAACCTGCAGCTAGGGTACAACTGGCAGACCCCTGAGGGTATGGGCCCAGTGACAAGTCACTGTACCCTCAAAGGTACCAATTGGTAACTTTTTTCTGACACTGTAGGTCTGCAAGACAGCATTTATTCACAGAATGCAATACCATATAGAGATGAAACTGTATGGATTATCAATGCATGGGGGAAAAAACTTTACGGCACACCCTGATCGGAGCAATTAAAATGTAAAATTAACAAACTTTTGACTGGCACTGTAAAATGGGGGATGGTGTTTGGCTAAGTGGGTGAGGCAGCTGTGTCTGTGATGAAGAAGACACCAGTTTGAATCCCAGTATCAGCAGAGTGATTTCACCACTGGGCCCCTGAGCACAAACATTAACCACCATAACTCTCCTGAGACTGTCTGACCGCCCCCTTCTCAATTGTTTGTCACTTGGGACAAAAGTACCTGCTGAATAAATAAAACATAAATGTCTAATTGAACTGTGCTTTTGTATTCTGCAGCCACACACACAGCTGTCTATAAACTACCATGACATTGTGAGTTTGTGTTGGTCCTAGTGGATCCATCAATTCATCCATCCATTTTCTGAAACCCGTCCATCCACCCATTTCCTGACACCGCTTGTCCTATTCTGGGTCATGGCAGTCCGGAGCATATCCCGGAGGCTAAGGGCACAAGGCAGTGAACATCCCAGGATGGGACACCAACCCTTCGCAGGGCACACTCACACACCGATCACTCGCACGTGCACACCTAGGTCCTGGAAGGTGTAGCTTGGGAGCATCTTCTACAGGGGAGCATGGCTTTGCTTTGCCACCTTTGTGACACACCTACATCTGACTGACCATAGAGCCTCACTTGTTTGTATATCCTGGGGGTGGTGAAAGGCTCAGTGCACTAAGATCCGGTGCCCATGATCAGAAAATCGCCAGTTTGAACCTGGCCTTTGTAGAACAGTCACATGTCTATGGGCGCTTCAGCAAGGCCCCTAACCGCCCCCAGCAGGAGTGATACACATTAGCTGAGTCTGTGCTGTGCCCTGCAAACGATAGCGAGTGAGATGGGTAGATGAAGAGAAGAATTCCAATGTACTTGTGCAAATGGAAAATAAAGGATTTATCATTTTAGACTGGTCCTTCACAGGAAGTGGTCTTATCACAACAGAGCCCATGCTAGTCTTGCGTTCCAGCACACAGGAATGTTAAAAATGCCAAATCATGCCACTTAGTGCCTTGTAAACTGCCTTTCTTCCTCTGGGTAATATTCATGTCTCTCTGGTTTGCATGATTAAAGGGTGGAGGGTAGAGTGATTACCTTCTTTGGGCTGGGCACACCATGTTGTGAGAGACTGCATAAGATTTACTGTTTCACATCCTCAAAGTTTAATATGCAAAAATACTAACTCTTAACTCCTGAAAGACAGATATCATATCTGTGCTTCAAGTGGTAGTAGATGCCAGAGAGCTGAGAAAATTTGCAAAGGACCACCACCTTCTAGTGTGAGCGGTCACAGAGTCAGTCATGCACACACAAACAAGAGGCACAAACAGGCCTGCAGAGCCACTCTCAACCCAGCTGCAGCGGGACTGCGGCTATGCAAGCAGGAAGTTAACGCCCATTAATCACCTTTTGCGTTCCGCTGTGGGAGATTTGGACCTTGGCTTTTCAAATGTCATATTGTTGATACTGATTGTCTAAATGTCAAGCCGTATTACAGCTTGCAAAATGATTTTGATTCTCTAGCACCAAGGCTTTCCGTTATAGTTCAGTAACACGGAGAGATAAATAACCAAAGAACCTCCCCCCCCCCAGCTGATTTTGCTGGCATAAGTGTGCAAAGAGGAGACTTCTCCCACCATTACAGTGTTCATGCCAGTTTACCAATTTTTATATCTTTATATATTTCTACAAGACTGTAACTAACAAAATGCCCAGTATTACAAATAGACTGCCCTCTGCGGGGTAATGGATGTCATTGCATCCCAGCAGACCCAAAACCCCAATACTGATACACAATATCATCAACGATATTTATGGTACTACTTCTAAATCTGGTAGCTAAGAAAAACCTACAAAAAGTATCTTTTATACAAAAAGTACAATCTATGTCCATGAAATTTTAGTTTCCATGTTTGTCACCCGTCTTTGTGTCTTATCGTTCTCTCACTTTTACTTTGCTTCCAATTCAAGATCAAGACATGTTACGAGAAACAAGAAATCTTGTCTCATACTAAAATTGGATATTTATGCGGAAAACAAGCGGGCGTGGTACCCATGATCAAGCAGCTGTTGAATTACTCAGAAGTTGCCACAAGGCTATAGGGGAAGTTGCGCAAAATGTATCGAAGCATTAAGCACTGGCACTGGAGGAGCTCAGATGGGTTACTGGAGGAGCTCAGATGGGTTACTGGTCTCCACAGGCACCTCAGCAGCGCAGCGATCGTTGCACGAAAAATGAAACGCGTCAGCACAGCAGGGTTGGAGTAATGAAGTGTCACTGAACGAAATGAATTACTTTTATCAAAAGATTTGTGGAAATGGTAGGCTGGGATTTAAATAACCACGTCTTCCAGATTAAAATCTGACGCAGCAGTTGCTGTGATGAAACAGGACATTTGCCAAATTTCCCTAAGTAGTCATACACATTTCAGTGTAATCAAATCGTTATGCTCTGACGTCTTTCACACCATTTTCACGTACAAATGCAAATTTCAAAATCCAAATGATAAACTATTCAAATAATAAACATGTTATGAACATGTTATTGGAAAACAACACATTGCATTTTATACTCATTTCAAAATTAATTTACATAAATGCGGTCCAGCCAAACCGGTTCCATTAAACCTAAGCATGCATAAAAACATTACTAAGAGCTACACACTATTTGCATTCTATAAAACTATGTCAACGGTCCAAAAAACTTGCATTTTTACCTCCCCCCTCTCACCAAGGTGGGAAGTCACATCAACAAATAAACTCCGGTCCAACGATAGCACGGAAATACACGGCGTCGCTTAATCTAATTTAATTTTAACAGAGGTTTTGAACTTATCGCTTTGATGTAATTGTCGACGGACTGTCGCCTGGCGGCCGAAGCTACCTGTCAACGCCCCCTTTCCGTATCCTCCTATCAGCAGCCTATATCCAAATGATTGATAAACACTAAACCAATAAGACGCCAGGGTCTGTGTCGTAGAAGGAAGCAGAGGTGGAGCGTCTTGAGATCATTAACACCTAACGAGTAGGAAAACTTCGCGGGGCAAAACATATTGTAACTTAGTCGGGAACTGGATACTTTGTTTGCGGATACATTGTCTGGCTGCTCGTGGGTCGGAAAAAAGTGGATGTTAATTCGACGGGCGGGATATCCAGCGGATCGGGATCTTTTTAGGCTGTTCCGTTACCGCCCGAGAGAACGGAGAAACAGGAAACTTTCTCCCATACATCACAGGATCCTGCTGAAGTTTAAGTCTTTTAATGGATTCTGTCGGACTGGCACTTTACAGGAAATATACAACACCTGACAAGTATCTAGTACCAGAACTGTGAAATCAATTTAGCGCGATATAAATAATGTGTTATTGATCTGTTTTATATGTGATAATTGATTTTTAATTTGTAGGTGAGAATATCAATAACAAAAAATTTCTTTAGCGTAATAGATCCACCGTAATTTATTTAATATAGGGCTGTATCGGTGTATAGACCAATACGACATATTGGTGTATATTTTGATTCGACTTTTGGGTTAGTATACAGTTTATTAAAGTGCCTTCCGCGAAACGGGGGACGTGTCCAGTCTTGTAAAATTTTTTCCACCGAAGCAGGAGCTTTTCTGAGCAGAGGCGCCCCCAAGCTTGTAGAGAAGCACCAATGTCTTTGGCGGAGCAGAGTCAGCAGTGGTACCCCACAAGCGTGAAGGTGACGGTGCTACAGGCGAGGGGCCTGAGGATCAAGGGCAAGAATGGCACCAACGATGCGTACGCCATCATGCAGGTGGCCAAGGACAAATTCTCCACGTCCGTGGCTGAGAAGAGCGTGACACCCATGTGGAAGGAGGAGGCCACCTTCGACCTGCCGCTCTTCCAGCAGGGAAGCGCCGATCACAGCACGCTGTACGTGCAGGTGATGCACCGAGCTCTCATGGGCATGGATAAGATGCTGGGACAAGCCATCATCGACCTGGTGCAGCTGCAAGCGAACAAATCCCGCAACAAAACCGAGTGAGTGGCTCCTCTACCGTGACAACCCCCTGCTCTCGCTCGTTAAATGAAGGTGTTTTGTGAGAGGATAAAGCTGTCACATGAAAAGTTTTGGTCAAGTGTATAATTCGTGTCCTCGGGGTGCAGTGTGTTTCTGTTGTTTTGTATTGTGGCTCATCACACTGAGTATTTCCTCCAATGTCCAGACCAAATTGCTTTTAGTGTAACCAGGTCACAGGGGTCCAGCAGTTGTGAGAAATGGCCACACGTGTGCTCTACCTGCCACTACAAGGACCATCACACCTACGGGTCCTGCCTGGGAATCATAGATTTTGACTACAGATTAGGTGTATTAAACTGCTACCCCCCCCGGTCCTTCCTCATTACAGTATAACCGCAGGAGCTTATTTATTGTTAGTATTGTTATTTTGAACCCATCGACCTTCCTAAAAAAATAAGCGAGTTCTGTAAAACGGAAGCTGCCAAACACACATTTCTGCAAAGCTGTTTTTCAGAGAGGCCTTGGTAGGGGCGTTGGTCAGTGGAAAGCCTTCTGAATGAGAACGTCAGGGGTGTGTGTGTGTGTGTGTGTGTGTGTGTGTGTGTGTGTGTGTGTGTGTTTGAGGGAGGGGTGGAGGGAGGGGTAGTATTTTCTGAATGTCCATTTTGATTGCCTCCCTGCCCAACAGTATCAAACAGGCTGATGTGTCTTGAAACACATGTGTAGTAAGTACTTCATGTGGGCTGGTTTCTTTAGTTTGGTTACTCCTTCCTTAGCAGCTTCAGTGCTGGCATTGCGATTTACTGGTAATAGATTTCAATTTGCTCTCCAGTATATGACTAATTCCCATCCTGTTATTAAATCTTATTACTTAACATGCTGTTGTAACCCTAGTGCAGTTGCATAGCCTGCTGGTTAGCTTGTGTGTGTGTGTGTGTGTGTGTGTGTGTCTGATGCCTTTGGCTGTGTGATTAGTCCTATGCATGCCCTTGGTATGTGTGCGTGCCCACAGTAGTTCCCAATATGTGTAAAGCGATCTCCTTTGAAACTCGACCTTGTAGATTAATGTAAATCAAGCTGTTTCCACCTTCGTCTCAAGGACCTCCTTGTACCCACCCCCAGTGCTGTGACCATGTGACAGGGCCGCCTCCTCAGAGCCACTGATTCGCTTCACATTCCCGTTCCATTACTCAGATGTTTTGGTTTGTGACGTTTTATGCTCCGATACCAGCTGCTCTGTCAGCACGGGGTCTGTTGGGCCTTCTGTACATCGGTAGCGTTCTGAGGTTAAAATGCCCGTTGAACTGTAACATTAGATAGTTTCTCCTCTAGGAGCCACAAAAAAAAATCTAAAGCCTAGAAGAAAAACAAAAAAATAGCACACAAATTAGTTGGCAATGATGGGGGGAGAAGCTAGTTATAGCTGGTGCACAGATGTGCCGCTGTGCTCCCAGCCAAGAGAACTTAATGTGGAGTTTCCAAAGACTGTTACCAGTTGGCCTGCAGGTGGCGCAGCCTTTAACAAACCAGGTGAATCACTCAAATGTTTCATTTTAAAGTCTTGGAAGCATATCTGCTGTGGTTCTACTAGCCAAGCTCTTCAACTCGAATGAGCTACTAGGCGAACGGAGGTTAGAAGACATCGCTCATTTCCATCTGTGTTAGCTTCTATTTCAGGGCCATTATGCTACATATTCCTGTTAGCCAGGGACGAATGGTTCTCTGAGGTCCGTTGTTCTATTAGCCATTCTGGTTCCTGCTTGTGGAAAGTTGGAGGTTAGCAAGCAACTATAAGAGGCGAGACATCTGATTGGTGGGTCTCGCCTCCACTAGTTGCTTGGACCCACCTCCTCTACAACGTGATTGGTTATCTCTCTGAACCAGTCATTTTTCGTTCTGCCCTCAGAACATTTTATGTAAGTAAAACTCCCATGAGCACATTTTTCCCTCTTTCTCCAGAATAATAAGAAGGCTTTGAAGACACACACACCCCATGTGAGATAATGTGACCAGTCAGCCCCCTCCCATCCGGCCAGGCATACGCCCGCCCACGTGCGGCTATGCTCAGAAGTGACGCTGGCTTGGCTCATTATTTGTTTTCTGTGATACTTTGATGGTCACAGGTAGCACAGGGATTAAGGAACTGAAACGGCAACTAAAAAGCTTTCCAGCACGAGTCCTAGAAATATTTCAGTTACAATATCTGCCTAGACTTGTATATAATTATAACATATATTCAGGAGTCCCCAGCTATTTTTCCCAGAGGGCCAAATTTTATGAGCAACACATAGCCAAGGGCCACTGTCATAAAATTTGTCAGCCCATGAGGGATGTTGACCCTAAAATTTGCCGAGTGGGCCACCTATTAGGGAACCCTGAGGAACGATCTTAGTTGTATTTTTGCCATTGTAATTGTTATTAACGTTGTTATTCAGAAGTGTATGAGAATAGTGCAGCATCAAAGATAATTAAATAAGCAATATTTCACTTTGGATTGAGTATAGCTCCTCAAACGTGGGCGCGTGCAGGGTTCGGCTGGCACGGCTGCCGCTTCATGATAAATGAATGTTGCGTCAGACTGGTTGTGTTGAGGCCTTCTGACTGACACAATGAGCTGTGTAGTGGGAAGTGAGTGTTGTGTGTTTGGGGAGGGGAGCTCAAAGAGGGAGAGAGCAGAAATGCTATCTCTCTTGTCCAGATCAGTTGGCCTGCTTTCCATTTTCCGCCAGAAGACCTCTGTGATCCAAAAAAATAGTCCGTCTGTAGATGTTTAATTATCTGCAAGAATATGTGAAAGATATATAACCCTGTCATGGTCTTACTTTGATCAACTTTAAATACTCTGTAAACTTTCTAAATACTTTTTCTTATGTGTTGGAGGAGAGTGGTTATGAATTAAAAGCAAAGTGAGAGCGGATGACAAGTCATCACGAAAATAAATGTCATGCTTGTGTGTGTGTGTGTGTGTGTCACAATCTCCACTTCCTCCTCCTTCTTCCTTTTTTCTAGGTCGACCCATAATGCTGCACTGTTTCCCTTCTGTCGAGTGTGATGGGTTTCTCTCACACGTACGCAGGTGTGACGGTGACTGATGTCCCTCTGCCTGGAGAAACCCCCTCCTTTATCGACACCCCCAATTAGCGGCTAAATTCAGATGCGTGGGGGGGGGGGGGGCGTTGCTTACGCTACCCTGAATGAGAATTTAATAAAAATGTCCTGCTGTTGATTGTGGCCTATAGAGGTCAAATAAACGGTTGCCATGGTTATCGAACATGGATGGCCAAGGAACTGTTGTTTCATTGTACCCAAAAGGCTCTCTACAATAGCTCTTTTTTCCCCTTAAACATCCCCTTATCGTGCCATTAAGTTGTTGTCTTTTACATGAATGAAACCTACAGTTAGATATCTAACTAATGAATGTACAGGTGTACAAAAACATAAGCTGAATTTATGCAACCGTGTTTTCATCAGGCACTCTCTCCCACGTTGAATTGTCATCTTAGAAATAGTCCAGGCTTTTATTTTCTCTCTGAAATGACTATAATAGCTGGGAGCTGGATGAGAGAGCAGTTTGTACGACTGATATGGGGCTGGGATCGAAAGGATCATTTCAGGCGCTGTGAAGCGCGTGATCAGGTCACAGAGAAAGTGCTTAGGGATCTCAGCGCCGTTAATCGGTCTGGTGCGAAGTGCCATGAGTGTGTCTCTCTGGAGCGATGGGTGGGGAAAAGGATAGTGACATTTAGGAGCAATGACAAGCGGACATACAGAGACTCACAAGAGGAAACAGATTTAAGTCCTCAGCTCTGTGCACCTCTCATTGTGAAACAGTTCCTCACCAGGGATCAACTAAAATAATTAGTAACAAGAATCTTTGGGGGTGTTTAAGTGCTCTCCTTTTGCTGTAGGTGCTGTAAAATGGAACGTTTACACCAGGGGTGGCCAATCCTATCCGCAAAAGGGCCGGTGTGTATGCAGGTTTTCGCTGCAACTCCCTAATTAGGTCACTAATTAGAGGACTGATTGGCTAAAGAGTCCTCACACCTGGGTTTGAACAGCTGACCTAAAGGTTATCCCAAAAACCTGCACACACAGCGGCCCTTTGCAGATAAGATTGGCCACCCCTGCTTTACACAAACGCCAATGAATGTTGAATATTTACTGTATTCTAGAAGGACACTTGTTTGTAAAACACCATGACTGTTCTTGAACAGGAAAGAGCTACAGATAGGAATTTGTCCTCTTCCTGCCCTCTGCTCAAATATGCTGAAGCAGCAAAGTTGACCCAAAGGTGAATAAGATTAGCAAGAATCCTGTGACCTCCCTATTTATTCTCGGCCTCTGGCTGTTTCTGACCCCCTGTTTGAAGGCCGGTTCATTTCCGGTTGCTGATGGCAGCACTACGGCCAGACCTGCACGGTGTTGTTATGACCTTCTCTCACAGTGGCCCTGACATTCCTACCTCGGGTCCTCCTGGTATCAGACGGGGCTAGCTCGTGTTTTTGCCTGTTTGTTTCTGGAATGCTTCTGTTGCAATTTCTGTTAGTCATTGGGTGTTTTTAGTCCTTCTAAACTGGTAACAGCCCCAGAAAGCCATGCATCGTTTAGGAGGCTCCGCCTGACTGGGTGGTTTAGACTGTTGCCCAAGTATGCACCCGTCCCTGTGTTCAGGGTACACCTCTTCACTCACCTTTTTGTTCACCCAGTGAGCTACACAACAAGTTTGTTCAGGTTTGTGATGATCATTGGCACGTCAGCAACAGGGGAAAAGCACGACATGTTGTAACCTGTGTTCGTTAAACCAATTGTTTACATGAATAGGGAAACATTCCTGTTAAATGTCACTAGGGGGTGGAGTAGTTAAGTGCATGAAGGTTGTCAGGGTTTCCTGTAATGTCATTCAGCTCCAGCTACAAAAATAAATTCTCCTTTGAATAACATGAAATAAGTAATAGAATAGAGATACTGTATTCATCCTCATCTATCCCATCTTGCTCTCCGTAAGACAGACACATATGCAGGTGAGAGCGAGTTTGGGGGTCACATTGCAGGACCAGCCAGCGTGCAGCACCACTGGGGTTGGGGGTTAAGGGCCTTGTTTTAGGGCCAAATGGCACCGTCAGTTTATTGGCCATGGGCTTTGAACCTCTGACCTGGGCCGTCCTGACCCACTGAGCCACACATGATAAGTTAACATGAATGTAACAGCATAGGGTTTATGCTTATGGGCTGTCAGAAATGATGCTCTGAGTAAAATAAAATTCCCCCTTTTATTTGTCCTTCCTGCTCTTTTGACTTTGACCACCGAATGAACAAGCCATTGACCATGGTGATGGTTTGCTAGGAAGCAATCGTACATGTAGATGTTTGCAGAATCGACAGGTATCCACATACCCTATGTCAGAGTCTCCCAGCTCCGGTCCTGTAGGGCCAGAATCCAACACAGTTTGCAGATTTCCCTGCACAAGCATATCTTAATCGGCTAATTACCGGGATTAGTAGGTGTGTTTGAACTGGGAAATCTGCAAATTGTGCTGGATTCTGGCCTCCAGGACTAGAATTTTTGGGAGCCCTGCCCTACTCTGTAGCTTGTGGGAGTTTTACTTACACAGAAATATTCTGAGAGCAGAACGAAAAACTTCATAACTAGAAAGATAATCAGTCAGCCATGTTGAGGAGACTACATTTAAATGGTAGCTTTTCAAGCTACAAGCTACAGAGAAAAAGTAACTAACTACATCGAAGCGACTTCATCTGGTAATACTTAATATTTGTGCTGTAGGATACTCTTAAAGCAAATTAATTAATTAAAAGAAAATGTGAAACATGATGTTAAAAGTAATATGAATATCTTTTCTTTTTTTTTAATGTAATGTCAAATCACAATAAGGTTTCAAAAAAGTCTTTCTTTGGTGTAAACCAAGAGCATTTCACAACTGCTGTCCGAAAATTAGAAGGGTTACCAAAAAAAAAACGAGAGATTTTGAAAATCAGTCCAAGATCCAAAGTGCATTTTAATGAAAGCGTCTAAAATATTGTTTGCCGTGAAGTCTTTTTCAACCCTTTAACATCCATTGGCAGAGTATTCAAGGAAAAAAAACAGCAAACAGAAACAGCTGTAGTTGAAAATACCTGTCTTTGTAAAAAGAGAGAAATAATACAGGTCATCGTCGACTTACCACAATCAGTTCTGACTGACCGGTCATAAGTCGGACCTTTATTTTATATGCAAAAATTATCATATGTTTAGTATACTGTATAATAAAATTATATCATCTTTAAGTTATATTGTTTGGTGTTTTTTAACCTTTTTAATCACCAATTTCTTGGCTTATTATTTTTACACAAATGGGGATGAATGTATACTGTACTGTGAGCGCTGTGAGTGCAGCACCCTGAGCACGAGGTGAATGAATGGGCGTCTTGTGGGGGTGCTCACGCTGCTAGCAGTTGGGGTGGAAAATGTCATTACACCCATTCTGTTCCTAAATGGTTCCACTTTGCAATAATACCACTTACAGATGACCCTGGAATATATAGCAGGGAGAAATGTCACAAACTGACTTATTGCAAAGGTGGCATCCTATGACGGTACCATGCTTGAATGTACTGAGCTTTTCAGAATGACCCATTCTTTTAAAATGTTTGTAAACCAGACTGCATGACTAGGTGCTTGATTTTATACACCTGTGGCAATGGGTCTGAATGAAACACCTGAATTCAGTGATTTAGTCCTGATACTTTTGTCGAGTGAGTGAGTGAGTGAGTGAGTGAGTGAGTGAGTGAGTGAGTGTCTGTCACATATCTAATGTTATATAGATATTTTATACATGTAATGTAAATAATATTATATATTACACACAAAAAAATTGCTTGTTTTTTTTAATTGGGCTCGTCAAAATTCATTTAATTCTCTACCAGTATCTGTAGAATTCCTGCCCAAAGGGCTACCAGGGATTTAGAAGCACTGCAAGCCATGTGGCACCTGACATTTTAATAGAGAAAATGGGTGTTCATGGGTTGTGAACCCATACCCAGCAGAGAGCCGGAGCTGCTTGCTGTCTGTGATGAGGCCCCCTTTCTCCTAACAGCTGGTTCAAGCTCCTGAACAAGTCAGGCAAGCAGGACAAGGAGCGCGGTGAAGTTCAGCTGGACATCCAGTTCCTGAGGAGTAACATGACGGCCAGCATGTACGACCTGTCGGCGCAGGACAAGCCTCGCTCGCGCATGGGCAAGCTCAAGGACAAGCTACGGGGCAAGCACCGGGGGGGGCACTCCGACTCCATCTCTGCCATTGTGCCGTCAGTCAGCCAGGGCCTGACCGACAGCGAGGGAGAGGAGGGCGATGAGGGTCATGCCAAAACCGGAACCCAGAAGTCATCGACGTCACTCCTGACCCCCAAGACGAATCTTCAGCGCAATATATCTCAGTCGATGTCTCACCTGGGCTCTGGCTCCGAGTGGGACACCACCAGCAAGGACCATCAGGACCCTTCTGACGGTAAGTGGGCAATGTAGTATTTACAGGAATTTGCTTCCAGAATGGAAAAGAGAGTTCAAATCCTATTAGAATTCCATCCATACATTTTCAGAATTATGCTTATCGATTTAGCGTAACAGTCATCCAAAGTGGGTCCACACATCCTCTAGGCATGAATTAGTTGCCTTTTTTCATAACTACATTGCTGGATAGATGTAAACCCATACAAACATGGAGGGGACCCCAGAGCTGTAGACGTTTTGAGAAGAAGCTAAATTGTGACTCTGTTTTTGTTCAATTCCTACTAGGTAAGAAGATATTTGGGTTCCTGACCCACAAGCGCTCAGGGAGCTCCGACAGCAAAGTGAGCCATGGCCCCCTCTCACTGCTGGGGCAACATAAACAGGCCCCCGCAGAGCATGTTACCATCTGCATCAACGGCAGCCATGTTTACAATGAGGAGCCCCAGGCCAAGTCGAGCCACACGGGGTCAGCCCTCAGTCTCTCCGGCTCTCCGCGTGGTTCTACTGAGAATCTGCACCGACTTGGAAAGGGAGATGGTACTGGCAGCTCTGCAGACACCTTCAAAGGCTTTGAGAAGATGAAGCCAGAGAAGGTGGAACAAGAAAGGAAGAAGCAGGAGGAACAGGAGAGGGAGGGGAAGAGGCAGGAAGAGCAAGAGAAAGAGAGGAAGAAGCAGGAGGAGCAGGAGAGGGAGAGGAAGAGGCAGGAGGAGCAGGAGAGGGACAGGAAGAGGCAGGAAGAACTGGAGAAAAAGAAGGTAGAGGAACGGGAGAGAGAAAGAAAAAGGCAGGAAGAGCAAGAGAGGGAGAGGAAGAGGCTGGAGGAGCAGGAGAGGGAGAGGAAGAGGCAGGAAGAACTAGAAAAAAAGAAGGTAGAGGAACGGGAGAGAGAAAGAAAAAGGCAGGAAGACCAAGAGAGGGAGAGGAAGAGGCTGGAGGAGCAGGAGAGGAAGAGGCAGGAAGAACTAGAAAAAAAGAGGGTAGAGGAACGGGAGAGAGAAAGAAAAAGGCAGGAAGAGCAAGAGAGGGAGAGGAAGAAGCAGGAGGAGCAGGAGAGGGAGAGGAAGAGGCAGGCGGAACTGGAAAAAAAGAAGGTAGAGGAACGGGAGAGAGAACAAAAAAGGCAGGAAGAGCAAGAGAGGGAGAGGAAGAGGCTGGAGGAGCAGGAGAGGGAGAGGAAGAGGCAGGAAGAGCTGGATAAAAAGAAGGTAGAGGAATGGGAGAGAGAAAGAAAAAGGCAGGAAGAACAAGAGAGGGAGAGGAAGAGGCAGGATGATCAGGAGAGGGAGAGGAAGAGGCAAGAAGAACAAGGAAAAAGGAATCAGGAGAAAATAAGTCAAGAGGTGAACATAAAGGTAGAACAGAGACCAGGTAAAGAAACTCAGGAGGTGTACAGCTCAAACCCCTTTGATGACACGAACAGCTCCAGCCCTTTTGAAGAAAGCCCCCTTGAGGATCTCCATGGAATCTCCGGCGGCCGACCCAGCCGCTTGACCAGAGTGTCTGCTGTCAAGCCCAGGTGAGTGACTCAGCAGCAGCACCTGCTTCTGTGGGAAGGGGGGTCCTCTCTCAAGGCCCAGAACTAATGTAACTGCGGAGTTCCCATCAGCAGTGAGTACCAGAGACTAAACACAATAAACCACCAACCATCCAGCCATCTATTAACATCCGCTCTTCATCACAGTTAATTATTATTAAACCGAGCTGATCACCCCACGCCCACGCAGGTTCTCCCGACAAGCTGCTTTTCCTTGTGCCTTCTTACATTTCCATTACCTTCCACTCCTGAATCTGTACCAGTCATACAGGACATTGGTCCATAATGGAATTATTCTGTGTCAAAGCCGCGCTGCCGCTGTCTTTGCTATGTCAGTGGCTGCATTGGGGGGGGGGGTCATGACAGCCCTCTATCGAAGCACTGACTATTTTTATTTTTTGACCTTTCTTGCGTGCATCAAACCCAACATCTCATTCTTTGTGATGGACTGTAACCCAAACCTCCACCTAATCTGTCCTCTCCTGTCACCCCATGCTTAAGGCCGTAACAATCCAGAGCTATTACTTGACAATCTTATAATTGTGTGTTTGGGGGGAGGGGGGCAATGTATATGTTACATTGTGGGGACCATTTTGACATCGTTGGGACATTTTTTCAGTCCCCATAAGGGGAAACCCAATTTTACAAAACTCTGTGACTGAAATCAAAATAACTAAAACTGTTAAAAGTCTTGCCTTTTGTTTGGTTACTTATGGTTAAGGTTAGGGTTGGGTAGGGGTTAAGGTTATGGTTAAGGTTAGGGTTGGGTAGGGGTTAAGGCTGTCGTGATTGGGATTAGGGTTTTTCCCCATAGAAATTAATGGAGAGTCCCCACAATGACAGGAATATATGCACCGTGTGTGTGTGTGTGTGTGTGTGTGTGTGTGTGTGCGTGCCTGCGTACATGTGTGCGTGTTTGCATACGTGTGTGCGTGTGCGTGCGTGCTTGTGAGTCCCTCGAGTCTGGCAGGGTCACGGGAGGGAGGGGTCACTCCTCCATCTGATGAAGAGAGTAGCAGTCGGGTTCCTCAAAGGATCCACTGCAGGTCTATGTTTTGAGGCTCTCAGAGTCACAGAGAATGCCAGTATATCTCATATTAAAAATTCATTGGCTTTGAGTATGTGTGTCAAAATCAACAATGACAACTGTCAGTCTCCCGCCCAGCCAGATTCTGGTGGACCTCTGTGTTCTGTGAAATTATCATGCAGAAATTTTTGTTCTGATGGATAGACATTAAGCTTCTGGTGGGGGGGGGGGGGGGGGGGGGGGGGGGGGGGGGGGGGGGGGGGGGGG
>JAODLD010000124.1:19620957-19647413 GCA_026781065.1 Mormyrops boulengeri
AGGAAAATGAAGGGATGAATATCGACTATTATATCATAATCATTTGTGCGCCTTTGTACCTGCTTGCTGACATCATATATAATGTATTTGTTACCTAACTGGCTGAATGTGAACTGCCTGACTGTATGCATTCAGAGCCATCTGTCATACTGATTCACACAAAGATGCGTACAGTTACATTTAGCTGTTAGCCAATTACAATTCACAATTAAGTGCCTTCATTTTTCTACCCCTCTATACAGCTGGACGGCTTAATGTAACACTTCTGGTCGACTATTTGCTCAAAGGCACTAAAGCGGAGCCACTTCTGGTTGTTCCTCTTAAGTACTGAACCCCCCTTGACCCCCATTTCTTTGGAGATCTGAAAGAGCTTTTGTTCTGACAGACGGCACCCGGTGAAGCCCCTGAGGACTGCAGAGATCCAGTCTGTCACCAGTGCCATCGTTGCCCCAGTAGGGCTCGATGTGGGGGTGCAGGCCACAATATCAGAAAAATCAAAGGTAACGGCGTGTAATTTGGAGACGTATGTTCTGCTGGAAGGCATGGGGTGTTGGTGATGGTTCTGGGTTTCCCTGCAATCTACCAACCTTGTTGTCGTCACTCCGTCCATTCAGGAGCCAGAGGCTAAGGCGGATGGGCCCTATTCCCAGCTGACCCGGGCAGAGCTCATCGCCCTGCTGGTCAAGCAGCAAGCGCAGCTGGCTGAGCAGAGCAAAAAGACCCGCGACCTGGAGGAGTACATCGACAACCTGCTGGTGCGCGTCATGGAGGAGAACCCCAACATCTTGATGGACCTGAGCGGGGCCAAGAAGGCCGTCTAGGCCCCCTTCTGAGCGACCGGGTGCTGCTGTGTCATAGAGGCCCCCCGCCTTAGCTGGGAGCCCAAGCCGAGATGCTGCTTCTCAGGATTGCAGACATCTGTCATGATTCAGCTTTTTCGGGATGGTGGTGGAGGACAAACGTGATTAAAGGCTGTAAATATTAAAATATGGAATGTCTCACGCAAGGAGAAGGTCAAATCAATCAAGCCTAATTTACGATTCATAATGCATATTGAACAACATGGCAGTGCGACCTGTGTTGATTCCTGTCATGCAGAAATGGGTGACATTTGTAGTGCAATTAATGTGCCTGTGAACCCAGAGGGCTGCATGCAGTGTAAGTGCAACCCCTCCCCCGCAAATCTGTAAGCAATACCGCATGATTTTCAAACTTAATGCAGAAGTCCAAAAAGTGCACTACAGTATTTTTGTTTGTGACTTGCTCACTAGAAAACGGCAAATGTTAAAAAAAAAAAATACTTAGAGAATGAATCTGATGTTTAGAGCATATTTGTACAAGTCCTTGGAAATCTGCACTTTATGTCTGATTGCTGAACTGGCTTAATGTCTTAAAATTACATTTGTAATAAAGTGCCTTGCCTGTTTTTCACATGCAACTCGACAAGTTAGGGAACTTTCATCACTGTAAAGTTCGTTTTTTTCCCCTTTTTGGAGAATATTGAACCAGATCATTATGGGGTGTATAATGTTCCAGTCTGGTGGTGGTTTCTGAGTTTGTCGGCCTTCAGCATTACAGCCTTAATTAGCCTGGTGTCAGTCTGTTAAAATGTCTCTTTGTCACTGTGATCAAAGGCAAATGGGGATCGGAGAGGTGGCCATTTTGACAGCAGCATACCCCTGTGAAAAGGTCACACGTCACAATCATGTGAAAATCTAAAGCAAATGAAAATAAAGACAGTGAACTTATCACGGCGTTGGTGGTTATGAAAAGTAATAAGCTGAAAACGTTTTATTGGGGAGATGCACACTAAGCTGTCATGGGACATTACTGGCAAGATGGCTAATTTCTTCACATTTATTCAGACCAGGGGGTGTCAAATTGAATTCCCGAACCGACTGTCTGTGTTTATCTTTATTTTCTCTTGTGTTTATGATGCAAATTTCTGTATTTTCTTTTGGCTGCTTAAATAGCCAAGTAACTGCAATACGCATTGGAGCATTCATTGAACAAAACAGCACACTGAAATAGTAGCCACAATATCCCCAGGAAAATTAGTTAGCAAGAGCATATGGCTGTCAATCTCCTGCCATTTCCATACTTCATGCACAACTGGATCCTATTGTAAATGTGACCGACTGTTACCTACACCGAGTATTTCTCGATGTTCTTTACTCTAGAGCTGTCGCAGGTGCCTGTGGCCGTATGAGAACTAACCATGTCTGTGGCATTTATTTCTAGCTGGGGGCTTTTTTATGTTTGCTGGGGCCTAAATGACTTGGCATCATTGTTTGGGAATTTCGTTAAATCTCCTGTCAGGGATTTTCGTGACTCGCTCCCACCAATTGTGAGAAGAGAACAGCTTGAATCGATCAGCCCCTGGCAGGGACATCTTGGTAAATGGGGTAGACGGCAACTCCTTCCAAGCAGGTGATAACCCTGGCTGAGGGAGGGAGGGAAGGAGGGAGCGAGAGGGAGGGAGGGAGGGAGGGAGCGCTATATCACTGCAAATGTGGAAATAATTGTCTGTCAAGTGCGTAATTGCTGCATGGAAATGGCAAAGACGGCATCGATCGGTCACATTCGTTCTCTTTCTCCTACAGAACACATGCAGTCTTAAAAACAAAGACAGTGAAAATGGCAAAGGTGAAACGAAATTGAGGATCCGATCCACAAAGTCGATACGTGATTTCCTGAAGAGCGTGGCACTTGAAAAGCTTTCTCTGTGAATTGCCACCCATGAAGGCAATTTATTATTCATTTAATTTATTCTTTATACCTCCTACCATATTGTCTTATTGAAGATGACCACACATTTTTAACCCAAAAAAACATATATGTCTATATATTTTTCCAGTGTGCTTGTAGAGTATAACCCTAATGATTTTCTTTCATCGTTTTTGTGCCTTCTAACAAAGATCACTTCTTTAGAAGGGTGGAGTCAGTTGTATTTTGTGATAAATTCTAAACAGCATAATTACATGATTTTATATAAATTTATAAACCCAAAAGCAATTTGTAACCTTTGAACAGAATCTTGTTGGATTTTTTTTACATACAGTATATCTGTGTTACATACAGTTGGATAGATTTGCTGGGGTGCTTGGGATCATTGTCCTGTCCATGACCCGCTTTCGGCCAAGCTTTAGCTGCCGGACTGATCGCCTCACATTTGACTCTACAACTGCAAGGTACTCGAAATAAGGTCCACCATGCTTGACAGTTGGTATGAGATGTTTGTCCTGATATGCTGTGTTTAGTTTTTGCCAAAAGTGGCGCTGTGCATTATGGTCAAACATCTCCACTTTGGTCTCATCTGTCCAAAGGACATTGTTCCGGAAGTCTTGTTACGATACAACTTTGTAAACCGAAACTGTGCCAACATGTTCTTTTTAGAGAAAAGAAGATTTCTTCTGACAACCCTTCCAAACAAACAGTGCTTGTTCAGTCTTTTTCTAATTGTACTGTCATGAAGTTTAACATTTACCATGCTAACTAAGGCCTGTAGAGTCTGAGATGTGGCACTTGGGTTTTTTGCGATTTCTCTGAACGTTGCATGGTCTGACCTTGGGGTGAATTTGTTGGGACGTCCACTCCTGGTAAGATTGGCAGCTGTCTTGAATGTTTTCCACATGTGAATAATCTTTCTCACTGTAGAATGATGGACTTCAAATTACTCAGAAATGGCCTTATAGCCCTTCCCAGATTGATGGGCAGCAACAATTGCTTCTCTAAGATCAGTGCTGACATCTTTCCTCCTTAGTATTTTGTTAACACACATCTGAATGCTGCACACCAGCCAACTTGCAAAACTTTTGCTTTTACAGAACTGGTCATACTTGCTGATGATCAACTAATCAAGTGCATTTGATTATCAGCAACTGGCTGCGACTTACCCTCTTAATTCCTATAGAAGCAGTAACTTAAGTGTACTTACTTTTTCACACACTGCTTCTGCATTTTGGCTTAGTTTTCATTAAATAAATAATGACAGTATAATATGTCTTACTGCCTGCTGGTTCATTGCATACGACCTGCAAGAACGTAGGAAAAATATTGAGATTAAGGTTATAACCTGGTGCTATTTTAGGATATGGACACATCCAATTGAATAATCCTTCATTACAATGTTACAAGTAAAAAAATTAAACCCTGCTATTCTTAGTTTATCCACTTGGAGTGGTAGACTACAATTCTGAAGTATAATAATCTGCACTAGTGAATCACTATGCTCTTGAATATGTAAAAATACACATAAAAATGGGAGGTTGGCATTTTGTCAGGGGGGGCAGAATTTCTAGCTATGCCCAGGGTGACCCCTCACCTGGATTTCGTACAGACAGTCCGGTTTTCCAGCCCTTTGTCGAGACTGCCGCTGGGTGTCCTCCATTTAACCCCCTGTCCTCCTCCTTCCCTCCCCCTACCTGCATCTCCCCCATCCCCACTCACTCAAAAGACGCAAAACACCTGGACGTACATACTACAGGGGTCGAGAACGGGCGTGCTTGCGATTTTTTAAATTCTCTTCTCTCTATTTAACAAGATAAATATCAAGATAGATACACTATTCTCAGTTTCTGTAGTATGTCTGTATGATATAGACCCACCCTCCCCAAACTCTTCACGGGCAGCCTCCTTTGTAGGCCTCAGTCCTCATTTTTGAGTCATGCCGGTGGTCACCCTCACTACGCCCCTGGTTATAGGGCTCCCTATATGAAACTTAGATCACAGGCTGGTGTACTTCAGTTTACTTGCACCATCACAGGTTGGTAGTTATCCTTTGATATTGTTCATCTTATATCACACCGGCATAATTATACACTGTTTATTGTATGTGACATGATAATATTTTATTTGCCTTTGTAGAGAGCACAAGTACAGTCCAACAAGGCCATTAACTGAAATTTGTTTCATACTCCTGCTCTAATCCATTAGCACGTTTCATGGCTTTTTATTTCTGAGAGAAGGGTACCGGCTAAGTGGGGTTTGTTTAGGTGATAAAACGAGACACATCATTGAATGTTCTTTTCAGAAATGTGTGAAATGTTTCATGGTTTAAAACAGGTGGTATCTAACTTTCAAACGTGAACGTGAAATCCACTTAAGTGATTACAGGCCAAATAATCATTTAAGCAACCTGATTGATTGCATGGAGGGCCTAAGTGAAAACCTATTACTTAGACATGCAATACATTAACAAAAAAACGTCAAATATTATTTCGAGTTATCTGTGTTTCAAATTCAACAGAAATAAATAAACTAAAGCAGACCGTATGTGTATTGAAAGCGTCGATGGAATTGTGCGGAACCAATGTTTGGAGCCGACATGCGGAACCGTGAGACAGTAAATAGATTTCTACCCGGACCACACTTCGGCAGTACCAGTGTGAAAGCCGTAAGTAAGTAAGCCGGTAAGGATTCTCCGCAAAGCAGCCTCAGACTTAGGAGCGAACCCCAATTAAACAGTCGTCCCTCCATATTCGTGATGTTCACTTTCGAGGTTTTGCTTATTCGCGAGTTGGCCGTGAACAATTAAACGGGAATATTTTTAGAGCTTGCCGAAAGATCGCGAAAACTCACGGGAAACGCCTAAAACAATAATGAAAATGGATTACATGAAATAATGTAATCTATAAATATTCGTCATACATAATATTTGTTTATGTGTATCCCTCACCCGTTAGCGGTCTGACTGTACAGTCTCGCGTTTATTGCAGTAACTTTTCAGTGGCGTTAATGTTGTATTTGTAATAGTGGGTCCAAAACGTAGTGCTCCCACTGTGTAAGTATTAAGTTTGTACATACAAGCATGGGCGTAAATTACGGGGGGTTGTAACCCCCAATAATCAAAACCGGCTGATAAACCCCCCTGTCAGTAATCATGTTTCCCCCTAAATGGGTGGAGGCCTTAACCCCCCGTTCAACCCAAATTTACGCCCTTGCATACGGGGGGGGGGGGCATATTTTAGACGGTTTGTATATTATATAAAAGGTCTAGATAGAAAATGATGCAGAGTGCCCAGTACAGGTGCTGTTTGTTTAGGAATTGGTAATAAATACACTTTTTATATGATCCTTCAGGCTGGCAGACTGTCATGGGTTGAGGTCAGTGGTGCCTAAGTATTATTCCGCCCCTAACCCTGACAACGAGTCATCTTGACGAAGTGGTGGCCATTGAGACTAAAGCTAATCTGCCTGGTTCATATGCTGCCGGGTTCCTGTGTAGCGGTTGGGTAAATGCTGGGTTGAACGTGTAATTGTATATTTGTTAGCCGGTGGCGACGCTTTTACAGCATTCCTTTTTGACTTAGCTGGACATTACATGTATGTAGTTACTTTCCCACGTTGCTGTATTTCTTAGTTAATTTCTGTTTAATTCCCAAATATACACGGCCTTCGCCTGTCCAGTTAATCGGGCGAGCTGACGCATTTGGCCTGATTTATTCATGTAGTTTGGCGTGTGTACCTCATCGGAGCGGTGGCGCCGTGCTTTTAAAGCTGATTATTTCATTGTGTTCGGATTGCAGGTATCCGCTACCCGATCGTACACGTCGCCTTTCCGGGACATCCGTCCCGAGCCCGTTTCGGTAATCCCGCCTGGCCCAGTCCAGCCCGGGCTGCTGGACAGATGATGGGATCTGATCGTAAATGCCCGGACTGCGGCTCCTCCAACGTGGTGGAGGACGACCTGTACTCGCAGCCCCAGCTGGTGTGCACTGACTGCGGCTCCGTGGTGTCCGAGGGGCAGCTCACCACCACCCGCAGCGAAGAGGTTCAAGGGACAGGTATGCAAGACGCTTTAATTAAACGTGCATCCGAGCGACCCTATGCGTTCTGGAGAAGCTGGGAGATATTTACCCATTTATTTAAGCTGGGTCCTTCTGTTAATTTAAACTTTTTAGAGGCTTTGTGTCAATTTTAATTCTTTTCTTTTTTCTGTTTCAGTTGTCCGATATTGTGAAAGTACAGCAGTTGACAAGCAGCCTTGCAGGAATCAAATTAAAGGTAAGTCCTTTCATTTAAGCCCCATCATCCAGCTGTAAGCTCTGTTTGGCAGTTATGAATATGGGATTTCCACCGACACCGACTACACCACCCACAGGCCTGAAGCGTGTCCGTGCGCTCTGCCGCATTCTGCGCCTACCTCCCGTCATCGAGGAGACGTCGGAGAGCCTGTTTGCTCAGGCCTACGAGAGGCCGGACTTCCTGCACGTCAGCCTGCCGAAGAAGGAGGCGCTGGCCGGCTGCTGTGTGCTGCTGGGTTGCCGCATGCAGGGCTGGCCCGTCACCATGGGCACAGTCAGCTCCCTGCTGGACACAGACTCCTGCCTCATGGGGACGGTGTACAAGATGGTGGTGAGCACCCTGAAGCTGGAGTCGCCCCGCACCAACATCATGGACCTGATGGAGGGCCACTGTCGAGAGTAGGTGGGGTGGGGGAGGTTCATTATCCAAACAGCTCACTGTCCTCTGACACCTGCGTGACTGAGTTTGAGTCTGTAATTTAAGGAAAAGCCCCCCCTTCATGTGGAGATGTTGGTTAATAAATCATAAACAGAGTTTTTTCCGGCACTGTGTTTACTGGATGCAGTGTACTGATTCTACCAGTTTGGGGGTTCTAACACTCCAGTTTTTTTGTTTATAACCACAAATGTATCCTTTAAATGTAGAGCTTTGTAAAGTATAACAGAACCTAATTTAATTTTTAATATGCCTCTTGTAGCCATGGTGGGCTGCTTGTCGATGGTCTGCGTACCTCCTGTGAACCACTGGGCTTTTTGCTATTGCCAAACGAATAACTGTAACACAGCATGTGCTTCTGTTTTAAAGCACAGTTGTAGGCAGTTGGCATGGCAACTGGGATGATGCATGAAGAGGATGTTGGGTAGCAGACTAGCAGTGAGGCTGTCTCACCAGTTTTGGATTTGTGTTCTCCAAGGTACCATCTGAGCCCCCCAGGTGCCCCGGAGGAGTTCTGTGAGAGCGCGGACCGGCTGGCCAGCCGTGCCTCGGCGCTGGTAGAGCTGGCATCGGACACCTGGCTGATGACTGGTCGCCACCCGGTCCCGGTGATGGTGGCGTCTGTGTACCTGGCCTGGCTCTCCCTGAAGCCCTCTCCGGCACGCCTGAAGCTCTCCCTGGGCCGCTTCTGCCACATGGCCAAGGTGGCGGTGCCCGGGCCGGCCTCCAAGCGCGTGGCGGAGCTGAAGGAGGTGTTGTGTCGGCTTGGCCAGGAGCTGCCCTGGCAGAAGGGAGCTGTTGTTAGTCCCCAGAAAGTGGCTGCGCTGGTCGAAGACGTCTTGAAACATCGGCTCACACTGCTGAAGCGGGCAATTCGCAGTCACGAGGATGCACTGGCCATGGGCTCTGTCTCAAGCACTGAGGGTCTGGATGCGGGCAATACCCCGAGTTCCACGGTACCCCTTTCTCCATGTGCCAATGGTGATATTTCTGAGGATCTACTGATTGGCTCCTCCCCCTGTTCTGAAGGACAGCCTAATTTCCACCAATCACAGCTCCCTACGCCCCATGCCGAGGGCTGTCAGACAGAGCAGAGTGTGCGCGATTCAGAGGACGTGGTTGTCATGGCGACGGGATCCACAGGGAACCCAGAAGCGAGAGGAGAACCGGCCCGCGGCTCTGCAGAACACTGGGGCAAGAGGCACCCGTTTGTTCCCCCGTGCACAAGAAAGCCGTCAAAGAAAGCCAGGCTGGCGGAGACGGGACCAGAGGTGACGGGAGACGAGGAGATCTCGGACAGCGAGATCGAGGGGTACCTCCGCACGCCACTGGAGATGAGGGAGTTTGCCGAGACCCAGATGAAGCTGCAGTCTGACAGTTACTGACCTTGTTTCTTAAACAAGGTTCAAGATCACCTGCAGTCCTGAGTCGTCTGAAACCGGGAGTGTCAGACAGTGCCCGGCCTATTCTTCTCTGCTGTACCGCGTTACTTTTTCCTGCAGTGTGGCCTTGAAATGGCTACATTGTTCAGATGTATCAAATCATAGGGCTGTTTAGCGAGGGACTGTCAGGCAAGAAACCTGGCCCCCCATGGAGAGAACACCTGTTAAAGTCTAATATTGTAGCTTTTTGCGTTTTGGAACTGTCCGATGTGTGGATATACGTCATTGCTTCCAGGAGAATAGAGTTCGCATCATTTGGATGATTCGAGCATGTGCTCATGTTTTCTTTACTCAAGGAGACCGGATTTTGCAATTATCACTTGCTTTAATTTTTTTAAATTAAATCCTTAAAATGAATTCTGAATGATTTGTCATTACTGGTGGAAAATCTCTGTCATTCTGATTGTGAACCTAGACACACTTCCGCCAGGGAAAAAAGCCAGTTCACCTTCTACTGACATTCACAGGGGATCAGACTGTCAAAGCCTAAATTGCAGTTAGAAATCAAAGAACTTCTTTCAGGTTTGTTTTGCAAATGATTAAATTTATGCTAATAATAATTTTGTGAAAAATAATTATAGACATGTATACAGCAACTGTGAATTACTAAGAACAATCGGTGTGAAGGCAACTATTAACTGAATGGATTCACCCATGCAGTGAGGGACGTGATGGTGCCGGACGTTGTGGAATCGAAACAAATGGAAAGATAGAAATTGTGCCTTTAAAGGCATCATATTCATTTGATGCTGCAAGTATCAGGGCCACATTCAGATGTCTTTTTTGTAACTTAAGTGTTTTCATGTACTTAATACTGATACTAATATTTAAGCTGAACATAACATTTATACAGGCATTTCAAGACAGTCAGTGTTTTTCTTGTTGAACCCATTAGGCAGCCACTTCAGCCACTGCGTAGCCCCCACCTGGATGATGTGGCAGCCATTCTGCATCAGTATGCTCACCACACAGTACCTAAGGTGGTGAAGGGGGAGTTCACCATTTAGTTATAATGGATGATTAGGGGACCAGATCTGAAAGGGCCACAGTGTGCAATTTTAGCCAGGAGTTCTGGGTACCACTCCTACTCTTTCGAAAGATGCCCAGGCATCTTTCGTGACCTCAGAGAGTGAGGACTTTGGTTTTTCATCTCATCCAAAGGATGGCACCATTTTTTCAGCGCAGTGTCTCCGTCACTGCACTGGGATCCACACTGACCACAGGATGGGCTAACCTGTTGGCCACACCCGCACCTCTCCCAGCAGCAACCCAGCTTTCCTAGTTGGTCTCCCAACCAAGTACTGGCCAGGCCCAAACCTGCTTTGATTTAGATGGATCACCTAGTCTGAACTGCAGGAGATACGGCTGTTGGCAGCCGTTTAACATTGAGTTAGAGACAAGAGGCTGTATGGGATAGCGACACACTACCCCTCACCCACTGCATTAGCGCAGCCTGATGGATCATTTCAGCTATAATCAGCCTAAAGGCATTTTTTCTGTGGGTTTTAATTGAAATTAATAGTTTTTTTCCCCTTTCCCTCATGTTAGTGCACAGATATGGAAAAATCTGGCCATTGCCAGAGATACCCTTCAAAGAAGCAGTAATCACAAATGCTTTACTGGCACAGAAAACCACAGCTCTGCACTGCACTTTAAGCCACCACAAGCTATAGCTATTAATAATCCCCGGGAGGGTGGGGTCATTCCAGTGACCAGTGGCCCATTAACACCAGCATGGTTCTCAAAGGAGTAGAAATATGGAGCATTGCATGTGGACCTCAATGGGTGCGCCAGTAAACAGGGCAGCACAGAAGTGATTATAATGTGATGATTCAGGAGTAGTGGAATTATTAAAGGGGGAGGGGTCTTTACTGATGTGGTGTCCTTGTTCTCATCCCTTGCTCGCCACCCCCCACATTTCAGTGTTCAGATAACAGCCGTTGCATTTTAAGGCCTGGGCGGAGGGTTTACCTGATACACAGACACATGCCCAGAGTCCTGCCGCTATAATGACCTCGGAAACGCATCAGAGAACTACGCTGGCTGTGGCACAGCGGAGGGCCGGCCCGGGCACGTCGACACGGTGCCTGCGCAGGCGGACACGGCGGCAGGCGAGCATCCTGCGCAGCTCGGCGCGGAAGCGGTCGTGCAGCCAGGCGTAGAGGAAGGGGTTGCAGCAGGACGAGCTCATGGCGCACAGGTGGCAGAGCAGCTGGATAAGCAGGAAGTAGCGCTTGTCGATGAGGCGGATGTCCACGTCGCGCAGCACGTTGAAGACGTGGATAGGCAGCCAGCACACGCCGAAGGCCGCCACCAGCAGCGCAACCAGGCGGAAGAGCTTGCGCTTGCGTGCCCGCTGCACTTCCGCCTGGCTCTCAGTGCGGTGGCCTGGCGCCACGCAGCTGCGCAGCTTGACAGAAATGCACAGGTAGGAGACGCAGAGCGCAGACAGCGGCAGCACGTAGGTGATGAGCAGCGTGCCGTAGGCGTAGGCCAGCCGCTGGCGCTCCTGGCCCATCCAGAACTCCTCGCAGATGGTGAAGCCCTCCTTCCGGAACTCCACATGGTAGGTGTGGGCCACGGCCGGGGCCACCAGGGCGAAGGATGCCAGCCAGATGCCCGTCAGCACGTAGACACAGGTGGGCACAGAGATGCGCTTCTTCAGGGGGTGCACCATGGCGTAGTACCTACAGGAGAGTGGGTGGTGGGGCAGACCATACAGAACCATCCAGAGCTGGACCTCAAGAAGGACGAGAAGGTTCTACCTGAGAGTCGCTGTGCTGCCGAACCAGCAATAATCGATCATGTTTACTGTCCCTATCATACGTCTGTCATACTACTGTCACGTTCTCTCACCTGCTGTTTCTACTGATTTATTGTAATATTACCTCATGGTCGTGCCTCCTTGTACTTTACTCCTCATCCAGTCTTTTTTCTGTGTTTTAAATACTCCATATATACTTCTTTTTTAATGTCTCTTTTTTTATGTTTTTCTTCTATGCTGGAGTGGCATACCAAATTTCATGGCACGCTGTACAGTACGAAGACACTACTCTCTATTCTGTTCTATGCACGATCGCTGTATCGCTGAAACACACTCCTCACAGCTGTGTGGTTGGGCAGCTCGTTTCTCGGGAAACTGTCATCAGTTTCAGCTAAACCACCCCCGCAGAGTGGCACGGCACTGGTCACTTTAACTTACTATTTGTTATTTATGTATTTATTAAGATCCGCTACATTTGTTCTGCCCTTGTTATAATTTATGTTTATACACATGTTGCATTATTTACACTCCCGGGCAAGAAAAGAAACCAATTTTGAGAATGAGCCAAAGCTTCATGCTGTGGACTTTAGGTTTGGCCCATGTCTTTGCCCAGAACTAAATATACAGAATCTGGACACACCTATGGAAAATCATTTGTTTTTCATTATGATGAGGATCCCTAAGCACACTCTGAGGTTATGCAGTAAGTTATTATCTTGTGGATCAGGAATGAGATGTGCTGTGACAGATGCCCTGGCCCCCCACAACCCCCCAACCTATACCCTACAGAGCTGGTTTGAGATGAGTTGGATTGAAGAGTAAGAGCAGGTAGCCAATGGGTGCCCAGAACTTGTGGAAACTCCTTCAGGACTTTTGGAGAAACATTCCAGGTGGCCACATACGGAAGCTGGAGGAATGAATGCCAAGAGTTTGCTATGCTGTCATCGAAGCAAAAGGGGGCTCTTTTGAAGAGTCTATAATTGGAGCAAATTTTGAGACGTTGAACACTTCTCTTAGTTGTTACAATATTTGATGTATTAATTCATTGCCTCGATATCTTTTACTATAAGGTGAATAACATAGCTAAGAAAGAGACAAATGCATTAAAAGCATTTGTTTACAAAGTTTTGACTGGTATTTTAAACCTTTGTGTCCAGCCCCTCTGTTGCACACTATCCTGTTTTTTGCACCTTCAGTGCTGTGAAAACCCTCACCATGTCACTCCTGTTGGATGTTCCATTGTGGTTGTAGGGAAACACCATTTCATGCTACTGTATACTTATATATACATATAATAAAGCCTATTTGGCTTGATGTACACACCTACAGATTACATGAAAATGTTCCGGTAAGTCCCGGAAGCTTGACTCGGCGCAACTGAGGCTCACCTGTCAACGGCGATTGCGGTGAGCGTGAACACGGACACGTAGACGGTGACGGGCTGGATGAGGAACACCAGGTAACATGCGAAGCGGCCGAAGACCCAGCCATGCGGGTTGAAGGCGTACGCCAGTGTGAAGGGCACGCAGGTGGCGCACATGAGCATGTCGGAGAAGGCCAGGTTGCCGATGAAGACGTTGGTGGCGCTGTGCATCTTGCGGCCGCGGCAGATGACGTGGAGCAGCAGGTAGTTGCCCAACATGGCCACCACCACCACCAGCGCGTAGCAGGGGATGATGAGGCCTTTGAAGGACTGCAGGAGCTCCACTCCCGCGAACAGTGAGCTGTGGGCAGACGAGCCGTTCTTCACCGCTACTTCAAAGCTGGGCCTGCTGCTGTTACCCTCCCCCTCCATGCCACAAGGGGGCCCCGAAGCCGCCAGCCAGTCACTTTTTCCGCTGCCTTCCATTCCAGCAAGATCAGTTGTGTCTCACCTAGGGCAAGGTTCAGACATGTGCTTTGATTAGGCTGTTTTTTTTAATGGGCTGGAGCAGTTTCTCAATCCAGTCTTCGGGGACCCGCAGACAGTCTACGTTTTTATTGCTGCCAGAAGTTGAGAGGGAGCAAAAATGTGGTCCGTCTGTGGGCCTCCGAGGACCGGGTTGGGAAACACTAGACTGGGGGAATTATCAAATGAATAAAAAATGCCTGCTGGTTTTCCTGTTTAAGCACCAACTGCCTTATAAACAAGCATTTCACAGTGTTGCATTAACTACAGATTTTGTTTTTCCTCCTCCATCCATCCAGTACTACTTATCCAAAGGAGGGACAGTCCTTCTAGCACAGGGGAACCCAGAAATCTGAAGGCATGAGGCCACAGTTTGACAGCCTAGAAAGGCATGAATGAATCACTGAGGATGAATCACAAACACAAATCAACAGAAGGGCCAGTGGAACTCACAGCTGTTACTTGATGCAAAATTAAAAAGTTCGAGTGGAAGCTTCAAAGTTACATCAGTACTAATTCTTTCAGCATAAAAAGTTTAAATGACTCAACACATTTTTCGTCAAATGCTTTTCCACACTGGCAATAATTCAACTGTTGTAAAAGCTGTTATGGAGGCCCTCCTGAAAATACCCAAGTTTCCAATATATATATATAAAGTTAGAGTTGACAGAAAAATTGATATATATCAATTTTTCTGTCAACTCTAACTTTATCCCACCAATGAAACATAAACTACAAAGATAAATGTCTTCCTCGTCTGTTCAGTTGAGTTGTAGTTCCTCCAAACTGTAGCAAGTAATGGGCTATAAATTCATGGCTGTAAACTCTCATGAGTTAAGTGTGAGATTCCCATTCTGAGCCGGTTCAGCTGCCGCCATGCTGTGCTTTTTGATGTGGATCGGTGGGCAGAGTACAACCGGGATGGGAAAAGTGTGGCTCCCGTTGGATATAGTGGACATGGGGAATGGTGCGTGTTCGTGGGGATACAGTTGTGATGGGAGACGGGAGGCTCTAAAAATCTGTTCTAATAGTGTCAGTTTATTGAGGCACGTGTCTACTAATGATCATTGTCTATACCTTCAACAGTGAGTATATTTGCTGAATTTTCACATTCACGTGAAAGTGGTTTGAGACTGACAAACCACTGTAAGGTATATTGATTTCAGTTAAAGTGTGTCAAATGCGGTATGTTGTCTTTTTAGTGGTGAGGTTGTTGGCTCCGAGTGTTAGTGGTGCACTCTCAACCCTTGATTGACTCCTTAAATTGGTATCAGCGGACTTTCTAGATGTAAACTTGTGCTTAAAGTTTGAGAATACCTCAAACATTTTACCAAACCAGCCAAATGCATATTTTCATGCAACAGCGTATCTATAAAGGTTATACTTGCCTTTAAGGAAAGTTGTGTTTAAGAAACCTTGTTCCCTTCAATTAACAGTGCCTGTATTCGCCCTTTGAGGATGTTGGCTGAGTAAATACTAGAACCTGCCCTAAAAACATCAAAAACAACACAACCAGTATCTTAATTATGACATCGATGGGTTTGGTGACCTCTAGTGTTTTTCTAGAAGCAACAAAACTGCCGTAAAGCCATGACTGAGATATAGATGATAACTTATTGTAAAATATGCAGGAAAAAGAAGATCGCCATTTACCCGCACATTACAAAACCACTGGAAAACACAAAGCTGTGTGTGGAAAAGTACAAAAGCTTGTTATTAAGGGCCAGTGCAAAAAAAAGAGATGGTACCAGTGGCATGATTGATAAACCCACAACCGAATCCCTTTAAGAATCCTATAGTTAAACTTGGAACATGTTTTACTGAACATATTTCAGTTTACTTGTATAGTACATGACGCTGTCTGCGTTAGAATTATCCAATTTATGGTTATGAACGAATCTGAGGCGGTGATTCGTATTCATTATTTTAAATGTGGATCTCTGACACAAGTACGTGTTTTGATGTTTAATGCACAGTTACATACACTCGACTGTTCATTAATTAGACTCTGCAGTATAAAGATTTTAAAAGACGGTCGAGGTACTTCAAAGTTTTTACATTTTTGAGAATTTACGTATTATTATTTGCACACATTGAAGAGACACTTTTCTAAGTTGCCCCGCTACACTCTCGTACACGGCCTTCCATATGAATCTACTTTATCGAAATGCGAAGGCTTTCACGGCTCACTAGGTAAATTACCAGCATGGTAGCTCGGTAACGGCAGCAGGAGAAGCGTATAGCCTGTCATCAAAGGTAATTACATTAGCGGCATGTCTTTACTGCCTGATGCTTGTGCGCCTGGGATAATTTGATCCCTGATCTATTTTCCATTAACGCATCAAGAGAACGATGTAGTAAATTAGGAAATTAGCAGTGAAGTTTGAAGACTGATTAAACACCCTTAAGAAAGGGAGAACTTCAAACGCTTCATACAGCATTAAATGCGGGGGTTGTATTGTCTATGTCTTGCTAACATACAAAAAAAACACACACACACATTGTACAGACACATGAACCAATAACGATTACATGTCACCCTCCCTACAGAAAATTATAGGATCTAATATCTTGTCATTGTACTGTAACTCTTCTGATATATTGCCTAGTTTATATAAACAATCATAATATCAACAACAACAATAATACAGGTAACAAAGCTTTTTGCATAGAGCATTTTGATGTTTAAAACTAACTATGCGTATATTAATAGTACACCTGACCTTGAACGCCAAAGTGCAGCTGAATCCAGTCTCTAATCCAAAGTTAGCGCACTTTGCGGACCTGTGGAGCGCGCGGGGATCCACCTCGCCGTCTGGGTGCAGGCGCGCGCCACAGGTCTCCCGCAAATTCATGTCAATCCAGACTGCTGTGTACGGGGAGACAGAAAAGGTGGGGTGGTAAAAGAGAGCGAGAAACCGAGAGAGAAGTCGGTCTGCCACTGCGTGTGAATTTTATTTTTTTAAAGGCGCGGAAGCTGCAAATCGTGGTATTTAATGTAGTTTATATTTTGATAATCATTATTGTGAACCAGCATGCATGCTGGTAGCCCCAATGGACTCAAATCTGTCGTTGTGGCAAGAGGTGGCTCTACCAAATACTAAGACGTAGGGTTTTAATAATGCAAACAGAATATTTCAATTTTATTGTTGTCTTTGCTTCCGTTATCAGGAGACGAGCAATTAATTTTTACGTTAACTGTTTTCTGCCTGAGTGTGTTAATTTGCAATTTAAATAGTAACTCGCTCTCAGTCACTCTAAATGTTCCCCTTACAGATAGCGAAAGGAGTCAAGCGTGGGAATTCGAGGGAACCGATGTCAGGATTTTTGAAATTGAAATCTGGATACTGTAATATACCCAGGGGATGAGGGACACTGGACCATCGATAGAGAGATACGTTTTAGCCTCGCGACCTCAATTGTGTTTTTTTAATGGTGGCCCAAAGATCAGTAATGTGAGACTAACGTGTTTTTCTGGATCCGTCTGCAGTCTCTGGCCCCTTGCTGGCTGACTTTGTTGCCAGTCCGTGTGCCTGATCATGTCCCTTGCATTTCAGCCTCAGCCCGCACAGAGGAATCAGTAGGCTGTCACAGTCAGTCTGGGGAAAAATACTTTTTATATATATATCTGGCAGAGCCAGCTGCTGTTTGGTGGCAGCTAGATCTGCGATGTTGAGCACAGAAGCAGCAAGGTGGTCTATGGAACACAGAGAAGAACAAACAAAACACTCGAATGGACTTTCCATTGTCTGAATGCTCCCTTCGCTCAGGTAGTTTGAAGCGGTATGAAAGGGTATAATCAATGTGGCGTGGGTGCCACTCCTCCCATCTCTGCTCGTCGTGCCCCATTCCAGTGTCCCGCATTGCTGTGGCGCTTACGTTCAATCCATGGATACACTGAGTGCATTCAAGGCTGGCTGACAACAGCACTACAAAAGCGTCCATTCGCCTCTGGCGTTCTCTGGTGGCCGGTAGTGGCGTCGCTGTCTGTCTCCTTGGCTGTACGATAACCTGCCCCCGAGCTACAGTCCCTCTGCTGACATCAGAGACTCACCAAGCATGTACAGCATTCATGAGGATTCATGAGGGTCCGTGAACCTTTACCTGGGAGGCCCCCCTTACAAGAGAACTGATAATTTAATTTCCTTCGCGGCACAGGTAACTGGGGGGCCCCTAGGCAGCTGCCTGATGTGCCTACAGCGAGGGCCAGCCCTGGCACTTTGGGTGCAGCTCCATACCCCAGAAGACAAACCCTACACCCACACACTGACGGTAACGAGCTCCCCGGGGAATGTCTTCCTAAAGATGATCTTAATCAGAACATTATTGGCCACGAGTCTTCATACACGTTTATTGCATTCCAGCCGGTCTCCATGACATCTGTTCCCTGGGCTTCGTGGATTGCGGGTGCTGGGGGGGGTCGACTACGTGAGCTGGAGCAGCATGTTGCCTCGTGAGCCGATACCATCCATCTCCCCGCTTTGTCACGTTGCCTGAAGACATTTCATCCTCTCTTCCTAGGTGAGGCTAATAATGCTGTGTCTCCCGTATATCCTGACAAACTCCATAATGCACTCATCCATCCATCTGCAACCTCACCAACATTTGAGGATCATTTATGGTATGTGACTGAAAAGTGAAAGGCGATGATCACTGCCTAACTTATACTCTCAGGGTAGTGTGTCACTCACTCGGTTAGGAGGCTTTGAATGGAAAGTCACTGGTTCAGATCCCAGGCTCAGAGTGATATCATCACTGGGCCCCACAGCTAGCCCCTCTAGGGACCGGCAGACCCTGCCTTCCTGATTGTATGCTGTTTTGAATAAATGCCTAAAATTCAACTAAATGCATTTTTTTCTGACCTTGTAAGGCCCCCATGAGGAAAAGTTCACATGCTTCTTGTGAAGTTATCAATACGTTATCTTCTGACCTTCTTCCTATAGTAACATTAATCTTGCGTTCTCTTCATGAGCACCTATTAATCTCCACAAGGGCTTTTCCAGCTTAGCTAACACAGAAACGTCTTTCTAAGATAATTTAAAATATATCTCTCCTAACTGAAATATTACAATCTACTTACCAATTTTTTTCAAATGTTTTCTGTTATACATTTGCTCGTTCAGGTCATATAAGGAGTCCTTTGCATTGCAATTCAGTTTCTTTAATAGTAATACTTTTATTATCCTGTACATTGTTTCCAGTTTTGGCTGTTTAATTGTGTGACCTTTTGTGGCGGTGTCATGCAATTAGCATTAGCGGAAAGAGGTGTTTCATTAGATGAATGTGTGCGTGACTTTTGGAATAGTCTGGAATTAACTGTCATCTCCCTCAAATCGGCCACTAATATAAATAAACTGACTCCTGACCCACCATTTCAGCTACATCTTTTTCTTCATCTGAGTCCATTTGAATCCCCATACAGAGGCAATCGCCTTCTTTACCTCACCCTTCTTTACCTCACCCTTCTCATTCCTCTCACGCAGCAGTGCTACTTTGACTGTGAACTGCCCATGAAATCGTGCCATTTTTTAAATCAATTTTTAACAAATCCCGTCTGTGCAGCAGTCAATTCTCACCTTGCTTAGCATTTTCATTTTGCCTTTGGCATCACAGGGCAGATGTGCCCTTTGGCTACACCAGAGCGTGTTCTGTTTGGATTTGAGTTGCAGGGTTCACCTCACAGCCATTGACAATCATCGCTCCCCCTGCTGGCTGGTGGAGTTAAATGCCCAGTCCTTCCTGATGCTTCATCAAATGTCAGGCTTTTCTTCATGAGAGGAGAGTGGACCATGTCTTCTTCCATAAGCTTTTCACACCTATCTACTCCCCGACCTTCTGGAGCTTCTAAATGAATGATTCCATCAATCCATTTGTGGTTCTTCAGCTAAAACAGGGACGGGGCTTACCTTTAGAAGAATAATTTAGCTGTTTATCATTGCAGGAAATAGTTATCTACTTTGTTCCTCTGCCAGCACTACAGATAAAAGCATGCATTTACCTGTAGGGTTATCAAACTTTAATCTTGCTTTCCAGTTTTTCCCTGTTTTTTGCATGACGCTCTGTTTCATACAAATGAGTCCTAGAGCAGTGTTTCCCAACCCAGTCCTTGGGGGCCCAGAGACTGATTACATTTATGCTTCCTCCCAGCCCGCTACCAGTCCTCAGGGTCCTCACACAGTCCATGTTTTTTTCCTCCCTCCCAACTCCTATGGGAGAGAGCAAAAATGTGCACTGTCTGACAGGGAGCTGGGAAGGGGCAAAAACATGAACTGTCTGGGGGTCCCCAAGGACCGGGTTTGGATGCACTGTCCTAGAGGACTGAGGGAAGTGATTCCTTATTACTTCAATATGGAGGCTGATTCCATTCTACCTTGAGCCATCACTGGGCTCGGCAATAGTAGCTGACAAGCAATACAATTAAAGTTTAAATTATGCCATTTAAATTCTCCAGGCAATATTAATTAAGGTAATCTTCCACCTACTGGCCTTTCCTTACTTGCATTTGAACCGACTGAGACCGGATTGCAATTGATCAATAGGCAATAACCAAATCGTCTTTGAGACTGAACGCCAAAGCTTGGTTAAGCTCTGCTGTCGATCCCGGCTGTATCACCAGGCACTGGTGTTTCCAGTACAATGCTGGCAAGAATTGGCAGGATCTTGATGTGTAAATTTTTGCTATATCACTGTCTGTCCATCCCACTGCCTGCTTTTCATCTGTTTTTGAGACTTAGCGCCTCTCCTAAGATGTAAGCTGTCTAAATGCTCTATAGTGTGCTCCTGAGTTTTGACTTCAGATTTGAAAATTTGACCCATCTTCCAAGCACTGATAGATGTGGGTCTGAGAGAGGATCCTGATGGACGGTGACCAGTAGTGCTCCCGCTGGGACATCTTCGTATGAGGCTTTTCCTAGAAGAGAAACAACACTTTAAAGTCATATACTGTATTATGGCTCAGTCAAAGAGGCATTTTGATGAACCAGTCACATCCTTATTGAAGTGTTCTGTCAACTAACTTCACAAAGCAGCCAGGAAATCACAAAGCCCTTCTTCAAGTTAAAGGCCCTTCAGCTCATTAAGGGTGTATCAAGGAGAAGTTCCGACCATCACCTGTCACTTATCTTAACTTATCTCATTGGTAACAAAAATTGAAATGTTAACAAGAGTAGGACAGTAAAATACCTAACCATTACTGTTGAAGCTAACATCAGGTTTTCAATGTGTTTGTCTTTTTTGTATCTGTTTTATAATTCCAACTCTTTTATTTGATTGGTTTATTTTTGAGCCAATTATTTCTCAGAATCCATATGGCCCCTATTAGCCTTCCATTCCCTGTCACTTAGTGGAGTCATCCGGAGACATTTTAATTAATCATTTATGACATGGTCTGTTCTCTTGGGTTTGACCAGGCTTTGTGTTTTAACTGAGAGACTGATATAAGGGTCTGTGAAAACTGTTTAACTGTGAGTCATACTGCTAGCTGTAGTGGCCATTAAAGTGAGGATCAGATCGTCCCAAAAGACCTAATGTTCGCACTGGCAAGAGGCATGGCTCACCTGGGCATTAGACTAGAGCTGGCAGCAAACACATTTAATGGCAAGCTAAAGTCTGAGCGGGCGAAAATCTGGGCATTGAGATCACATTCCAAAACAACTCCAAAAGTCACTGCATCCTCACCTCACGATGGGGGGGCGATATCACCCTATCAACGTAGTGTTCCTGAAGCATGATCTATATCATTGTTTCTCAACCAAGTCCTCGGGGGCTGCAGAAGGTCCAGGTTTTTGCTCCCTCCCAGCTCACTGCCAGACAGTCCACATTTTGGCTCCCATGCAGCTGTGAGCTGGAAGGGAGCAAAAACCTGGACCGTCTGCGGGTCCCTGTGAATGTGCAAGCATGCTGGTACTGTCTGTGGAATTCTGATAAAAGACAAGATATGTTATTTATTCAAGAACTGCAATTACCTTCAGCTTGACATCTGGCAGCACGGTTATCTCACTCAGGTGGAGAAAAATATATATCTTGGTATTAATTATGCTATAGCTGTCACCATAGCGCATGGGCCCCTGGGTAATCTCTCTCAGCGCTGACGCAAACCCAAGGCCGTACCTGCCAAACAGACAGATGATTCTGTAGTTGCTCGGAGTCGCACCATAGTGTTATCCTTGGTGTCTTAATACTAACCTGTATCCACAGCAAACACTTCTCACCAAAACCCTCCCATGGGGAACAAAAAACATCAATCTATAACCGGCCACAAGCAGCCTCTGTCATTTCTTTCATTATCAGAATGATTATTTTTAGGGCTGGTATTGATTGTTCCTTATAGCAAAAATGTTACAGCAGTGTAGTATTCTGAGGAAAATAGAATCTTGTCGCAATACCCACTGGTCCTGCTACAATGAATGCAATACAGATGGATTGTTATCTTTTACCGTAATACACAAAACATCTCTAATCATGTGTTCTGTAGTATGAGGTCAGTAAATGTTTATTTTTGCATGTTCTTAACAATTTCATTTATACCTGCTGTTTGGGTGTGAACTCAACAGATATGCGTCACAGCTGGAAAAGTCAAACAAACAACAAACAGGCTTTGTTTGCCATTTGCACAACTGCCGCTACATCGGAATGCTTCTTTTCACCAACCCCATCTTAGCTCTCTATAGCTTGAGGGTAACAGTGCAGTGGCAGCCAGTGTGCAGTGCCCCTGGAGCTGGGGGTTAAGGGCCTTGCTCGAGGGCCCACAGACTTGTGATTTAGTCTGAGCCAATCTTCTGATCACAGGTACAGAAACGTAGTCTGCCAAGCCACTCAGTGCCTCGCCAGTGATCACCTCAGCATGTTGGTACCCCTGTCCTTAGTTATTTTGCGTGTTGGCATGTTCTGTTCCATTTCGGCAGCTAACTGAGCTCAGAATGCCACAGCAGAGCGGTGCTTGTGAGTTTTTTTATTTTATTCCAGCTTAACATTAATTTATCTGGATGCTCTATTCTTGTCCCCCCAATGTATCCAGTCCAGCAGAGAGAGCATTAAAATGGTATTTCCTGCTATTCCGATCCAAAACCAAGTCAGGTCCATTGACACTTAGCATTTGTATGGAAGACCGATGGTGGTCTGTGTGTGTGTGTGTGTGTTTCTCTCTCCTTCCCTCTCTGAATTTCATCAGGGCTATAATGGTGTGACTGACGATTTTCCAAACCACTGGAACTGTGCACATAACCGGAAACTCCTGAGGACGCCCTGGACATTCAGTACTGGAAAAATACACTTAAATAATAGGAGAATAAAACAATAGTCTATGGTGTCAGTACAGGGAGGGATTGGAAGTTAAAATCTGCAATTGGTCTATTGCTTGCCAAGAGCAGACTGGTCATTTCTTATCCACACTCATACCGATTAAGGGTGATTTTCAAACCTGAAGGTCCTGCCGTGTGGCTGTTTTAACCTGTAAATGTTGTAAGAAACTTTGAACTAAATTTACAGCTTAAATATGTACTGCATGTGGAATCTGCAGTAGGTGCCGAGGGGTTGAGCTGTACAAACCTAATGGATCCTCTGCTGATCTTCTGCCTTTGTTTATCGACAGGTCGAGCGTTTGGATGAGCTGCAGTACCTGGCTTTTTGAATAAACCATGCTTTGTGTGAGAGACAGTAAAGGATTGCTGGAATATGCTCATTAGCTTCAACGTGCAGCTCTGTTCCAATCCTGCCCATAGCAGCTCAGAATAATTAAAACCCTTTAAATACGGGGAGAGATAATACAGAGCTGTACCTGGGAAAATGGCATCAACAAAATTATGATTCCATCTACGTGCCTTGTTTTTGTGATTTTGTGTTTTATTGGTGCTGTGGTGGGGGCGCCGTGTTCCTCAGCAGGTTATGGCGCTGTGTGTCAGGGTCTGTACTGTCTGACCCTGCCCTTTGTGTCTCCTCCCTCTTTGGCCAGCAGGTGTCGCTGGCCCTCCTGTTCGCCACCCAGTCTCTTGTCCTTCAAGTCCCTACTCTGTTTCCCTGGCTCCCCGTACTCCTCAGTGGGTGAAGTGTGTGAGTTGGAAACTGGCAGGGGGTTCAACGCTGACCTCTGGCTCCCCTCACCTATATGTTCATATATTGATTTTATTCCCCAGTGTTTCTTGGTTTTTATTATGTTTTCCTGGTTATAGGTTTGCCCTGCTTCTTCCCTGTTTACTTTTGGTCTTGTTTATATTATTTGGTTCTGTTAATTATCCTACTGTATTTCCCAAAGTGTTGGTTTATTGTTTTCTAGTTTTAGTTTCTGTGCGTATTTAAATGCCTTTTCTCGTTCTGTTTTTTGATGGTTCATTGTATGTCTGTGTTGAGAGTGATTGGTGTGCTGTGTTATTTATTTAGCACATTCCTGCTCCCTGTGTTCTCTTAGTTCTTGAATAGTGTTTGCTCCATGCTTTAGTTTATTCCTAGTTTTTTGTTTTCCCCGTTGTGTTCTATTTTGTTAACAAACCCCTTTGTCTAGGAGCTGCAAGCGGGTCGTCACCTTTTTTCCCACCTGAGCCATGCCCCACATCCGCAGCAGCTGTGGTTATGATCAGAAGGTTGCCAGTTTGAATCCCAACCCCACCCTGAACAACTCGAGTATATCACTTTGAGTAAAAGTGTCTGCTAAATAAATATACAATGATACAATACACATATGCATCCTGATCAGGTTGCTTGGATGCCTGAAGCAGCTGTAATTTGTGTCTTGCAATAATCAAGCTGTATGGACTTTTTGATCATCGTTCAAAGTGATTTTTTCTCTGTTAGTCTGCCATGTTATTGCACATATGCCCCCGAAACACAGGCTGTGCTTAATTAGCTTGCTGTTTTTCCATTTCTCCATATTTCTTATTGACTGGTTTTGGACAGTGCCATGATTTTACAGGAAAGCTGTCTTTGCGGAAGTTAAACAAGGCAGCATGTCCTTAATTTAACATTATTAATTTTAGTGCAAGGTTCCTGGTCTGAAAATGATAATGCAAAAAGCAATGCTAATATTTTTGTTTTATTGTGCTGATATTGCCACGTTAGTTAGTCATCTCAGATGTCATGTTTTAGAAAGGTATTTGAACGATTAACTTACAGAAGTGTAGAATCATTACTCTCATCCATCTAGAGTTTCACCCCTTCAGGTGGTACTTCAGCTCCCTAAATGAAACGGAATATGTGGCATTTGATAGGACAAAGCCTGTGCTAATTGCTAATTCACTGTTTTAACATGGCTGTTCCCATCACCGTTTTGCCACCGTTCTCCACAAAGCTTGAATAAAATGCAAATATAAATGACCCCCATTTGAAATCTAATTATTGCACCATTGTTTTCCCCTTTGTTGTGCCTGAAAAGAACAAAAATTATTTAAGGCATTTATAAGTGGAACTTTGGCAGATTAAAGCTCACTGTTAGGTTAAACTGCATAGTTTTTTCTCAGGTATTTAACTTTATTCGGTAAGTAATAGAAACTTGCCTACACTAACATTTTTGCAAGAAAACATGAATTATGAAGTGATCGATGCAATTTAATTCAGAATTTTTACAAACCAATTTCACAAGAAAAATGTTTCATTGCAATTTCCTGGGTATGGAGCAAAAACAGAAAACTTCCTGATATGAAAATGATTCCATGATGTGCTGCTTCTTTAGATTCTCTGTAGGTTGAAAGCACATTGGATAACATCTGCACATGTTGTCAAATATCAGTTGACGTGGGAACTGGAGGAAGAAGTTTTGAAGGTTTACTGACAATCAAGCTTGACCCACTGAGTGACCGCTGCCCCTGGTGGATTTGTGGGAGTTTCTTTATGAGCCTTGAGGCCAGGTGAGTGTATATTCATTTTTGAAAGTAATCATAATCCAGACACCATATGTTCAGAAGTACCCCCCTCCCCCAACAAGGTACCTCCACCTTGCTTTGTAGTGCAAAACAGGCCCCGCAGTCCTTTTCTATCTCCCATTTTGTCAGTTTCTAATATGCTACATTTTTTCTTCACCATCACTGTACTCTTACTTCATTCGGTGAAAATTCAGATGGGGTCACTGCGATTTAAAAAGTCACTGTAGAAAGGAAGGGAGGAAAACTCGGTTTGACGATGCAGGATATTAACCAAACTCATTAAACATTACGAAAGTAGCTCCAAATTAACCTTTGAGCGTATGGGAAATGTTCACGTCCATTTACATTATATGCAGGCTGTTTAAGTGTCTCGAGGCCTAGGTTAATGTTTTTTTTCTTCTTCATTTTTCATTTTTAATTAGCTTGATGGGGCAAAGTGGCGTCCGCATAGATGTTAGTCATCAAGGCCATTAATGCTCTGTAGATATGAGAGACGAGTGGGATGATGAGAGCATGAACAAAAGACCAAGCTCAGCATCTATTTTTACATACTAACAGCTGCCTAAAAGCCAACGTTTTCCCATCATTTTATGAAAATGTTTCGCACAGCATGAATCCTGTTCCCCTGCCTTGTTTCACTTGTTGGTGCAGGCTATTATAAAAGGAAAAAACTTTTGAAGATAGTGTTTTATTTGCCTTTAAATCCTTCCTCTTGTTCTCATTTGAGTTTTTTTGACCTGCTCCTTTGCGTAAAGACAGTCCACCACGTAGTTGACCTCTGTGAACATGCCACCTTCTGGTGATCAATCCAACGAAGGGTTTAACTCCCCAGGAAACAGTCCACGTTTGCTTGGCTCACCTGAAGTAAAATCACCTAGAAGCAGGATCTCACAGCAGGAACAGCCTCACAAAAGCTCGTTTAACACCCAGAGGTGGGAACATGTGTACCAAGTGTTCCTTGGGTGAGAAGATATGGAACATAAGAACATAAGAAATTTACAAACGAGAGGAGGCCGTTCGGCCCATCAAGCTCGTTTGGGGAGAACCTAACT
>JAODLD010000124.1:19647513-19668985 GCA_026781065.1 Mormyrops boulengeri
TGGTGGTAAATTACTCGTGTTCTCTACTGTGAACACCCGTGTAAAATAATCATTAAACTCATTCACTATATCCATTTAATTTTCAATTTTAAGGCCCTTACTATCCTGCAAAGGGCCTTAAAATTGAAAATGAAATGGATATAGTGAATGAGTACAGATGCAGTTTCTAATTACTCGAATAAATATGAAAAGTTTATTTACAAAACTCTTCCTTGTGTTCAACAGGGGAATCAGTTGAAAATTCAATGCTACTATTATTAAGTATTGCAAAGGTTTCATCTGGCCACATAAATAAGTTAGGCCTGGACTGAGTCATTTTAATGGTAAAGCTAACCCTAAACCAGATTCTGTTGTGAAATACCAGGCTGATGCCTAGTGCCCCCAACTTCCATTTGGCCACTTTGGTGTTGACATGATCATAACAAGTATAAAATTTTTGTTGAAAGGAAGGGAGTTTCTTTAAACTGTTCTTTTCTATAGTTAAAGAAGCTGCAATTTAAGGATCAGAGAGATGCAAGCTTTGCCAGGATCTTGTATTTCCTGACTAACTGGCGCCACTCCATGGACAAATGAAGCGTGTGCACATTTTGTGTTGGCTTTGTGGCATAGCCTCATGGTTTAAATTATCCCTCTCAAATCCGATTATAAATCATTTGGTTTGTTGTCGAGTCATCTCCAAACATGTATTGAAGATACCGTCATTGTGCTTTCATTCCCTGATCAGAAGAGCACTCCATCAAAACAATTTCTCTGGTACTCGTCTGTTACTATGCCAATGAGCTAATATGGGCTTCTTTTAAATTTTAAATTTAAAACAAAATGATCCAACAAGGTAGAGGACTTCCCTCATTCATGTCAGTTTTGGTTATTGTTTGGTTACAGTTTTGGTTATTTGGTTAGTGTTGTTTGATTTTCTAACACTCCACTGCATTTTATGCTAGTTTTTAGATGATTAACCATAGAAAAACTAGTATGCGGTGGTGCCCCATTCGGCTTTCGACGCCGAGTTCAAAGCAGACGCATTGTGTTTTGCCTCGTAAGAGAGTCAATCTGCTCTGACTCCTTAAGGACTGATCGTACTGAGTTCTTTTTTTCAGTTGGCATTTGAGCAATAACCCAGTAATCAGTGGAAGGAGAGAATACGCTGTTCTGACAATAGGGGAAGATGGACTCTTCAAAGGGGAGGAGTCAGCTGTGAAGGCTTCGTTTAACGATGACAGTCAGTACTCTTTCATATCCTGGCAAAAGCCACATGAGCACAGTAATTGTGATATTGTGAGCAGAAATGACAGTTATGATTGCATCGATTGACTGGTGCGGTGAATAACCTTCAGTGTTTTTTTTTTTAGAATCCAGATTTGATTGGTGGAGCTGTGTCACCTGATGTATTTTCTTTTCTCAGCAGTGGTTTATGTGTGGAGTTTCACACTCTGTGCACCATAGCCTTTCTCTTATTACAGGAAATATCCATCCAGAAAAATGGGGTAAAAATACTTCTTGGTTCTTGGTCTGAGGTCTCAGAAGGCAATTTATAATATCATATTCCAATCTTTTACGCTTTCTTAAATTGTAAAATTAGTACTCATAGCGTGTTCATCTCAACAAGGTGGACGCAAAGATACCATTTTAAATGATTTTAATATTTGGAATGAAATTAATTGCATTTTTTGAGCAGATAAGATAAAATGCTGAATCTCTGTAAGAAGCGTGGTCCTCCTGGGCTTTTGAGGCATCTATTGCATGATTTAGGCATAGCTGAGTACGACGTGAGCTTAGGTGGTATCTAATTTTTCATGCATCATACTGTCCATGCATTACACCACTGTATATATATGGTCTTTTGACGATATTTTCAAAAGCAGTGCTATTCCAGTGCTTCTTGGAGATCTTGCAGATGATATTAGCCAAATTAGCTATTAGCGAATTTACCCAAAATACCTCAGTATACCTAAATGACTACAGTATACCCAAATTACTATGATATACTTTATTACCTTGACAAGGGCATTATTTTGGGTTGAGCATGGGGGGGTTGATGTCTCCACTCATTTTAGGGGGTCCAGGGGGTTGTATTGGCTGGTTTTGTTTATTCGGGGGGAGGGGGGAGATAGTGTCCCCATCCCCCCCTTAATTTACACCCATGTACCTTGACACGAAGCCTAGAACGAGGGTACAACTAAACAGAATGAATTACTCTCAGGTACGTCCACTGCAGTTGTAGTTTTACCTTTGATAGTCAAACAGGGCTTTGATTAATGACAGAAGCTGAGCATTGCAGGCACCTTCTCAGCACTGCACGCCAGTACCACAGGGGGGAGCTTTGGCATCCCGAAGGATGGGCGGCATGTGTGCCAACGCTCACATGGGTACGTGAATGGGAAAGCGAGCCGCTTTGTCAAAGCCCAGTTAAACAAACCCTTCCATTCCAGTGTTTTCCTCCTCATTCTTTCCCCCAGAGTTTTTTTTTTTTTAATTTTGTATTCCTTTTCTTCTAAAACTTGAAATCCATTTATTAAACATTCTTCTAATGCTGAACAATGGGAATTACAAAGAAAATGCTGATGTACACGCAGCTGCACTTGTGTGTGTGTGGGATTTGAATTCTGGAGAATGTTTCATATTCAAATATGACAAAAATGTCACAAAAATGTATAAAATGTTTTAAAGTAATGTTTGCCAATGATAGCCCTGTACCTAATATATTTAACACAAACAAATGCTATAAATATATATATATATATATATATATCTCACTTTCATGTTTGCAAAGATTAGTTATGCCGCTAGAACAAGGTAAACAAGAGAAGAATCTTTTGAGAAAATAGCAATGCAGATACATTCACTCACACGTTGAGCTTCCAGGTTGCCTTTGGTTTGTGTGTCAGAATTAGAAAATTCGTCAGGTGCATCAAAAAGTTGCAAAGCGACTGTTCTTAGCTGTGTTAAACATATTCAGGGTCTTTGATTCCAGGACTACGCTTAGAAAATGTCAGACAATACACACGATGACACAAATGTGGTACGGATTTCAATATCTAGGCCTTTTCTTAGGTAATGTACTGTGTGTCTCCTGTCTATAATGAGATCTCTCTTCATCACTGGTTCAAATGATGGGGAAGTTCTCGCAGGAGTGTCCTCTCCTTTGCTGCACCCATAATTTACCTGGAGCAGTCGTAAGTCATGACCCCCCCAATCCCCTTACCATGGTACATTCTACCATCATCAGGGGTGACATTAGAGATTTTGGGCCCCAAGAAAGCACATCATATTGGGCCCCCAACCCAGACCAATCCAATTATATTCCAGATTTTTTAGGGCCCTTGTTGTCATAACTTCCCCATATTTACAGAGCCCCTGACTAGCCAGTAAGGGGCTAATTGATATAAATAAATAATTGGTAAAATGAGTCTTCAGAATTTGTTGTGGGTGACAGCTTTTGCCTGTCTTTCACTGCCTGGTTCAACCCAGTGGCAGCCAGTAAAGTACTGGGAAATCAGTAAGACACGAAACCTGAGAATTCTAATAGGTCCTGCTGTAGCACCATGAAAGTAGGAAAATTTACACACTGCCCTAGTTTTCATAACCTCAGGGCTGGGGGTAATGGTCTTTAAACATACTTACGCACTGCTTTTCTGAGGATGGAGGGTAGGGGATTAATGACTTATAAATGTCATGAATCTTAGCCTGTTGGCTTTGGCTGAGCTTGCCAGCGCGGGAAAAATGTGCAGCCCGACTGCCCGCATTTGGTAATCGGAGCGATCCGTTTCATACCGTTCACCTTCATGCTGTTAGCTTGACCGCCCATTTATGAACACTTAACCTGTGACCTTTGTTCTCGGTTTTCAAGCTGCTTTTCTGTGTGGGGAAAAATTTTGAAATGTGCTTTTTTTGTAAGAGGTCAGTGGCAAACTAGTAATTGTAATCACGTTACCCTTTGCAACTAAAGTAACCGGCAGAACCACACCCATCTTTTGCATCATGGTTTTGAAACGAGAGATGACTCATTAGACAAACCATAAATATCTATTTACCTTAGGGTTAATTAGATTAATCATACCCCTAATTACTTTAGCGTTAGCTCATTAGCTTAATCACATCCAAGGTGCTATTAGACTGGTATGGAAGGAACAGTGGCACAGGGATTCACTATGTAACATAGTCTGAGGTTTGAATCCCTTTGTGTGTGGAACTTGCATTCTTTTCCTGTTTCCTCAAGTTCTCTAGTCCTCTCCTGCAGTCTAATAATTTTCACTAAGGCTAACTGGTATTTCTAAATGGTCCATAGTGTATAGCTGTGTGCATGAATATTGCCTGGCGTAGGATCCAGGCCCCTCCCCCGAAACCCTGACCAGGAAATGTAGTGAGAAGATGGATGGATGGAAATGAAGCTCTATGTAACGAGAGGAGAGGTTTCAAATGACCGGGGGCTAATCCCAATGCTCCCCCCCCCAAAGGCCTGAACCCTCACTGACATCATCTGGTAAGTGACAGAGTGCGAGAGGCTGCAGGGGCATGAATTGATATGAATAGGAATGGGACGGCACTTTGTGACATTACCTTGACAACACCAAAGTGTGTTCCTTATTATTGTGGGGTTAGTGCTTTTAAATTAAAAATTTGCACTTTCTTCATGACCAAGGCATTTAAGGCTGGGAATACACTGTGCGACTTTTCCAGTCATTTTGTAAACACCCAGCTCAAATTGTACAACTAAATCGCATGCGATGAAAAGGCAAAGCTCAGGATTTATGTCCGCACACTATACGGGCCGATACTTGGATGCGACCTGACCTGCTCACACTACACAAGCAATATGAACACGTCAGACTCGTCCACTGCACAATTACTGTGCTCGAAAAAGACGCAGCAGCAGAAGAAGAACCTGCATCAGTGGTGATGCTCACCAAAGCAAAACGCGCTTTGGCCACTTGTGCAATTTTGTGCGCAGAAAAATCCAAAAAGAAGAGGCACCGGTGTGAATGGATATGAAGATGGCTGGGAAGACGTGGACAAAACTGCCTGTCCATTTTACGAGAACTGGAGGTAAGCAGCGACAGATAAATTACACTGCAGATAGACTGATACCTACACAGAACTTGTAATGCAAACAATAACATGCCTGCTTGTTCTTGCTTTTCAAATGTTCAGGCCAGTTATGTTTCTTCAAGTGCAATTTATCACAGTCCTTAAACCTCAACGTTGTGTTTAGTCTGCAGCACATTAGACCACCAATCAGTTTCAGACAACAGGCTATAGTAACATTCAACACCTATACTGACTTGCTGTAAGTTTTGTGTAAATAGATGGTTGATATTAAGGGTTTTCGGGACCTTCTTAGAATGTCTGTGGAGGACTTCAAATTCCTCCTGGAGAAGGTAACTCCACATATCATAATGTGCTGCGTCCATACCACACGCTATGCCGCCATACATGTACTTCATGTTCTGTGTTCGCGCGTGCGCAGTGAGAACAATAAACTCGGGTAGAAGTGGGTCGGCTCATGGCTCTGCTTCCACAGTGCGATATCCCCACGACGGGCGATCAGAATTTCAAACGGGTTTGATTTTCTCACGATCATCCGATTGGCAGTCGGGACCTGGTCGGGAGGGGTGAATCGGTGCTCCGTACATCCTGTACACTATATGATATGCGACGCACGATCAAGCTGAAATTCGGCCCGACTACAGGAATTATCGTACAAGTGAAAAATCGGCTCAAAATGTGCCGAAAATCGCACAGTGTATGACCATCTTAAGGGAACGACTGCCTAATCTGATCCGCTCTTGCTGTACAGAGTGGACGGGAGGCAATTGTCAAATTATCAATTTACTCTTTTTGTCAAAACAGCATCATTAAGCAAGAACTAAAAGATATTGGCTTGTTCCCCGTTTACACTTCCTGGCTTCCCCTGGTAACTGATGTTATGAATTGTGGGTAATTCCCTCAGATAAAGTCTGCAGAACTGCAGAATTACGGAAAGTGCATAAATGGCTCGAAATGTCTGCAAGAGAGCCCTCATGCACTTAACAGTAGGATCTCAAGACACAAGAATAACAATAATAACAATGGCATTTCAAGACATGGGAAGGGGCTGTTTACCAGTCCTGTTTATCCCCACGACCCTGATCAAAGATGAGGGGTGTTTTACAAAGCAGGATTTCTTGCTTAGCTGGATAACTTCTTGGATTTAAGGTAGTCTGGGCTAAATGTAAGTGAAAGAAGATTAAGTCCATTTAACCCAGACTACCTTAAATCCAACAAGTTATCTGGCTAAGCAAGAAATCCTGCTTCATGGAACAACCCCCATTAGTTAAAAGAAAGGTTGATGGACAGACTTAAGTTTATGTTTTGTTATATTTACTGTATAAAGAATTCCTGATTTCACAGAGCAAGCGTCAAAGTGTAGCCAAACTCAGTAAGCTCAGCAACAGAGTCTTAAGTGTTACATCTTAAGTGTTTTTGGACTAGGTAATTCACTTGGTAATGACTCTGTAATTATTGGCTGTATTTCTGTTTTTGTGAATGGCGCACACTCAAACATTTAGCTGCTGGACCCAGCACCCTTTTCTCCTCCTGTCATTCAAGTTTTTTTATTTCATGGGAGCAATTTGAATATAGTGGTTTATACTTCCTAATGAATTCCATCAGTGAGCCAGAGAAAAAATAGCATTTTCAGTCAGAACAGGTTATTGTCAAGGAGCCCTGTGTAAATATTGTTTATTAGTCAGAATATACTGGCATACTTTGTAGCAGTATATGCATATGCATGCACATGCAATCACTTCGACCACCCTGGGTGTCACAAAGGCTCACTAACAGAATGCAGATCCCAGGGTTACAGTGTCCCTGAACAGCAGAGAAGGCACCAGAACACTGTGGGGTCTCGTCTCAGCCACTGTGTGGTTTTATAGCTGAATAAGTTTAAAAATATCCCATTGTGCAAATGAGCAAATGGTGTAATTATGCTACATAAAAGTATCCTCTGAACAGTGCAAATAATTACTACATTGGCAGGAGCTACAATACTGTGATAGCTCTGAGCCAGCTGCTCTGTCTAAAATCCAGCCTCTATGTCCTTGTGAATCGTTTGTGGAGAACAGTCTCTATGCAAAACTGCAGTCAAACTATGTGATTATTTTTCCAGGTTTTGGCCGTAGATTTGGGTGCAGAGATGATCTGATCTCACATGGAATCTTGCTCTGGCTGATGCTCAGCCTCTATGACGAGATCTGGCAGGAACATCTGAAAAGAAGGGTCACTTTACAAAAAAAGCCAACAGCCTCACAGCTTAAGACTCATGACACAGATTTCAACACCATAGCACAGAAAATGCTCTGCCTGTTCCCTTCCATGTGTATCCTCTATTATAATATCTGGAAAATATAGTAATGAGTTCTGCAGAAGTTTTAGTCTACTGTAACTCCGATCAACCTCAAAAACAATGTATGATATACATAGATTTTTCCATTATCATCGGCCATTTTTATTGTGAGGTTCAGTTCCAACCATCGTATGATGCGTTGGGCTGATGTTACAATATCTGTAGACGAGAGCTCTCCTTGTGGCTTTGCAGTCTCTGATTGTCACTGCTTCTGTGCAGTTGCTGATTGGTCTATGTTTATCGAACATGGAACATCTGCACAGAATGATCATACAGAACGCCAGCAAGGAATATTTGTATGGAACATCCGTGTGGAACATCTGGAAACAATGTTTCCATGGAAAGCCTGTTCGGAATGCCAAGGCAGAACGTCCACAGTGAATATGGGCATGGGATGTCTGCCTGCCTTTTAAGGCCAGATGGGTTCATGCAAAGCAAGTAAATATCTCGGTGGAGACCTTGTTCAATAATGACGTCAGCATGTCTGGAGATAAACACAGCGAAAGAACTGATACCAAATAATTTAAGACAAGTTCCACCGCAAATTTCATGCTACATTTGCTCCTGTCAATCAAAATCCAATCATTGCGTTGTATGCCCATATTGTACCACCAGCTGATGTCCATGTGGTCAAAAAAAAAAATCTCCTGAGATTGTGTTGAGCATGATGAGAGAGTGCGAGACTGCTACAAGTGGTCACTAGAGGGCGGTATCAGCGCACAATGGAAGTGCAATCGGCTGGTGATAGGGGCCTGGGGCGTTGGTTGGTAAGAAACATCATCACCAGTACTGAGATGCCCAATCAGAATGCACTTTGGTAGGTCCATGATGGTGTCAGGGTATCCAGGACAGTCAGCTGGCTTGCAGGTGTCTTGTCCTGCAAACTGGAAATATAAACACAGTATTATGTTTCGGTCTCCTAAAATATGATAGATCTATAGACAGATACTTCACTAATCCAGAAGGAAATTGCAGTAAGAGGCATGTGTGGCCCATACAGGGAACAAACCCACGACCTTGGCATTATCTGCTCCAGGCAGATTAAATATTATCGTAACAGCTGAAGTCTATCTTTAATGGGAAGTAAAATGAGAAAGTAAAATATTAGCTATCTGAGGCTTATTATTTTGAGTCTGAGTTATTATTTGCACAGTATTTTAAATTTAATTGATTGAGTGTGATCATGGAAGATGGAGGGGGGATGAAGTCTGTATATTTGCTTAATCACCATTTACCCAAAGTAATGTAGGGAACTTCTTTCGTAAAATCAATCTGTCAGCAGTGTAGGATCACATTATGCAGTGGGTTTTCATTTTCCTGGAAAAAGCAACTGTTGAGCCATAGGACCTCAGGGACAGACAGACATTCACACTCAGAAGTGTTCCCATTTCGAGACGCGGACAGCAACGACGTTAAACGTTTTAGGCACTACTGGGACATTGCAGCTCAGCTGATCTGATCTGCCGACATTGTATCGGGACACCCCACCCAACCCCACCTGTATTTAGACAAAAGGGGTCAGAAAGTAAAACAATTTGGACTTTGTGATATAAACATTGCGATAAATACACATTTCAATATGCAAATATCCTCATGCTTACCAAATAAAACTGTGATTATGTGTATATGTAAAGTATATATATATATTTGTATAAATGTAAAGTCCAACAGATGGAGGGTCTACCAAATAATAATCACTGACAAAGCCAAGCGAAACGGTGCTGAAAAGCATCAATGAAAGTACTGTAGGATTCCAGTGGAAAAAAAAAGCCTCACGATGGATGAATTATTATGTCTTTCCATGACAAGAGACAAGAAGATTATAAGACGCAGCAGTTAGCCTGTGGCAGTCAAATTTAGAAGATGTACGTGGTTGTGAAAACATACTTAGCTCTGTTTATACGGGAATTAAAAACACATGGTTTGTAATGATTTCTTTGTCCTGTCAAGTTCAGTAGCTATATTACTTTGTTCAGTGACACAGTCCAGCTCAGGATAGTTACACAGTCAAAAAGCGACCGGTAATTGCACTATTTTTCACTCTCTTTAGTTGGTGTAATGAGACCCCAATGCACACCTTATCTGAGATCACAGCTTCTATGTACGCTGACCTTTGACCATGGGTCAGGCCCATCGTATCTCGCCTGTACCCCTGCTGAATGTCATAGGAGCCCAGCAGGATTGCAGATGTCCCCTTCAGACTGTTGGGGTGGCCCTTAGTTAAGTTTTACTTGTGTGTGTGGGGGGGGGGACGGATTTGGCAACATGCAAAGGGCACAGGGCTTGAGGCCCTGACTAAATTAGAGTTCTTGGCTTTGAACTACTTCCTCCTCCATTTATGATGTGTAAAGTATTTTGTATTTTCACCTACCCCATCTTGCTCCCCCTGACACATGGACACAGATATAGGTGAAAGCAAGCTAGCCAGCAAAGGGCAGCCACTTAAAGAGGTGCCCATTCAGCTGGGGGTCAAGGGCCTTGCTCAAGGACCCACAGACAATTGACTATTCTGCTGAGGTTGGGCTTGAACCAGTGACCTTCTGATCACAGGCAAAAAGACTTAGATCCCTGAGCCACGCACAGCCCCCCAGCGACTCTTTCTGAGGATCCATTCATTCATCACAGCAGCCTGAACATCTTTGACACCAAGCTTCCAGCAGTTTGATTGTAATCCGTACTTCAACAGCTCTTGGAGAAGTCCAAAATTAAAAGGAAAATACATGCTGGGGAACCAGGGGTGTAAAACTGCAGTCCTGGAGGGCCGGAGCCCTGTGTAGCTTAGTTCTTTCCCTGTTCCACCACAAATGATTCAGCTCAACAGCTATGTGGTAATTAGCACAAGAATCAGGTGTGTTAAACGAGGGGAAACCCAAAAACGTGCAGCGCTCTGGCCCCTCAGGACTGGAGTCTGACGTCTGTGACCTAGTCTGTCACATGGTATATATATGGGATGCTGTTATGTGGATGTAAAAACTGCAATTACTTACTTAACCAAAATCTGATTACGCTCACTTGTGTGCCTTACCAAACAAAATCAGCCTCCCTGGTTTCTTTTACGAAGAAGAAAATGATGATCTGGAACATTTGCAAATCGTGATTCATATATGATCTAAACTGATGCAGGTAACAAAGACTTATTTAACATTCCTTGTGTGTTTATTCAACTGTAGCAGAAACTATCCTGAAAATGATAGCAACCCTAAGACATGGAGGTAAAAAGTCTCTCATTTCTCTACAAAGTTGGGTAACACAGTAACGCTTTACTTCAGGGGGCACACAGTACACGCTTACTTACTTCACCAAAAACCAAGTGTTAGTTACTTACTGATCTCATGTTCATGCATTTCATGCAGTTACTACATTAGTTCATGATTAAAATATGAGTAATAACTGAGTTAATAAGCTACTTGTGTCCCCTCAAGTAAAGTGTTCCTGAAAGTTAGTTGTCATAACAACTACTTCAAATGAGAGCATTTGGTTTGAGATCAGCTTGCTATGTCTTTGAGTTTTGTAGGGGTACACTCAGAAATTTATTAATGATTAAGGTGAATCTTAGACCTTACCGAGCTAGGTATAGAAATCTGTAAGGTTAAATTAGAGAATTCTATAGGTTTAATGTTCTTTTTGTCAAGTTTTTGCATTTTTGATTCCACTGCTATTCAGATCTGGCTGGACTCCATCGTGCCAGACGTGAATTCCTCTGGCTTTCACGTAAAGAAAACAATTTAATTTTTTAGCTGAGCCCAGAAACATCAAGAGAGATGACGCAGAGTACAAATAATTGCCTCAAAGCATTTAATAACTAAAATTAGCACCAAACAACCCCTGCAGGGAGCCAAGGTAAATCTTTCAGGACTCAAATTAAATCACATTCAACCAACAGTGTCATCTAAATGTGCAAATACTGGCAGGTGAGCTTGTTGGTTTTCACACCAATCTACTCCCGAAGCTTAACTGGTCCAATTAATTAATGGACCATAGTACGTACAAAATACTGCAATGATATTGTCTTTAGTGTCCTTGGAAATCCTGTATTATTTGTAAAAGGTGAAAACAAACAAAAGTGAGTTTTACGTATTTGCAATGGGCAGATTATTTGAATGGAAAAGTCTCAGATTAGCTACATTTGAGACAGAAAGGCAGAGACATGCTTAAAATGTATGGGGGGGCAATGTAAATGAAGCTGGTGCATGAGTTGCGGAACGTGAGAACATTTACACGCGGCAAGCTGTGCCGATAAGGCATGCCTCACCTTCCCTGTGAGTCCTGTGGAGGTCCTAGTTCGTCATCAGCCATGGTCAGACGGCAGGCGGCTCTGGCAGAAGCCCCCCCCTGGGGGCCCCTATCTCTTTGGGACCCGGGGAGCAGGGGCACCAGGATCTGAGGCCTTTGTAAAGTGTGGCGGACGGTAGCCAGGACCCCAGCAGCAGGCTCCGGAAGGCAGCATGGTACTCGGGACTGTGGCAGTAAATGATGGGGTTGAGCCCCGAGTTGAGGTAGCCTAGCCAGTTGAGTAGGCGGAAGGTCAGAATGGACAGCACTTCGCGTTTGTAGACGCTAACCACATTGGCCACAAAGAAGGGCAGCCAGCACAGGGTGAAGGTGCCGATGATAATGCCCAGCGTCTTCAGTGCCCGGTGCTCTCTCACCGCTGCCAGGAGGGTTGACCTCTTCTTGCTCCTGCCCTGTTCCGCCTCGCCGTGCCACGCCATCTCAGATGGGGCCTCTGACGCGAGCGTCTCCCGGAATCGCTGCCGGCTCCTCCGTATCAGGCGTACCTGGCGGCTGGCCACGAGGAAGACGTGGACATAGAGGAAGGTCATGACCAGCAGGGGGACATAGAAGGAGATCACTGAGGAGCCGATGGCGTACGGCTTTGTGGTGATGAAGTCGCAGCAGGTCGCGTTGTCGTAGCAATGATTCGCCTTGATGTCGTCGGCATCACGCCACATCTGGCCCATGATTGGCACAAAGGAGATGAGTGCCGACACGAGCCAGACAGCACATACAGCCAGCCGGGCTCGCCGCTTGCTGAGCAGCGCTTTGTGGCGGAGCGGCCGTGTGATGGCCACGTAGCGGTCCACGGCAATGACGCACAGCGTCTCGATGCTGGCTGTCACACACAGCACATCCATCGATGTCCAGAGATCACAGGCCATCCTGCTCAGGGGCCACTCCCCCGTCAGCAGTATAGCGGCCCCGGGGGGCACTACCGCCACACCGACAATAAGGTCGGCGCAGGCAAGCGACGTGATGAAGATGTTGGTGGTGGTCTGCAGCGAGGCATTGTGGGCGATGGCCGTGATCACCAGCAGGTTACCCAGCACGATGGTGATGGTGATAAAGATTATGGCCAAGAGCAGCGTCAGCCATAAACCGGTAGCCAGAGGATACATCTCTGTCTCGTAACTTGTCTTGTTATGGAGCATGTCCATTTTGCCCGTTTTTAGTTGGTCAGCAGTTTAGTCTGTCAGTAAATAAGAGGAACCGGGGTGGAAAGAAAAAGGAAAATATCTGACACACAGAAAGTTATTCTGGAAGTCCAGGGGTAGCAAAAACGCCATTTTACAAAGACTAATGGTCCAAATACATAAATTACAGCAGGTCAAACCTCTGTGGATGTGCTAAAATAATCTTGTAATCTTTTAGACAGTACTAAAGTACAAAACTTTAACCACGTATTGAATTTAATTCACGGAGGACAGAGGAAATTAACAAAACACATTCTCAATTCTCCATTTCTTCTGCAATAAACGCATTACGGATTCGCCTTAGTTGTTGCACTCACGTAAACTGCAGATGACATGAACGTACCCAGCATTCGGATGATGTATCCTTATTTATGACTTTATACACCGGTTCTATCCATCTCTGTCAGGGAAAGAAATGAACGGATGAGAAGATCTTTTTCGAGTTATAGTTCAGGAAGGTAGTGCTGGTATGTGTGCAGTTGTGCTGCCGAAGCGGAAAGGTGCAGACTGTGTGTGAGCATTGCGCTCCCACGACTGCTCGCCCGACTCCGCGAATCTCACACTCACTCACGCTTACTGAGTCGCACGTAAAGGTCCTTCGATGCTATTTTGCAACTTTTGATTGGTTCTCAGCCTAAGGAGGGGGCGGGCATGTGGGCGTGGCCTCGGAATGCTTCGCAAACGCACGCTGGTCTCTTCCACTGCAGTAAATGCACCGAGTGTCAGTGTACTGCACTGTAAACATCTGGAGTACAGACTGTATCACTGTCAGCTTGCATTACTGTTTACTCTAGTTATTGGTATTGTTTCACTGTTTGTATGGCCTAATGTACTGTCTGGTATTTATTCCTCACTTTCATCGTCTGTTTCTTACAGATTTTGCACAGCCTGTTGTTCCGAGTATTTATAAGAGTTCTCATGGAGAACACATTTAGCCTACACTGCCAATGCGCCGGTGTCCCCTGTTATAAGGATCTGGCTTTATAAATAGTTCTTTGGTAAGATCAGGGGACCTTTTCTGATGGCGGTTCTTATTAATTTGGACGGTTAATGAAACAGTATTGACAGTACATGTAACTTTTCACCAATTTTTCTATAAAAAAAAGTGTCAGCCGCGCTTTAAAAAGCAGTGTTCGATAACGGGGAAAGCAGCATTTTTTGTTTCGAAGTGTGGTTTGAAGCGTTATCTCCAACAACCAAGCAAACCCTATAGAAAGGAAGGTTTTTTTATCAGATGATATCAAGTCTGCTCCGTGCTTCTGTGAGCAGAAATGCATCTAATATTTTGTTTAACTCTCTCTCAGTAATTCTTAAAACCTTTGCAGACACGCTTAGTTACGGTTATTTGCTGATAAAACCGTGTCAGTTTTTAGCAAACTTCGCTGTTCGGGCATTGTTTCGCGGTAGAATGGCATTCATAAGTCCGTGTTGTGTAACGCCACCGGAGGAATGTAGACTGACATTCATTCAAATGATTTTATGATAATATTACCAAAACATAAAGGGCTCGGTCCTTAAAACGGAAAAAAATCGTATATTGGACTGTGGCTTGGTTGAGCATCTGTGAATACGAGGGAGCAGCCTATGGAAAAGTTGTGTAAAAATAGCCCGCTCTTACAATATAAATGGATTATTAACTGGAAATGCTTATGTAACAAACACTTTCCCCCTTGTTTTAGCTGTAGGAATTCATTTTCTGAAGGCCATGTCTTCGTGCTCAGAAGTCTGGAAACATATTTCTTAATAATGAATGGAAGAAAGGTACATTTCAAATGCCTGCCAGTTGTCCAGAAGTCGCTTAGTTGTTGGATATTATTATTTTGATTTTTTTGTAAAATACAATTGATATGATTTGGTCGTGTTATTTTTTCATTTATTTATGTAAATTTAGCTCAACCCCCTTTAGTGTAAACCTGGAGGGAATTCTGGGGGCCTGATTCATTTTGACCGCCAGGGGGGCGGGGAGCGAAAACATACCCGTCCTGGCTTCACCCCCAAACGCCAGCAGTCCTGGTGTAAACTTCTTAGCTGGCATTTATGTACTGATTTATACTCACAGCTATCCTTATTAAGTTAGGGTTTTAAACCTCCTTCGAGGGTTCTACAGACGTTAAAACATTAAATTGAAGCAAGTAGTTAATTGGTTTCAAGTGAAACCAGAATGAATGAAATAGGACACAGAGATATATCAGCAACATCTGCTTTTTTTTGGAGGCCTCTGATTATCTTCTCATAAAATGTCGCACCAAGGCGAAAATCTCCTGATTTTGTGGGGCCCAAGGCAAAGTGTCAAAATTGTGTCCGACATGTATAGAGTCCCTGTGCTTTTGTGGAATCTGAAAGCTGTTTCTGAGTTCTGTGTTGAGTTCTGTGTTGAGTTCTGCGTTGAGTTCTTTGTTGAATTTTGTTGCCATACATTTTTGAAGTTATACTATTTTGCAGGTATACCAAGACATACAGTTTGAACGGGTACCGTATATTTGGTGGTGTATGTCCCAGGATGGATGAGTCTTACTGTCATATCTCTAAGTAGCCTTGCTCTGTTGAAATATCCATACATCTTCCAACTGCTTATTCTGGGCAGGATCTTGGGGAGGTCTGAAGCCCGTCCTAGGCAGTGTAGGGGTACAACCTGGCCAGGATGCTAGGCCATCAAGGACTCAAGTGGGATTCAAGGGCTTTGTTTGTCACTTGCAAGTTATACAGTTCAACTATAGCCTGCAGTGAAATGCTATGGGCAACACAGCTCAAAATAAAGTTCATGGTGCATGAGTAAGGAGCGACCAATTAATTGTTAAGTAGTTTGATGGCCTGAGGATAGGCTGTCAGATTGCACACATTCAGTTATACACTATGGGCAATTTAGAAACAGCAGTTAACCTAAATGTATGTATTTGGACTGGGGAAATGAAGTGGAGTACCTGGAGAATGTGCAGATTCTACAATCACAGAACCCCAATCGAACCCCAGGCCTGAAATACCTGCCTGCATAGATGTGATAGGATTCTGTTGCTTTGTATCTGACAGTCCTACATGTTGCCAGAGAAGATTCTCAACAAACCACTTGATTGGTTTCTTTCTGAGCATTTTCCAGCAGGTGCTAGAGGAGGCCAAATCCATTCCACAGTTTTCTCACTTCTATGCCTTCAGGAAATGCTTGTTCTTTGAGGTCTTCAGTAACTGGCCAGAAGTTTTTGTGGGAGAAGCATTCCTCCATCAGGCCTTTACCACCACATCACAGAAATGGATTGATTACATGCCAACTGCCTCCCCAGGGTGAGCTGGATCCCACCCGCCTGCCGTTGTTCCCAACAATTCCGCAGAAGCAGCTGTCATGTTGTGCGGCTAACTGCAAATGTTCTGCCCATTCGACACAGGGGAACGCTGCACATCTTTGGAGACCTTGTGGATCTAGTTAACTGACTGTGAGAAGCTGAGGTCTGACGATGACTCACAGAAGTGTGCCTTGGCGGGAGTAGCGACCGACCGCAGCTGTGTGGAAGAGGAGAAGAGAGATTTAGCATTCTGATAAATTGAAGGTGTTTGGAGATCAGGGCTGGTTCTTTCATTGTGACCAGTCCCATATTTGTAAACAAAATTCTGGAAAATGAAGAGATGCAGCACCAGCACTGTGATCTATGTGGACTCATCGGAATGGAAAACAAGAAGCGGAACATACCGTAAGTCACAGAAGGAGTTTGTTCTCTGATATTACTTTAATTTTCGGCTCTGGGTTAGGTCACCTCCATGACAGAAGTATGTCTGACTCATTAAAGACGACAGTTTGTTGACTGGCAGTTTCCCAGAATGCATAGTACCATACAGTGCAAAGTACCAGAACTGTTACATCATAATTATTGATGCTACAGCATTATTATTATTTCATGTTTCGCACTGAATGCGTTAGAGAAAAATGGAACATTTTGCTGTTGGGTAGGATGTCAATTAACACCTGTTGTCTACAGAAAAGGTCAAATACCTGATTCTCTTTTCTAGGAGTCTGCATTTGAGAGACTTTATGAATGTATGGATATTAAAGGAATTTTATGTGGCACAGGGTGTGTTATTAAAAGAGGCCAGTGAGACCTTGACTGCACTAGCTGATTATGTTTTATTGGTCAAATCACATGGCACTCACAGCTACTTTGCATATAGGAAGCGATGTTTATTTTCTGTGGGAATGTGTGTCACTGGAAAACCTGCAGATTTGATTATATTTTTTACATTACATTGATCCAGATGCAAAACGCTGAGAAAAGGCATTGTGCAGAAGGATTTTCAGACTTATTGATATGAAAGTCCTATGTAGTTCTGTGTACTACAGCACTGAAATTGAGCACTGAATATCCGCATATATCAATGAACATAGTTTAGATAAAATGCGCTGTGTTTGGTGCATGGAGCATTTTCCAGCAGATGAAGTGACAGCTGTTTTGCCACAATTTCACTGCCATTGTACTGAACAATAGCGCGAGTGACAAATAAAAGTCTTGAATCTTGAAATAGATGTTGAACTGTGTTCTGATGTTCTTGCTGGAAGGGAGTACTCTCTTCAGCCATTCACGTACAAGATGTTCTCTGATGTACTGGTGTGATACAGATAGAAGATCTGGATTGTACTGGTACATCAAAAACGGATGTTCTAGCATGATATGGATGGTATAATTACATTATAAAAAAAGTTCATGTACATTTTCTCACAAGCCTGCAAGCTACCCACTTCCTGCCTCACTGGGCTTAGACGGTTCAGAAGTGCCAACGCCTTCAGAAGTGATGTGCTTGCGTGCACGCTGCCTTTAATGTGACCTGCTCCCTTGTGCAGTGACTTAGAGGTCATCAGTCTGAACTGACATCAGTCTGTTTTTTATATTTTTGCAGTTTGGGTTCTTTTTATGTTTAGACTCATGCTCTCCTTGTGAGTTATGACAGACAACTAAAATCAATTATTGATTACCCACTGTTCTTGTCGATAAAATTGTGCTCTAATAGTAATTGACAGTGTAGTGGCCAGGACAGTGTTTAAATCTCATGAATCGGACTCAGAACCTTCAGGTAAACACATTTATTGGCCTTCATACACATGAGCAAAAGCACCACAACCTGGGACATCTATCCATTGTGCCAGGCGTTCTGCCCACTGTCCAGTGAGACCTGAAAACAGTTCACTGCAGGAAATAGGAAACCAATGAGACTTTAGCCACTGATTAGATGGACAGTAAAACTAAGGCACTCACAGAAAAACCCAAAAACAAGATACCAGTCGCACAGCACGCCAGCTGTGGAATGCTAGATAATCAGGACCATGAATCCAGGAACAGGACACTGGCTAAACAGGACCAGAAATTCAGACCTAGAGGCCGGTCAACAAGAAGCATGAGCCCTAAGACACTACACCAAGACTCAAAACCACTAAGGCAGTAAACCTGCTGGTAACTGACAAATACACAGGAGAAACACTGACCAACTACACCAGTGTTTCCCATTCTGGTCCTTGGAGATCCAGAAAATGTGGACTGTCTGGGAGGGAGCAAAGGCTTGGACAGTCTGCAGGTCCCCGAGGACCGGGTTGGGAAACACTGAGCTACACCAAGCCCCACAAATGAGCTCTGATTTGAATGCCACTTTGTGCCTTATGCTGCAGGAGTCATAACAATGACTGAGAAACAGGCAAAATTCACTACTCTGTTTAGACAAGGTTGATCTCTAATTGCCACCGGCTCAGAGCAAGATCATAGAGTAGGTTCAGTTACCTGATTACTAATCAGCAACAGGTGTGACAGTATAATAGATAGATCAGTTGACTAATTGTCCCCCAAATTTGTATCTTTTTAAAGGACTTAAACTGAATTACTAAACAAGCAGCTGTATAAGTCAATGAAGCCGAAAATGCATGTACTGTATAGAAAGCTGAGGTTTTATTGATGTACAGAATGCCTTTATTGTCATTGTGTAAGTGATATCAAGTGTGACAAAATGTAATCCTTGTAACACCGTCTTGCTCACCTATGAGACACACACTTATATCGATGAGAGCAAACTTTGGGGTCAGAGTACATTTCAGCCACTTATCGCACCTGGACGTGTTACATAAGAACATAAGAAATTTACAAACGAGAGGAGGCCATTCGGCCCATCAAGCTCGTTTGGGGAGAACCTAACTTTGAGAGTAAGGGCCTTGCTCAAGGGCTCGACACGATATTGTTATTCTTGGTGCCACATTATTTTGGGCACAGAGTAACAACATGCAGAGCCATCCCTAGCCCCTTCATCTGGCCAACCAGTGAACCACATTAATGAGCCTAACATATGGTCTGGTCACGGTCTCTGATTAGTTGAATATTAAGTCTGTCAGTTAGTGTGACACATACCGCTAAAAATTCAATGAGGACTATTATTGCTCAGGAAATGGCTAAAAGACGTAATGAGTGACCTGCGGCCAACGAGCACAGAGTTTGGTATGACATCTGCATGCAGAGTCGTATTCCACAGAGCATGCCTGTCGATTGGGCGCCATGATTCAACGCCATTCCCTCATGGAACACTCTGAGCTCACGACTGGGACCTGATGATTCCAACAGGAGCTAAAACACTTACTTGTGAAAACAGATTGGATGGTTATTAAGACACCCAGTTTATTTTGTGTAACTCAAAGTTATGTTCTCAGTCCCACCACTGTTCTTACAGAGAGACTAAAAGGCAGAAGCTGTGGTTTACAATATGGTTTACCTTAGAGAAGGATCAACAATTTTTCATTGTGTCATTGTTAGGAGAGAAATTAGAGCGTGTTTGCTTTTGCTCTGTCAAAAACGAGAGTCCAGCGAGTCTCTGGGTACCTCTCCCTCCTCCCTGGGTTTGCAACCCTAAACAATGGTGATCTCTCGTCTTTTAGCTCTCATCCGTTGCTCTACAATTGGGAAGAGTCTGCCACGTTCTAATCCTCCACTGTTGATATGCCATGGGTGGGAAATCAGATAATCGGACGCGTGGACGTAGGCTTTCCTAGTATCGAGTAACTCCTTAGCAACCCCTGAGCAACAAGCATTATGGAGATGATCCCCCCAAAACAATAGCCCTTCCCTGATTTAAAGACCTACTGCACTTGCTGTAGGACTTAAAAAAGTTTTTAAAAAGGAAGAAAAACCTTATTGCCTGTTGTTGGAAGTGGAATCTGTTGTGATGTAGATCTTTGTCAACTGTGCAGACAGATCGCGGTTAGAACACTGGTTGGGAACAGGAAACGACAAAGGTTGCACAAAAAATGCCCCTGAAAACATTTACCACAGTTCTCGAAATAGTTGTACTTTCCACCAAGACCTTTTCTATTCTTAAGCAAATATGACCGTTAATAATTTTTGTCTTGACACTTTTTTCAACTGAACGGAATATGACGTAGCACAGGAACCAATGCAATAAGCGAAGAGTGTTATCTTACATTAATTTAGCTTTGCGGAGCAGTTCTGAATCACAATGGCTCAAGAGCACCGCTAATGAACACCAAATCTCCCAAACCGAGGTCCCATTCCAGCCTAGACTGTGGGGACTCCATAGGGGCCTATGTAGGGGCTGTGTTTGGCCCAGCGCATAGATCTGGAGGTGCAGGCTAAAAATGGGACCCCATCAAGTTAAAATCCTGTGTCTGATGAGCAGTCGGCTGGCCTTCATTACAAAGGCTTTCAGACTCTGCTTTATTTTCAGCGGTAATGGGGTCTGACAGAGAGCGAGGGAACGTCTGCAGCACCTTGTGATAGATGGCCTCATGGGTTCTTGTCCATTGGCCATCTAATTTATGATCCTTCAGGATTGGTGCCGGCCTGTTTCAGGAATGCATTTCCTTTAACCATCTCAGGATCATCTGGTTGTATATTTGGTGCCAGAGTGGCTCAGTGGAAAGCACTGGATAGCAGTGGATAGCACTGGATAGCACTATTGCTTTGTGCTTCCAGGGTTGGGGGTGTTTATCCTACCTCCACTGTCTGTGTGTGGATTTTGCATGTTCTTCCTGCATCGTGCTTGCATGTTCTGTGTAGAGTTAGCATGTTCTACACATATCAGGGTTCCATTTAACAGAAAGTTATGCTAAATTGCTAAATAGCTTCTCTAAATTGCCCATAGTGTATCATTATGTGCGTATGTTCCCTGCAATTGACTGGCATCCTGTGCACTGGCTGTCCCCCCTCCCCCTCAAGACCCTGACCGGGATGAAATTTTGGATGGCACAAAGTCAGTGAGAATTTGTCCATTTATGCAGGCAAGTGTCCTGCATAAAGTTTCTTTAGCACCTCGAATTCTTGGGGATCGTAATTCATCGCATTCTTCAGATATCTGTGAGCCGTTCTAAAGATGCTGTGCATTTCCTCGACTGGCCTATAGTAGGCACTATTGTTTGCCTAATGGAAACCAGACATGCTGTCATGTTGACTGCTGCTCAGGTACTCAGGTGGACTGACTCAGTTCTGTGTATGCAAGGTTTACCTATTCTCTTCATGTCTGTGTTGGTTTCCTTCAGGTACACCAGTTCCTTTCAAACTGCTTTCTCTGGGTTGACATAGAGGTGTGTGCGTGTGTGTGTATATACATACATAAAAGTTGACTGCATGGAAGTATTAGTTTGGTTTTATAT
>JAODLD010000124.1:19669284-19701853 GCA_026781065.1 Mormyrops boulengeri
ATATGATTAGAATCATATGTTCAACCTTAAGACTTCTACTTGTACAATAGGATACAATAGGAAATAACAAAAAACTAGATATGGCTGAGAAAGAAGCCAAAGAAATGTTGAAGATGATTATGAATGACTGTACACAGGACCCCTGAAATCTGCTTTGGCAGTAATCACAGCATTAAGTCTTTCTGGGTGAGCCTGTGCTGGCTTTGTGTATACTCCTGCTGTCATTCGCTCCTGTCCTTTTAGATAGGACCGCTCACACTCTCCCTGGTTGATCGGGGGTCATTTACAGACAGCAGTCTGTGCCGTGACTTGTTTACTTGAGTTGGCATTCACAGTCAAGCGACAGCCACACACCCATCTCTAGGAATGGAATATGAGGAGAGTGCTGTGTTGCGTGAGAAGGGCGTCTAGGGAAGCAAGGGGAATGACACTGTCACAAGGGTGGCTGTCATTGGTAGGTGGCAACCTGCTGCTGTGCCCTTGATCCAAGCTGAACTGTCAGTAAACATCCATCTGTAAGTCTTGCAAGCCGCTTTGTGTATAAGCATCTGCTAGTCTGTGATACAATTTAATATTAAAACTGGTCCAAACTTCACAAAGAGTTGGCCCTGACTTTTGGGCTGATATCCATGATAAAAAAGTGTGGGTCAGAGCATGTCCAGAGGCAATGCCCCCGAGAGTCCTCTTTCTGGAGCCGGGACTGTGTCATCATTGCAGATGGACTTGTGTGTGACCGATGGGGAGTCGCACAAGCACTGCGCTGCAAAGAGCTTTGCTCTCCGCTGTGAAATCACACGTCGGCCGAGGGCACATTTAGGAAAACACCAGAGACTCCCCATGTCCTGCAGCAGCTCATGAAACTGCCACCTTTTCAGAATTATGATTTTCTGATTGCAGTCAAACATTCAGCACCTACTGGTCAATACCTCCCACTCCTTCTACTTGCCTTCTAGCCAATCAGAAACCTACACCTCACCATTGTGCCCAATGCAGTGTCAGCCTTGCTGTGTCCCCCTTATTTTGCGGTCTGAGGGATGTAGCTTTGGGCATATCCCTGAAGTCCATAGCTGGGATGCAGATATAGAGCGACTCCTTTCTCTGCCCTGAATTGGTGTTGGAAGTCATCTCCTGAGGCATTCAACTCTTTCTTTGGCGAGGGCGGGGAGAGAGCTGGGGGCCCTTACAGATTAGTGAAGGAAAGTGAAGTTCCTGGCAGTCATGACATGGTACAATTAAGCCAAGCCAAGGCCTGGGGTTGAAAGGGGTGTGGCCAAACAGAATGGACCAATGGCAAAGCAGAAGTATATAATGCTGTTTTGCCTTCTGATCTGCCAAACACATCTGAGGCTAAATGTGGAGAAACCAAGTTGGATGCGTTTGCTGTCTTTATGTCACAGTAATGAACCTGGACAGGGACTATAATCTGAAGTAGCATAAAAACGCAACATTACATACCCTAACTAGCTAAACAGGGCTTTTAACCTGGCCGCCATGTTTACAACGGATGTATTCTAGGACCACGCCTTTGGGATTGTACCTGTCACTAGCTAAGCTGTTAGCATGTCTAGTGACAGCGCCGGATTTAAAATCACCCTAATGACTCACCACAAGAAAAACCACATGCTCGATTTCCACGAGTTGCCTCACTCCCACCATCGTCAGTTACGGAGAGGCTCATCGGTCCAGCAGTGAACAGATTAACAATTTAAAGGCTATGAAGGTTCCCATTGTATTGGAATTAATTGTCTGCAGATGTGAAATAAGAATAAACTAATATAAGCTGCTGAACTCTGGGGCTTCCTTCTACGCTCCAGATTTTTCTGTTGGCTTGAGAACCTAAATTACATCTGTCAGGCTTGCTGTGGACAAAGACATGGGATGGGGGCCAGGATCGTGTCATACCAAAGTCACATAATTCGCTTATTTGAATTTATCAGGGAAAGTAATGCACCATGTCTAGTCTGTAAAGAAAAGCCAGGTGAATTCTTATGATGGATTTATTTGCTTATATTACGTCATTTCTTAATAGATGCACTTAACAATTCTGTGAGAGAATGATTTATTATTCCTAATTAATTGGTAGAAACATTTTTTGCCATTTGGGGAATTCATAAATGAACCAAATGAAGTTTGAGCAGCTGCATATTGCTTTGTAGCTGGTATTTCTGAGCAAATAGACCCTCCATTGCCTTGTAATTGCTAATAAACACAGCATTTAGGTAATTACTTTAAATCGTGCCAATTAAAGCTTACTGACTGAGGCTGGCTGGAACAACCAGCATAGTACACTGTGGTCCCAGAGGTGAGGTTTCAAAACCAGGGGCTGGAAATGTGAGTGAAAGATTGCAGGTTTGAAAATCAGGAAGATTACTCCTGTCACAATAATCCACTTCATTAGTAAAACACACAAAATAATAAGTGGGTACAGTGTCAAAATTGTAAATTTCCTGAGAGTCCTTCTATGATAGCATTTGGAAAGTAATAAAATTGACCTTTACCCACCCCGTCAAAAAACACACCGTTTAGTGTTTAATGTGTGACCTCCTGGTCAAAAGACATCTCCTGTGGCCGTTAGCATCTAAGCTCTCGGTGAGAAAGCACAACCTTGCAGTGTTCTACAAAAACCCACTTTGCTTTACCGCAAAGCTGCCCGCTTTTTCGTTCTTCAGTTTTTCCACGTCTCACGTATCATATAGTTTGGGCTTTATGGTCCAGGCAAACAGGAAACAACTCTTCTAGGCAAAAGGTATTGTGTTACACTCCATCCGCCCATCTGACCGTTGAGCAGGAGCATCATCTTCATCAGTCTCTGACACAGATGTTTCCTTTTTTCTCCTGTTAGCTCATGTCTCCACCCAGGCTGAGATCAGGGCTAATGGACACCTCCCACTCGGGGCCTCCTACAATCTCCAGGGGCCATTATTAATTAGACAGAGATGAACCAGCCCCTAACAGGCCGGTCCTTCATTAATGTTTTGTCATCTCTTAGCTATGTCAATGATCTTAACCATATAATATGTACCTGATGCATGTGTTCATATTGTGAGATGAGCTAAACACGTCGGTCCGCTCGGGGAGGTGTCCTCTGAACCCGGGGGGTGTAGAACGTCCTCGAAAACTGGAAAAAAAAGAGAATTCACTGTGGGGTCCTTGAGCAGAGTCCTTAATCTCCAATTGTTCCATGGAGTATGTAACCCCACTTTCACAAGCGATGTGTGTCACTTCAGATTAAAAACATATTCCAGTTTAAGAGTAAGGTTTTAAAAGCCAGGGGCTCAGATTGTTTGTTTGGAGAGTGTTGGCACCGCATATGAATAATTCTGCAGGGATCAGCAAATTAATGTATGTTCAGAGTCTAGGTGTGTTATGTACATATATATGTACGTAATAACTGATCATAATTATTGAGGATGCAAAAATAATGATGTTTGTACCCACACCAGTACACCTCAAATTTTCATGTATATTTATATATAGTCTTCATGAACCCTATGTTGGGAAGTCGATTTGGTGATTAAAGTTTCAAAATAGGCTCCTCTAGCTGTGAGCGAAGTGGGTCAAGTGTGTTGGTAACAGCATCCATGTGTTGTCATTTTGTATAAAGGCATTTGCTAAAAGAGGAAATTGTGTGATGTAATGCTAAACCACTTCAAAATCTCATCCAAAGTCAATGAGCAGTCGGCCAGCACCTTTTGGCTGCTAGCCAAAGCGTATCCAGGGCCCGTGCTCATGACAGCCCGGTTTTCCCAGAGTGCATGGTTACTGCAGCCGGATCTCTACGTGACTGACAGATGGACGGCCACACGAACACACTGTACCCAACTTCTCCTTTGCGAAATCAGGGGCAGATCAGGATACATTAACCACATATTCCGTTGCATTGTTATAGCAGTACAGCCTGAAAACGATCAGTCAGCAAATGAGTGAATGTACATAATCCCTTCAATCTGTCTTTTTTTTGCCTGCTTCATTTGCCAATTGCCCAGTGTAAATCCTACTTTTCATATTGAGGAACAGAGAACCCTGTACCCGTTATCCCAGGCCCAGCCTCACTTAACACGAAAATTATTGCAGGACTACAGTGGGATCGGCTGCGATAGGTGTCCACTAGGTGGCAGCAGAGCCAGCGCCGTGGTCAATGGAAGAGCTACTACGCGGGGTGGCAGCCATTATCGCACTGATGTAAATTTCCTTAAACTGCTTCAGAAAATCTTAGCGAAATGTCGGATTTCAAACATAGATTTTTATGCAGTGAGTTGTGTCTTTGAACTTTAACTGTTATAGATCTCCGCATAACTTCCATTCCCCATCTCCCTGTAAGTAATTAACTTATTAAACACAGGTGGTGTAGGTACCATGGATGGAAAACAGCTGTTGTTATTGAAAACTGTAACAATGGAGATACTATATTTACTACATAAACCCTGTGTAATATGATGAACCCAGTGATATTGTGTATTGCGATAGACATATTTATCATATATGCACTGGCACCTGCAGAAAATTTTGATTGAAGTGGCCAATTATATTTTTGGGTGTGATTCTTATATGGTTCTTAGAAAATAAAATAATGCATATATCCATTTTTATTATTTTGACATAAAGTGGTAACAGCGGTATTTACTACTGTGTACATAAATTATGTCTTATTAAATGGAAAAAATAACATGCATGTAATATATCACTGGCCACAACAGAAACATTATCTTGCACTCTGGAGACCCTGAAGACCAGTGCCCCTTCCACGAGCACCACCCAGTGGACATGAAGAGTATCACAGGTAATGTCTGTAGAGGTGGTCCCATGTTGCTCTTGAGCTACTAGAGAACCAATCAGTAATTCACGTTTTTTTTTGTTAACATAATTGGTCCAATTTATTACAATTTCCTTCTTGTATTATGCTTATACACGTGCATTTCACTCCCCCCCCCCACCCCTGCACAATGAGCGTGCTACAGAGTGGACATGAAAGGAGAATTGATTGTACCGTTGCCACCGGTTGACACCTACTGGCAGTCCAACCTGGATCATCTCCACATGAATGCGGAGCAGCAGGGCAATCAAAACATTATAGAAGTTAATCTTTTATTGATTAAGGTATGGGTTACTGCAAAATGGGGATTATAAAAATCAGTGATTACAGAAGGCCTTCTTTTTATTTATTCAATATAACAAAAGTGTAAGGATTCCCAAAAGCACCAGACAGAAGGAATAAAATGAGGATTTTGGCGGGCTGATGATGTCACAAACCACGTCCTCCATCACTCTCCTCCACACAGTACCAGAAGGATTTTCCTGTAATCTCCTGAGGTGTCACCCTGCCAAAACAAACATTCAGGTCAGGCAATCATTTACCCAGTGCCTTTACAGCGGAGTTGAGCAACACATCACAGTTCAAGGCCAGAAAGAAGAGACTCCTGACTGCTTGACCAGTGAGCGGCTAGGCTGAGGTCTTGGGGTGGCTGCAGGAGCCAGGCCCTCACCTTGATAAAGGAGTACAGTGTCTTGCCATACATCTTGAGGAACTCTGCCTTGATGTCCAACATGTCGATCTCACAACGTGACACCATGACCCGGATCAGGATGCTGTCCGTGGTGCCTAGGCCCTGAAGACGGCAACAGGCAGCAGTAATCAGACTAACTTAGGAGTTTGTTTATGCCTTACAGGTTAATTTTCTGTAATGTTGGGGGGGATTGAGAAGCTAGTTGACCTTTGACCCCCAGAGGTTTTATTTGCCTTACTCAGACGTTTTTGGTTCCTGTCCGCTGGGGTTGGTTTCGCTTCCCCTCTCTACTTTCAAGCACTATTCTGTACAAGTGTTATAATGTATTGCCACACCCTTGTGTCAAGTGCCTCAGGGTGCCGATGATTGTGAAGATGGTTTACCTTCATGGATTTATACAGTCGCTCTGCGAAAAAGCTTGGCCTGCTTCGAATGCATCTCACTGTGGAACACAGTGTCACATGTCACAATCTTAATCTATCAGGTGACTTTATTATTCAGATGCTCCTCGACTTACAATGGAGGCACATTTCCATGGACCCATTGCAAGTTAAAAATACTGCAATATTAATACATACTGTCCCTGAATAAGTAAACAAACCTTGTTTTACACAGAAGAAAAACCCGTACTATACATTGTTGAACACTGTATGAGATGTTTACACCTGCGATCACTGTGGAGACTGGAAGCGTGGCTGTAGATGCTCCCATCGCCTGGCATCAGTAGACAGTATCATACGGCATACTATCGCTAGCAATAAAACAGTTCGCAATTCACAGTCTGACTGATGACGCATTGCTATCGCACCATTGTAAAGTCGAAATATTAGAAGTCGAACCATCATAAAGCGAAGACCATCTGTATTAATATTGCCTTTTAAAATATTACTTGGCTTGGAAGTGCTGCCAAAAAGCATAAGTTGTACAGGTAGCTAAAAGTAATTCTATTCATTTAAACATGTAAACCGGGCAACTAAATGTCACAACTAATGTTCAGCAACATGGCGCTCATGAGCCAATGAGTAGTTTGCATTTTTTTAATAAGATCAGATCAATTATGTTAATTTCTTTTTTGCATTGTGTGTTTACACACGCATTTCACTTTACGTCTCAGGCATTTAGCCTGTTGTCGTATCACTGACAGACCCTTTATATTAGCGTACAACCTGCTATACAAGCAGATGAGGTGGTAAGTCACGTGACTGACCGATGGACAGGAAGATATCCTCCAGGGTGCCAGACATCTCCCTCTTTATGCTCTCCTCGATGTCCCGCCCAGAGATCTTCTGGTATTCATCAAACACTGAGGGGTTTAGAGAGGACAATGACTTGGGACTCAACGAGCCAGATGTACACCGATCAGTATATGGTATAAGCTGGGCCTTGATGCCCGATTGTTCCTCCTTTGGACTGATTTAATAGTGATTTACTACTACAAAAGCTGCGATGGACCAGACATTTCATGCTTAATTCATGTGGTGGTACCTCGGAGCAGATGGTTCCGGTTCCTCACACACAGCACCGTGAGGAACTTGACCTCATCGGTGCCCCATCGGGCCTCCCCTGCCTCATAGATTTCCTGAAAAGGGGTGTAAGAGTTTAATGAACCCAGTGCCTCTCCTGCATCCACCTATAAAACCTCATTTGGGTTCCCTGCAGCCGCCTCACCTTGGCATCTTGCTTCGCCTGAGCCTCATTGACGGTGGTGCTCTCGTCACGTCCAGCCTGCCAAGCACAGCACACGTTATGCTGGTCAAGGGAGCACTGAGCATGGCAACAAGTATGTCACTTTATAATGTCACCGTCTTAAATGCAGACGGTGTTTCAACCAACCACTTGAACATAAAGAGTTACAGTCACGGAGTACTGAACTGGTTGGTTGAAACAAAATCCTGGTTTGGATTTTTACTTTCTGAACCTGAAATGTCCGGCTCTGGTTAAATGGTCATATAAACACTTAACCTCCATGTGTAGCCTGCAAAGGCTGAGGTTAACATCTCCAGTTTTGTGAGTTCAATTCCCACCCTGCAGCTCTGTTTGCACATTATAACCTGAGATCACATGAGTTTCCTCTAGGATTCATGCATACGCTTACATTTCCCTAATTTTTTTAAACCAAATTTAAGCTTGTCACCCAAATTTAATTTGTCGTAGAAGTAAAGGGGAAGCCTGTAATGCCAGACAATATCCACTTCACTAAAAAAATGTTGCTTGTCCATTAAAACAAAGAAAGAAGTTTCATGACCCTTTATGGGCACACGACTCCGGTCACATGTTCTTACTGTGAGCAGAGACACCAGGACCCTCTGGAACATTCCAGAAGTGTCACCACAAACGTCGTCCTCCAAGTTCCTGTTATATTCTGACCAGTGCAGCAGAAAAAAAAAAACAAACAGACAAATATGAAGCAGGTGTCTACAGTTTCACAGGGAGAGCTCTACGTTTTGCCCCAGCAATCACCTTTGTTGTAACAGTCTTTGAGGGTCTTTATCTCCTTATTGGTTCTGGATGCGAGGATTTCGATGAGGCAGGCCTCATCCGTCCCCACACCCTGTGGTGGACACAGGTGAGGAACCTTAGATCAAAACTGCTTCTCTCCATCACAGATGTGATGGTCATCCCCCCACATAAAGAACATAGAAAGCAACTCAAATCGAGTCTCAAATCCAACGAACAATCAAAAATAATAATAATAAAATAAAATGTTTATCTTCATTTACACTGGGGCTCTTAAACTCAGGTGTAGTCTGTCTAGATCAGGGGTTCCCAAACTGGAGGTCATGGGACGATTTTCAGAATATGTTTATAAAATGTAAATGTGAAAAACTATTCCCCTGAAATGGACTCTCCCACCCCAACAGACAAAATGGGGGTCAAGAGTCTCTGGCACTGTAATTTTGGGGGCTAGGGACTGAAAAGTTTGGGAACCCATGGTCTAGATGACCTCATGACCCCTGACCTTTATGGCGTTCCTCAGCTCGTAGGCATCATAGACGGGGGCAGTCATGAGAAGGCCGACCACCACCTTCTCAAAGTGACCCGACAGGTCTGAACGCAAGTCGTGTTCCAGGTCCTGGAATAGGTGGCCATAGCCAGAGAGAGACATGCGAGTTCTGCTCCAAAGAGGGTCCCCCCCAACCATAAACGGTATGAAGTCCCAAGACTTTGTGATCCTCACCTTCCCCAGTGTCCGCTTATAAGCATCCTTGATGCTCTGCCTCTGGGCGATGGTGCGATGAGCCAGGACCTCAATGATGGTGGCCTCATTAGTGCCTGACAGAAAGACATCACATTGTACATTACATAAAATTGTGCCAGCAGTGGACAATAAGATGGCAATTCATCATGACCGGTTGCAATGCCATCCATGCGTTTCAGAGTTATCACAAGAATGCCAATCCAGCACTACTTATCGATTCATTATTATAAGGCTATGAACAGTGTTTCTGGCAAAGACAGAATTACTGGTTAAATGGTTAATTAACATTACTATATACACATTCAAATTTGGTTCGTAAACAATAAAGGGATATCATGGTTTGGGATTCAAACCAAAAATATTGTGATGTGACATTTTGGCTTTATCGCCCATCCCTAATTGTCACCATTAATGTCAGTTCTTGGCTATGTACTCAGCCTACCCTGCATTTAAAGTTCAAAAACTATTTTGTTAGGGTGCCCTTTTCACTTGGTGGTAGGGGTGAAGCCATTAAGGAACAACTGGACGCACTGAAAATCATCAAATTACTATCACAATTCAATTTCATTATTGTAGTTGCCTAAATTCAAATCTTTTTTTTTATGCAAGTGAAAACAAATATTACCATGGGAACTCCATTACATACTATTAATGGAATACAAAAAAGTAGAATCCTGTGACATTCGTTTTATTATTATTAAACAGGAAGAAGAAGCCAGTGTAAAGTGTCATAAGGATAATTAATTACTGACCTGTTCACGAAAAACCAGAAACACAAGAGGGAGCACAAACTGGCTGGGTGGGGGGGGGGGGTGAGGACAGGTGCTGAAACTCGCAGAGCTTGTCGGAGCAGATAAGCGTAACGGCGTTACATTCCTGCAGCCCCATCTATACCTCCAACTCCATAATGAAATTTGCGGATGACACCACAATAGTTTGCCTGATTTCAAATGAGGATGAGGCTCCCCACAGAATGGAGGTGGATCATCTGGCCGTGTTGGTGTAAGACAATGAATCGGCCAAGACTGATGCATCAGACCGATACCAACACACTCAATTTTTTTTTTATGGATATTGGCTGATACCGATGTTAGCCAATGTACCTTTTTAGACCAGTAATAACTAATGTTTTGTCTTAATATTATCATTTTGTGCCACCTAGTCATTACATCATAAATTTGCACAACTTACTCACTTTACTTACCCTGTATATATGCACATGCAATCACATTCAGATATTTATATGTATATAGGTGTAGTGTAAAAATTATTGCCCCTCACCCTCATTGTGATCCGTCTTGTGTGTTTGTGTTTTATGTTGTACTCATGGTCTTGGAGAACGATATTTCGTCTCACTGTATACTTTATTGTGTATTGTTTGGGATGACAATAAAGCTCTACTTACTTACTTACATTGCCTACACATTAACACTGGAGGAGGCTTTACTAACACTGGACTGGGTTGGTAGTACATGCTGACAGACTATGAACATTTACATGCATTCGCATATGCAAAGTCTGGTTCTTGTCATCACCATGCAATTTTCTGATAAAATTTCTAGTAAAAAAACAAATGCCTATCTGGTTAAATTAGTGAACATGTTTACATTATTACACATAACATAAGGGAGAAAAAGTGTGTCTCATAACCTGTTTTTATAGATGCTGTCTGTATTTACGAGCTTAACGACACTGCAAACTAGACATGTTTATCAATCTATTTGTGGGAGAAAAAGCATTCCCATTACATTTATGTATTTGGCAGACACTTTTGACCAAAGTGAAGCAGAAGGAACACTACAAACAAAGAACCATCAAGACCACCCTACATGGTCAGGCCTTTCCAGCGTTTCCCGGTTCAGATCCACAGCTACTCCATGTTTTGTTTTGTTCTCCCGGCACCACCACGCAAACCACACATTTGCATGGGGCCTCTGAGTTTTGGGGGCCTCCTGTTGGCCACCAACAGTAACCACACTAGGTACTAAACAAACACATTCCTTATGTAGGAGATGCTGAAGTAGCATGTTCTGCTAACCAACTAGGGTCTTTTGACTCTACTCTATAGCTATCAAATTTATTTGATAAATGCCAAGGGGGGGACGACAAAGTGATTTGTGAGTGAGGCCCCAAAAATAAAACCCAATCCTGATCATGAAGTCTCGTCATGAACAAAGGGGCAAGCATTGGGGGTTCATTTGATTCTACATTTGCCTAGTTTACACACAGAAGGTGAAAGTAAAACCACTGAATAATATATTGCTACATTCAAAGCAGCACGTGATGCACCCCCCCCTCCCCCCCCCGGGTTCGGTTCAGGTATACGGAGCCCTGAGGCAGGTAAACCTCCCCATTCACTGTGCCTCCACATTGGGGCCCGAGCATTGCCTGGCCCTGGATTTACCCAGGCTGCTCCGAGACCCAGCCCCAGTATAATGTGTCTCACGCTACAGTCAGGCGGGTGTGGCGCTCCAGACTTCAGCATTCATCACACAGACAGCCTTTTATGTCAGATGAACTCCCCGATGACATCACTGAATGAAGAAAACGCTGCGCTTAGCACGAGGCCCCGCCTGCATGGCCTTGCTCTTCAGCAGCTGAAGATGGCTGTCACCCCGCTGATTCCGCCCCCGCACATTCACTGCAGACAGAGGGGTAGCCACAAATTCTGGGGCCCCTGATAAAATGTGACCTTGCCCCTCCCCCCACTATGGTTGCCACTATCAATGACTTTGCAATATGGGATGACCTCATTATATAGGGCAGTGTTTCCCAATCCAGTCCTCAGAAAGTCCACGTTTTTGCTCCCTCCCAGCTCCCAGCCAATCAAGAACACCGAATACCTGGTACAGGTGCGCTGGGAGCTGAGAGGAAGCAAAAACTGACATACAGTAGGGGATTAGTAGTAGTAGTAAAGTTTACACATACTTTACGTGAATCAAGGGCCCGTCAGGACACGCACACCCCTGCTGACTGTGCATTGTCACCCGGAAATAAAGTCTTCCTGTGGTCAGTCATGATTTTTAAAAGCACAAGATTCACTGTAATACAAAAGCTAAATACAGTAAAACTGGGCGGCTCGACTGGAAATTCTGAGGCATGGAGCAGACCGAGCGGGTTCGAGGGGGGCAGTGAAACTGTGCGGTTCTGCTGGAAATCTGAAAATGATTCTGATTTAAATGGAACGCAGTTCAAAGTAAAATCACATGGTTCCACTTCAGATCCTGATGCAGGACACCATTAACCATCTCCTGCCTTGTGGCAGAGAAAGGGCAGAGCTGGTTTATCCACCTTTGCAAATCTCCACCCTGTCATTTACTTACCGTTTTCCATAATTTTCATTTGAAATACTGATTATACCCCAAATTGATTTTCTAATTAAATTAGACTTTTCAAATGATCATTATATATTACTAAACATTGTAGTGCATTGGGACTTAAACACGCACTTTCAGAGGTTCACATACACTGCATGCAGGTCTATTTATGCGGACAAATTCTGATAACATTCGGATCTTTTTATTTGGACATATTGCCTTTTTATTGGTTGAGCTGCCTTAAAAACATTGGTGGGGAAGCTGTTCCATGGAGGACCAGTGTGGGTGCGGGTTTTTGGAATGGCCTCTCAATCGGCCAATAAGAGCGGGTCCCCAGGGCTGGAGCTGAGGACCACTGCTTTATTACTGGCCGACTGAGAGGACACCCCAAAAACCCGCACCCACACCGGCCCTCCATGGAACAGCTTTCCCACCCCTGCTTTAGAAGAATATAGGGAGAAGGATAGAGTTCACACTCTCTATAAGGGGGCTGGGGGCACTGAGTGGTCACTCACCTACTCCCTTCATGGCCTCGCTCAGATGCTTGGCGTCCGCATCCGCATTGAAACCAGCGGCTTCAGTCACTGTCCCACGGGTACCCACCTATGGGAGAGACACCTGACAGTTAGTACCAAAAGATCTAAAGGATAACGGACAGCTGTGGGAATTTATTCTTTACATAAAAATAAATCAGAAATAATTGCTTTATTTTGGTTAATAATCCAATCACAGCACATCACTTATAGCTTAGATTGTGCGCAAATGAGAAGAAGAAAAACACAGTCGCAAAGACATTAATAATTGGATACATTCTACAGTGTGCAGAACGTACTAATAAGACCATGGTTCATACAGTACTCATGGTCATCTGCGTTCATTTTTTATAGCCTTAAGATCTGAGATCAGAAGTGTCTTTTGAATGCAACTTGCGAAGTAGAACTAAAACCAGTCGTACTGGGGAAGGCAAACCACTCACCGCTGCCATGGCAACAGACAGGTGCGTTTCTACGAGGGAGGGTGACTGTAAATAAACGAAGAGAAAACACGTGATGCGTGGGATGCAGAAAGCGCCCTGAACCTCCGTAATATATACAGACATCTATGAGCAGAATAACATTGTTTATATATAAGGTTTAACACACCAGCGACCCAGTTCTGGATAACCGGTTGGAACCGGATGGCAGAATCACATCTAAAATATGAAATCGGACATATTAAGCTTATGACTTTTCGATAAAATTTTCTCGCTACAAGCTATCTTTAGTAGTGGAAGGTGATGCACAAAAAAGCGGTGTTATATATCTTAGCGAAGAAAAAACAATAACTAGGCCTACACTAATCAACCAACTATTCGTCATCATACAAAATTAAAAATATGTGGCCAAAAGATTCCATTATCCTCAAATTAAATTTTCGGCAGATACTGTTCGTTTTAATCCAGGCCTTTTGGTAAAACTTAATTCGTCCTCCCACAACTGACATGTGTGCCATAATTATCTTTATTCCGTTGGATTGCTGTCATAAGGCTCCGATCGACATACCGCTGGCACAAAGCCGCTGCCATCGCAATTACCCAGGCATGCAGTTTAAATTCGTCAGGTTATAAACTTTTGAATTAGCATATCAAATTATGAATTACACGCAATACACAAGTGATCACCTGTATTCAAAAACGTATGCTCTCAATTCCGCTATAAACAGTCGTTTTTGGCATTGTTACGGTATCATTATCATCTTCATCATTTCTGCGTTCTCCTGGTCAGAGTAAGCCTATTATGAGATCCGTATTTTTCCCCACACAGAAATACACAATGCAGTCGATTACCAATCTATTCGTATTTTTAAAAAACAGGATGACCACTTTTTGTCTTAGGTGTCATATAACTCCCATTGTAAACAAACATGTCACCACCAGGTTTTAAAACTCTCTGAGAAAAAAACACTGGGGGGTAAGTTCATCAAATCAATGTGCGTGCCCTGCCGTTACCCTCCGAAACTCAGAAATAGGCCTAAAGGTGTAGCCTTATAATCTTTTTCGTGGTGCTATGAATCCAGGTAACTTAATAGGCCGACATTAACGCACTATTCATCAGTTTTGTACAACGCTGAATATTGTTTTATTGTTGATCAACTGCATGAAAAAAATCAGCTCTATTATTTTGAGGAGCCGATTCAGCTCTCAGGAGTGGTTATTCAGCAGTACATCAGAAAAAGGTTCCCTACTTAGTCCTGACCTAAACTCATTCATTCGTCTGCTACACCGCAGTAAATTAATACGACGTAATTAGCGACATACACGGGAACTCTTTAGAGACAGGCGTGTACGAAGTCATAACACGCCATTATAGTAAAACGTTAGGATTTCTTTCACTTCATTACCCTTTTTGATTTAACTCACAGTATAGGTCGTAATCGGTTTAACTTAGGTTAACATGCGTACAAAGTGTGCGTCTCACCAATGGTTTCAATATCCGATCAAAGAATAACGAGTCACCCGAAATATTGCAACCTATTGGTTAATAAAAAAAAAAAACAAAGCGGTAGAGGAACAAACTTTCCTTTCAATGTTGCCACCTACCGCCGCCTCGCCCATAAAAAAATTAAATGCAAATTAAAACAAACTGTATGTAGATTCAGAGCTTTACCGACACACAAAAGAGGCCAGAATCATTATACGATCACAACAGGCCTACATACCATTATTATAACGACAACTTTAATAAGGAGTTAAAAAGAACCCTGCCCATAACTTTGTACTGGTCCGTTCGCAATCGATCGACAGCAGTTGTTTTTCCCCAGACAGTTTTATTGCAACAACCCACTTTATTTCCTGCGTTTCATATTAGAAATCTAAGGACACTTAATATTTTCTAAAACACTTTCCAGGAAGGACCGGATGCAGTAACGCACAGGTTAATATGACAGATACTTTGCCGTATGGCCGCAGCCTGCTACTTTCACGGAAATGCAAAGCACAAAGATGTTTTAGTTTAAATGGTGACTTACCAAACAATTAAAAAGGTTTCGGCACGGAGGAATCTATGGAAGCTTAAGAGTGAATGAGGAAATATGCGTGTACGGATTTTATGACTAACAGTGGGTGTGGATTGGCGGTTTGGGCGGCTCGTATTTCATTTCCCACAGAAGAGCCACCCTTTTCTGCCAGTGGGGACTTAGACTAGTGAATGTATTGCAAATAAAGTATTACTGTGTGTGTGTCCTACGACGGAATGGCATCCCATCTGGGGTATGCCCAGCCTTGTGCCATGTGCTCCCTGGGTGGGCCCCAGGACCCTCCGTCACCCTGACCACAATAAGCGATTAGAAAATGGATGTAAAAATGAATGCAGGTAGGTGCCAGGGGGGACTCCGTTTTGCCCGAACGACTGAAAGTGGCCGTTTTCGACCGACCACTGACGATCAGAAAAATTCACCGAGAGGAACCCCCTGATTGACAAATTGTACCGATGGGGACCCCCCCGGTTCCTTGACTACCTGCCCTATACAGAACGTCTTTTCACGGCCATGCACGGATGTATAGACGGATGGATGGATCAAATTTGCATTTTTGTCTACTCGACCCCGGCATTTTTTTCTTTAAACACATTTCTGGTAATGGTCGTTAATGATAAACAACGTAATGTCGTTTGGAAGTTAAATGATTAACTGATTTTTTTTATGTGTGATTTATGTATGATACTGTTCCATTTGGTCTCTGTTCACTTTTAGACAACAACAAGTGGCATATAATTACTAAACAAACGAGAATAGTACCTGCTTTCCATTTACATTTGATGTTTTAGCAGTTCCTTGAATATTTCACGTGTAATACTATAAATAGTCAATTACTTGCCTAAGAGTAAAACTGTGAGATGCCTTGCCTGCAAGCCCACAACGTAGTTAGAATAATGGACTAAAGGATAGTAGGTAGCATAGATCTCTATTAGCTTTATAGGTAGAGCGTAGATTTCCTATGATTACAGCAGGGCTGCCCAACCCTGTTCCTGGAGATCTGCCGCCCTAAATTAACACACTTGATACAGATAATCAGGCCCTTCAGGTGCATCTTAGTATTAGTCAGCTCTGTTGAAACTAAGCTGGCTCTAATGCTGAGATATTACTAAAGGGCCTGATTATCCTTATCCGGTGTGTTAAATTATGGTGGCGGATCTCCAGGTGCCCTTGGTTACAGAGACCCTAAAACACAGGGGTGTAATAATACAAAGTATACATGAGTGGTTGGGTTACGGTTGCATGTAATTTGAAATCTTTCTTTAATGTATAATTCATGTGTCGGGATGCACCATAAAGATGGACACTAGAACCATTGTCACGTCCTGCCCACCGCATCTGCCTGACCTTCCTATCTCCTCCCACGCCCGGTGCTTATTTGTCTTGCCTCTCGTTCCTGCCTTCGTGTTAACCACTCCCAGCTGCCTCTTGTCTGCTCCGTCTTTAGCCACGTATTTAGGTGCCTCCCAGTACTGTGTTCCCCGGCTCCATCATTAACTTTGTTACATTGTGTTGCTCATGGCTTGCCTTCCTTTGTTGCCCTGTTGCCCCTAAAATCCTGTTTTTTTTTCAGTTTTGTGCTTTTGAGTTTAATAAAACCCTTTTCTGTTTACACTGAAGGAAGTAATAAATGTATATACATATATATGGAGGTCCAGGTGTGTCCACGTATTCTACTAAAAAATCTATATTGCCTAATGAAGATGATTTAACAGTGCATTTTAACAGTGCATCGATTAATGAAAGCATAAAATAATGACAAAATACACAATCAGGATAATAGTAACTGTTTTTCAGAAAACTGTATTGAGAGTGAGGAGTTTGAATCCTATCTGGAGTCCCTTTATATAGCTATAAATTCCAGAACATTAAGGCTCCTCAATGCCCAAAGCTTCTTCAATACAGATGATTAGTGTATCATCCATGAGGGATGACAGACTACGCCCAAATATCACACAGGAAAGCTCACTCTAACCTCCATGGAAGGCTGCTGTGTGACAGCCCATTTGTCTAATTTTTTCGCCAACTTAAGACATCATTATCAGTGTTTATGATCGACCCTGGTCCCCTTATTCCCTGAAGGGAGGCTGCTAAGATATAAAGCAATAATTTTTTAAAATATCCACCCAGTTTCAGTACATACCGGTTCAGCCAGGGTCAGAATGATGGAATAGAGACACTTTATCTCCGCAGGGAAGTTCTTTTTATTCTTTCCTGTTATTCCACCATGCTCTTCATGAGACACAGAGACATATATATAGGTGAGAACAAGTTTTGAGGTACATGGTAGGCAGGCTCCCAGCATGCCTATAGCCCAGCAGTGACGTCACAGGATGTGAACCAATGACCTTCTGATTACATACACAGAGTACTAACCCATGATGGAACCATCTTGGCATGCATAAAACAGATTAAACCCTAATGGAAAGGCGGTCGATCACATGCATACACACTATGGGTGACACAGTGTCACCAATTTGTCTAATTTACTAAGGTTTTTGTTAGGAAGTAACAACAATACAAGTGTTACCCAGTTTGAATGTTCAACATCCAAAGTCTTTGGTAATACAGTCTTTATCTTAGATAAATGAATTTGCCACCTGGTTAACTTGTGTTATGCTTGTCTGTATGATTATTCACCCCCAAAACATCACTATTTCCAAAATAAACTATTGCAACTACTGCACATTCTGTCCTCTGGAAGCAACAACCCCACATAACATGTATTTAAATAGTAATATTATTATTAAAGTCACTGTCTAAAAAAAGGAGGAGGGAATTTATTAAGTTTGTACGCAAAGGCATACTGTGTTACATAGAGACAGGAGCTTAATATAAGGAATAATATCTGAAACTTCATCAAGGTCAAAGACATTGTGAATACTTGTCATGTCATGTGATTGATTTATCTACGTAATAGGTGAAAGAATACTGCCAGTAAGTTTAAAGGCATTGTACATTTCTGCCATTTTCCCTCATAAAAATGCAGTAACTGTATATCATAGGAGCTACACAACATGTTCATGAAGTCTTCATAACAAAATGAATAATATGAATAATTGATTTATTTTATGTACTCCTTATGAAGACACATATAATTATGTACTGTATGAATATTTTATGGTGTTCTTATGTAGTGTACGGAGTATTATCTTACAGTTCATTCATATGATACCACGTTGCATTCTGTGGTTACCGCATTTCTTGCACTCAGAATTTTGTTTTCACCCATAATTTTTATGACGTCATTTTTAGGCTACATTGATAGTATATAGTTCTTTACTATGAATGTATGGGCTTATTAAAGTTTAATTTAGGGAGAATGATTTTCTGAACATTTTTAAGATTTCACAGAAGGGTGCAAAGTACTGTAAGTCTATTTTTTCACAAGTTTACTGGTAAAATTGGTTGAACTGGTTTGAACATATTGAGACAGGATCTTGCTCTTTCCTTCTCGTATGGAAAAACGATATCAAGGCAAGTGGAATCCCAGTATGCTGGCTGACGTCTACTGGACTCTTGAGAGGGATATTCCTGAGGTGAAGTACGTCATAAAATCACACTTCTACCCATTTAGTCACTTCCACCATGAAAATACATGTAAATCATAAAGTTTGACTTGTGTAACTCAAAAACATTGGTTGATAGAGAAATGCTGGTTATATATATTTCAGTTCAGCCCCAAAAAATAATGTAAGATTCACCTATGTTGATTTATGTGTCAAAAAGTTAAATTTTGTTGATCAATATTATTCTTTATTTGCCATAAAACCTGATACACAGCTGAGTTTTAAACAAACGTTGTCCTGTCTCCGAGTATTTAACATAACAGTCATCAAGAAAAATCAATCATGTTCAATCAATCAATGAATCATGTTCTTTGATTCAGATATATATATATATATATATATATATATGCGTATGTTTACGTTTTAATCGCAGTATGCTAGCGGCCTCATGAGGAACATTGTATGTACTGCAACCTAAACATTGAGCTCCATGTCAGATCAGCTCATAGTCCTTCATCGCAGTTCCGTTATATTTCATCCCTTATGGCAACAAGGAATACAACCTTCTAGAATACTCCCTTAAAGGGTCATATGAAGGCTATTTGTCATATACAGTCAAACATAATCTTTGCTATGTGTTTTTTTACCGATCGAAGGATTTATTAAATATATTCCGAATAATCTGCAAAAATGAATGAAGCTGATCTATTCTTTGAAATACCACAGAATATATCGTAGTCCAGTTTTTCGGTATAGTATGTATTCGTGTAGCAGTTATATTTAGAAAGTACAGAAGAATTAAATTAATCGCGTCGTGTCTCGGTTCATGTTTTATTGCAGTGCAGAAATAGCGGGTTTATGCGTGTGCCGACATCATGCAAGTAAAGTTTGGTAATCATCTAATTTAGCTTCGAGGACCGTTTCCTTTGCTCACACGACATAACTGCATAAAACGAATAACATTTTGATTGGAAAGTTATAATATTTGGATATGTGCAAAACCTATAATGAGGCTTTACGTTAAAATACCGCAGTGGTATTTTTTTCAGTAAACATTTAGGCTGTATGGATAAATAAAGCTTTATCATTTATCACCACACTACACCACCACATCCATTGCACATTCTCGAAACCCTCAGAAGAGTTTAATAAAATTCCTCGCCTTAATTGTATCCAATTGCTTAAAACAGACCACATACAACTGGACTACAATTCCCATGATTCGTTTGCGATGGGGGGGGGGGACACCGACTGAGATGATCGTGATTCTTTTTTATTTTCGTACCGACTACATCACTAGCAGGGCACTGCGGCGGGGAGCTGGTGGCCATGGGATAAAAATGCTTAGAATGGAGCGGTTTAGTTTCCCATTTCCTGTTATGCGTTTCCTGATGTAGGACCGAGAAGCTCGCCGTTTATTTTAAATAACTAAACGTTTATGTTTTACGGAGTGGGCGGCGAACTCTCCGTTTTATTTTTTTATTTTTTCTCGGACAGTATTAATACGCGAGTTAGGTTCATATATTTGACGGAACGCTAGGGGAATTATTGAGAGGACTTAGAAACGGATAACTTTAAAAAACAAAAAAAAAAAAGGCTACATTGAAACTGGGGTCTGGCTAAAAGTCGAATTAGCTCGATGGATACAGTTCTGTTTGGAAAACGACTAGCTAGTTAGCTTGACTGGCTAACGGGCATCTAACGGTCGGCCGTTGTTGCTTGGCAGCCGTGTCGCGCGGGCGTAGCGGCGCCGGCTCCGCGTCCTCCGCCACATCCGTAAGAGTAGCTCCGCTAACCGGCTAACGGCAGCTATCTCCCCCCCCCCCCCTTCGTTTCGTGAGGCGCCGCCGATGGAGGCGTTTGACTTAAACGTATAATTTGCTAGTCTGCTGAAGGCTAAAGGTAAACGCATCCCCGCACAGGTAGCCAATGCTGTTCTGACAGCCGCGGTTTCGAATAGCTGACTGGACTGTAATTTTGGTGAATGCGCTAACCTACGGCAGTTAAACGCGTAGCGTTATACCCTGGATCACGGATTTGCATCTTTAAATTCGGTTCCCGGCTAACAGATAGTTGGTCACGGTACTGCACGACATAGCGGTAACCGGTTAGCCGCGGGAGTCTTTATTTTGAACAGCAGCCGGCCAGTGTAACCTTGAACACTATGACTAATAGCTGTATTCGGGACCAAGTTTGCAGGCTAGCCCGTTAGCTGCTTGATTATTAGGACGGATAGCGGATAGTCTGGAATTACACTTCATATTTATCGGGATCATTTCAGTGTGACAGCACTATAGCATGCTAGCTAGTTAGCCGACCGTCTACGTAACCAGATCATTGCTGGAGTTTGGGCACTTGGAGCAGTTCAGTTAGGCTAAAGCTGAGGGCCAGACGAGCTCCCTGGGATTAATCTCTATTTCCTTGTTAATCGAAGATTTGCCACACACCGCCATCATCTCCATCGGGTCGGAACAATGAAGAAGTTCTTCGATTCTCGCCGGGAACTGGTGAGCTCTGGACCTGGCTCAGGGGGTGGCGGCGGAGGCGGAGGATCCAGCGGCGCCGGCGCCAGCTTCATCGGACGCGCGTTCACGATCGGCCGCTATCAAGTCACCGTGGATGAAACGCTGGCCGAAGGTGAGTCACCAGGAATGCTGTGTGTGTTTTTTTTCCCCCCTCTGGAAGCCGTATTTTAAACCATGTGTGATCGAATAACATTAACTGAAGCTTATGCCTTTTCCAACGATTCAAATAGTAATAAATATCAAAGGTCAAATTGAAAATGTCTATATTTAACCTAATTCAATCGTTACTAAGGAGCAAATGACACTGAATTATACTGTGTTAGATTTTTATGCCTCCAAAGTGATCATTGCTTATCCTGGCTCTCCTGACTGGTCAGCCGTCTAGAATGTTTCCTGTCTTGGCAACCATTTATGTGTTTCATTGATTGCTACAGATAAAGCAATCTTATCTGTTTTGAGGCCACATCCTGTCCTGATCTAGTGTCAGTGACTAAAGACATAGAATATATACAATACATTATAAAATAATGGATTAATCCACAAAACTGGTAAAAGATAGGGTCGAAATCCTAGGGCCCACATTCCCAATTCTGTAAAGCATACCATGATGGTTTTATGTCCGACCACATCTGTACAGCTGTTTGTTCTGTAACTGGCCCTGGTTTGCAGACATGCATGTGCACACCCCCTGCCTGTGAGCTTTTGTGACTCAAATTTCAAATTCGGTGGGGTGTGGCTCTGAAGAACCCCTGTTTTTTATCTGGGACTTTGATGGGTGCACCAGGACTCCTGCCAGCATCCACTCCTGCTTCCTGGGGGACTGGGTGTGTGTCTGAACTCTAATAACTCCCCCACCACTGCTGCGGCAGATTGGGGCTAAGGGGTGGACATCTTGGAGCTCTGAATGTGGCAGTGTATGTGAATCATAGACTGAAGTCAGATTGAAGTTATCTGATCATTCCATCATGTTACAAAAGGCAGAAGGTCTGAGTTTTGTGTGTACAAGTACAGGCCACTTGTCAAAGCCATTTAATTTTTTTTTTAAGATTATAGCCAGATATTCAATCAAACCCGTAAGGCTCCCTGCTTAAGTACAGAGGAATACAGATTTTTATATTCGGACTTGTCTAACCTCCCCCACATCTTGTTAAATGTCAGAATCTTTACCTTGTTCTTGTGACCTGCCTCTTGCTTATCTTGGTTGTCGTGATGGTCTGGTACCTATGTGCACTGCAAGTGTACCGTGTTTTTCTACAATGTTTTGTGTAGTACTACTCGGCTTAAAAATAAAAGAATGGTATTGGTTATTATGCAGTTTTTTTGTCTACACAGTATAACATGGGGGTGTTTTTTGGTGACTTATTTATTAGCTTGGCCATTGTTATGGTCTTGGAGCATAATTGCTTGACATTTGTTATTTTGATGGTCATCAGTAAGGAAGATTTCTACAGGCAAGACGAATTGGGATTGATTCAGATGCAGTTTGCTGACCGGACCCAAGTGTTCTGATTGACGTTGCTATGGTGATAGTCCAGTCTTGGCTGCTGTGCAGAAGCTCAACAACTAGCTGGAAGGTGTTTGCTCTAATTCAAGTTTGCCTGGGCAGGGGTCTCTTCCATTGTGTCTGTTATGTTTTTCTTTGGATGATACACCCAAGACCCACCCACTGAAACTGTCTGGCTCTTCTGCATACTTCTGTGTGGATGAGGTCAGTCTCAGTTATCTAATATGGCTTGTATTTAAGAAAAAAAGAAATTATGGGTCATGTAGCGCAATTGCTTGGCAAGTAAGAAAGTCTTTTCATGCTTCTGGAGTTTTGGTTTCAGTGCTCGCAGAAAGTCTTGGGATGCTTGCTTAATTGATTTGTTTATAACAAAAATGATTACTTTATTAATTTGTTTAAATTAATATATATCACATTAGAAACAGCCAGTCGTTTTAAGTAAAACATTAATTTGAAGTAGTAGTAAATTGAAACCCGAATTATAATTCTAAAAGAGCTGCTTGGAATTAAAAAGTTCAATGACAAGCAGTTTCACTGGATGCGTTTTAATTAGTAACACCTTTGCAATAACATAATACACCAAACATTTGTGTTTAGTATCCCTTCCAAAACCAATGATAACTATTGCAATTAATACAAAAATTTCAAGAACAGAACAGAATGAGTCATTCAGAAAATTGACGCTTAACAAAAAGAAAATGTCTGCTTACATGTGCAGATATGATAAACATTGCTTGTCAGTAGACTTTTGTTATGAAACCAATGAATTTGTAACGTTTTTGCTGAATTAAGCAATCATCCCAAGACGTTCTGTGAGCACTGTGTGTGTAGTTGCTGTGAGTTTTATTTATAGTGGTTATTCATGCTGTACATGAGATGGACAAGCACCTCCAGACATAGAATATAGCTAAAATAACACCACATTTAATTCATTAACTAAGTGAAAAACTGAAAGAGTAAAACACAAAAGACATCGACAGCCTACCAATGGAAGGAGAGATGAGTCAATGCAATCAACAATGTAAAACAAATATACAATACTGAAACAACCAAAATCAAGGCAGGTCTATTCCATGATCATACACATGATCATATGTAATATAAGAGTTATTAGTGACTGAATGGGAATGGAAATATTGTGTTATACCACACTATAGTATCTGGCCTTGAAGTGATTTGTACGTGAACACAGTTCATTTGTAAGGTGCTTTTAACTAGAAGAGGCAATGAACTTTTTGATTCAATAAGGTGGCTTAATTGAATTTGTGCTGATGCTTGGCTTTCATTATTTAACTGAAAGTATCGGTGTCTTTTTAGTTTTTGACTGTTTTGGTAGTATTCAGAAATCAGAATGCATTCATTGTCCTGTTGTGTATCGGGACAGTTCTGTTGTTTTTTTTTTTTGGCCAAGAGACAACATTAACATGTTAATTAAATAAATGAACAATACAAGTATAGGTTTACCAGTTATATTTGTGTGTGCTTTTAAAAAGTTTTGCATGTTTCTTTAATACTTTTAATTAGTTATCTGAAGTCACTTAGTTAGTGTTACCACTTGTCATAGCTCATCCTTCCTCTGCTTCCTCAGCTAAACACAGCTCTCTCATTCATTCAGTGCGTTGATTATTCTGGGGGGGGGGGGGGTGTGAAGGATTTTTAAATGGAGAAAGACTTCATTCATGTCTTTCCAAAGCTGCCCAACTTGAGTGTTTTTGAAAAGTACCAAGTAGATTTTGATTTGCTGTTCTGTGGCCTTCACCAGCATCTTCCTGAGCTGTCGGTTACCGATGCTGAATAGAACATCTGTTGTTGCGCACAGAGTGTTTGGATTATATACTGGCATCTTTATATTATGTTGTTTATTTTCTTAGTCACTTCCATTGCTTACAGTTGTACCTTTAATTTAATTTGCTTAAGTATAGTCAGTTGTTTTGACATTTTATAGGGATTTGAACCCATGGCCTTTTGAGGTGACACTGGCAGTTGATGAAATACTGCACTTGCCATGCTCATGTTCGCCATCCCTTTTTAAAACTATCTGATGTTGCCGCCCGTTTGACTGCAGTTGTCATAATATTGGTACTTTAAACAATAGAGTTTCTTTTTGTATGGTGGATGCAGCTCTAAAGGCATGCCGAGAGTGTTTTAAGGCCTGTGTATTTGGACAGAATGCAAAGGGGGGAATGCTCCTTGATTCATGGCTAAGAAGTTATAGCACAAACCAGGAAATGATGGCAGCAATGCCTGTCTACTGTTTAGATGTCATAAGGCTGATTATTACACGTGCATGTTTCAGCAGCTGATAGTAAGAGGGTGGATCTGAACTCTCTTGACTTTGCTTGAACAAGGCCATTTAGCTCTCACATGATCCTGCACAAGACTGCAGTAGGATGGAGGCATCTAGATTTGAGCAGACTGGGCCATTATGACTTCTTTAGGATAAGTGTGTGAGAGTGAGAGAGAGACGGAGAAAAAGAAGAGACATGCTGGGAAATTGATGTTATGTACGTCAGTCTTCCTTCTAGTTGCCTGGGAGATGACCTGGGACTTGGCTGATCTCAGTGTAGTTTTGCTTAAACACCAGGAAGGGGTAATGTGGGGGTGAGGCGCATCACAGCCAGCTTTAGGAAGATTATAGGAACATCACCCTGTCCTGATTGTCTGCACGACAGTATCTCAACACAGGGAACGCATTCTGTACTGTACGCTCTTTAAGATCAAATATAGAAATTGCACCAAAAAAGAAGATGACTGTCTGTTTAGCAACCAGGTTATGCTCGTTTTTAAATCTCCAAGACATATTATGACAGCCGGAGGTGGTGTTTGCTGTATGGATGTTTAACTTCCAGATGAAGTGTTCCCTACTTGGTGAGGTCATTACCATGGTGTTTATAAGGGACACAGGCTTAAAAGGTATTAAACCTGTATTGTTCCAGTCAAATATCGAGTTGTATAGATGTATAAAACTGTAACTTTGGTTAAATGTACCATTTAAGATGCTTGTGATGATCATGGTTATGATGATGAATGAATTGGTGATGGAGGTTTGAGTGGTGTTGTCTGGTGACAGGGGGTTTCGCCATCGTGTTCCTGGTGCGCACTCACCAGGGCGTTCGCTGTGCCCTCAAGAGGATGTACGTCAACAATGAGCATGACCTGCGTGTGTGTCAGCGTGAAATCCAGATCATGGTGAGTTGTTTGGTTTGTAAAGTGCACTCCAGGTAACGGCAGAGTCAGTGTCTTACATAGACATACAGAGTGCGCATACTGTTTGTTTATCACCGAAGCACAGTAACCATTTGTCTCCCACCTGACCTCCAGAGCTTAAAAAGCTAATATCTGTGTGCATGTTTATGTACGTCTGTTTGCATGCATTTGTTGCATCTTCATGTACTGATGTGCAGCGGGACCTGGCTGGTCACAAGAACATCGTGGGCTTCCTGGACTCCTGCATCACAGCGGTGGGAGCCGGAGATGTATGGGAGGTCCTCATCCTCATGGACTTCTGTCGTGGTGAGTATGTGTGTCCTTCCATGTGCATGCCTGCCTGTGTGTATTTGCCCGGGTTAGTGTCAAACTCCTCTTCAGTGAAATTTCCTTTTTAAGTGTATTTTTTTCCAACATTTTTCTATTTCATCATTTTCTTTCTCAGTCTTCCAAACCATTCTCTTTGCCTCTTCTCACCCTAAGTGGAATGAAAAGTAAAGGCTGTTTGCGTTCTCTATCCAGATGGATGTAGCTCAGTAAATAATGCATTCAAAACTCTGTTGCCCACCCTGTACACTTATCCTGAATAATGCATCAGTAACACTGAAGCTGGTCTGCATGTGTTCTCCAGAAATTTTCATCATAAGGCATGTGGGTGCCCATTGGGCTGCTGAGGTCATTGGACCCCACCCACTCAGAGATTGTCGTTTCTCATTGGTTAGATTGTCCCTGTGTGCTTCTGCGCATGTGCTTTTATTTGTTCATTTGTGCTGTGGATTTCCATGGTTTGACCAGCCATTGTGTGCTCTGCTGTCATGCGTCCCGCAGGGGGCCAGGTGGTAAACCTGATGAACCAGCGGCTTCAGACAGGTTTCACGGAAGCCGAAGTGCTGCAGATCTTCTGTGACACGTGCGAGGCTGTGGCCCAGCTGCACCACTGCAAGATGCCCATCATCCACCGAGATCTCAAGGTGTGGCTTGTTTTTCTATCCAAACACATACTTTCTCCCACGTGCAACTTTTCCACGCTATTCCATCTCTGACCTCTGGGTGACCTAGTGCTATCAGTTTGTAGTGTGAAGCTCTGAATACCCAGTGACAGAGCATTAAACCCATACTGTCAGTGCCAAGTGTGTCTCTGGTGATCCGAGCTTAGCCCACGTCTTGCGGTTGCTGCAGGTAGAGAACATCCTACTCCATGACATGGGACACTATGTGCTGTGTGACTTTGGCAGTGCCACCGACAGGTTCCAGAACCCTCAGAGTGAGGGCGTGACCTCAGTTGAGGAGGAAATCAAGAAGTGAGTTCGTCTTGTGTAATTTTATTGTCATAATTCAAAATAGGTAAATCTTTGCGATGACGAAGGCACTCATGTAACCCGTCATTTTAGTACACATCCTAACTGTGTGATGAAAGTTTGACCTTGTCTACTGAAGTTCTGTACATATCACAGCAAATGTCACAAAGAATAATATTTTGTTCCTGACTATGAACCTTTTCTGGTTTTAATGTCACTGTAGTTATTATTCACCTGGAAAGCTTGAAGCATATCAGGAGTGTGCTCTCTCTTCTTGCCCCACCTCATCCCCAGGTACACGACTTTATCTTACCGTGCCCCTGAGATGGTTAACCTCTACAGTGGCAAGGTCATCACAACCAAGGCAGATATCTGGGTAAGTGTGGGTCAGGCTGTACTTTCATCCAGAAACAGTGGTTTGTGGGCTGTTTATGAAAACAATAACACATTGTTTTTTTGTTTTTTTTAGTGTCTGAAGTTATAGATGACAGAGCTTCGTAATAATCTGGAAATGTCTTGTAGGCTATGGGCTGCCTCCTGTACAAGCTGTGCTTCTTCACCCTGCCCTTCGGTGAGAGCCAGGTGGCCATCTCAGACGGCAGCTTCACCATCCCTGACAACTCCCGCTACTCACAGGACCTGCACTGCCTCATCCGTGAGCATGCTGTCGTCTTCCTACACGTCTGTCATCTCTCTGTGCGAAAATAGCTCTTGCATATCGGAGAAGCTGTAATTTGTTGTCGTTAATAGTATGTTGCTTAGGTGATGAGTTAATTTTGCTTTTTACTTTGTTTTATTTAAGTGTCGGGTACCAGGTTTTCTAGTGGGTCTTGAAACAGCTGTCAGGTTTTTAGTCAGTCCTTAAACACCATGCTACCTCCTGACTGGTGCACCAGCCACTTCCTTGTCATCTGTCTTTCTTTTCATCATAAATGCTATGCCTTATCATGGCAATGTCACATTTAGGGTACATGTTGGAGCCAGATCCTGAGAAGAGGCCGGACGTCTATCAGGTGTCCTACTTTGCTTTCCGCCTGGCCCAGAGGGAATGTCCTGTCCAGAACATCCAGGTATGTGTCAATCCAGCTCTGTGGTGCAGTTTCATTCTCCCTCCTGGGGTTTGAAGCTGTAAATTATTATTTGTTTTTTTTTAATTTTTATAACACATTAGGCAGTACAGTATTGTGTGGCAGGATTACTACTGCTCTAGTGAGCGTTCATTGCAGCAGTAATGCGGTCAAAATACTGCATATGCTAAATTTTTGCACTATGTACATGTTCATCTGTGCCTTATGTTCTGAGTAACTGTACACTAGAATTCCCCCCTAAGGTCAGTAAATGAATCTTAATTTTAAATCCATGGACTGTTTAGCCTCCAGAGTAGGGTGAGTGAGCGTGTCTGTGTTTAGTTTCTTCTTTTTCAGAATTTCAGAGAGCTAGCACTTCTCTAGTGCGTGTATGAGGGGATCTGACAGTACTGTGTTTGGGGAGAGATGGGTAGCAGTAGCAGTAAGTCTCTTCCCCATTTACCACCCCAGAGTTCTCCCATTCCGGCAAAACTTCCAGAGCCTATCAGAGCCAGTGAGGCCTCAGCCAAGAAGAGCCAAAGCAAGGCCAGGTGCTTGTCTGCATGCCTGCCTGTCTGCCTGCCTGGATGCTGTTCTGTGGAGCTGTGGCTTGTGTCTGTGTGAATCTATGCATGTGTGTCTGCATACCTGTGTGTGCCTCAAACTTCAGCACATGCCTTTGGGGTTCATGACTGCTTTGGCCCTGTGCTACAGACTGACAGACCCCATTCCCACCACTGAGACCTCGATCACCCCCCGGCAGCGCCCCAAAGCTGGTCAGCCCCAACCTGGCACAGGAATCCTGCCCATCCAGGCTGCCCTAACACCCCGCAAAAGGCCTACTGCCACACCTGGACCGATTGGTAGGTAACTGATCTCTGAATTGTATTGTTTATGGTAATCTCAAACCCTTTGGTAATTACATTAGTATTTTTATCTCTGAGCTATGAATTTTGCAAAAACTGTTTAGCAATGAATGTTTAAAAAAAGGATGTAATGTTTTGTTTTCTACAGGTGTGAGCTTAAGCCCTGCCCAATCTGCAGCTAATGTCCAATCACAAAAGGTGCAAATCCAGGTCACGCCTACTCAACCCAAGACCACACCCACCACTCCCAGAGCTGCTCCCCAGCCCCAGGCGGCAGCTTTCTTCACCCCTTCACAGCCTGTTCAACAGGTATGCCGGTTATGTTGGTCATTGCAGTGGGTCCAATAACAGGACTGTATAGCAGCTGACTGGACTGTATGTGAGTGAGGGAAGTCTAGGTGTGGTATTATTTTAGCAGGTTTTTGGTTGGACATTTCCTCTCCAACCCTGTATAAGGCACTGATTTTTGAAAAATGATCAAAGCCTATACAACATCCTCTATAGGAGCTGGAAAATGCCATGGTAGAATTGGGTAAACTACTCAGTGTCGCATTGTTTGTCCATATTGTGATGTTCAAACAGCCAAAGGCTTTTTCCCCATTCAGAGCTGACCTGGTTTTGTAATGGCCTTAAGACTGAATGTCAGAATGACAAGCATAATTAGTTCTTGCTGTGGCTCAAGTTCCTCATATTCTATTTGTGTTCCAATTTAATTGGCAAAGGTAATCAAAGGCAAAGGTTATGTGAATATCGAAGGAATAATCAGGAAATCATCAGGTCAAAGAGATTGAAACAGAAGGGGGTCTACAGTAACACAGCTTCAGTTGAACCATTTACTGTAAACTGATTAGATGTATGTTGTGTGATTATTCTTTTTATTGCACAGGGTTATTGAGTGGGTAACAAAAGCCAGATTGAGATCATTGTGTATGTGCTTCTTTGGTTGTACCTCTTTCAGAATGGCACGGCTGATGTGTTCGTTTTAGAGTGTATTGGCCAAATGTATAATATGTTTTTGGTACCTGTTTTTGTGCCAAGTCCAATCCATCATTTTGGGTTTTCTTAAAGAAATTTTGGTAGTGACCCCCAAATTTGGCCCTGTCCTTGGTGCATATGGCATTGTACAGCAAGAGTGTCGTCCTGGGACAAGGGCGCCTGATCTTTTGGCCCAGTTCCTCATCCGCCATGGCCCCTGTTGCCCGTCGTAGTTGATTGCGCTCTTTTCACACAAACACGCATGCAGCAGCCGCAGCAGCCTCAGCCCATCCAGGGAGCTGCACAAACACGAGTGGAACCTCAGCAGACGGTCAGCGCAGCCACGGCTGCTCCACAGAAACAGCAACAGCCCAGCCAGGCTCCGCCCAAAGCCCCACCCCGAGGCTCCCGTCAGAAGCAGGCGGCCGCTGCCGCCCAGCCCACTGTGGCCCCAGCGGCCTCTCCACCTGCACCTGCACCAGCACCTGTACCAGCACCTGCTTCGCCACCTGTGTCAGATCCCACATCTGAACCTGTGTCTGCACCAGAGCAGATGGTAAAGCCTTGTGGGTGTGGTCCCCTCCCCCCGATCTGGGGAGAAGTGGGGCCTAACTCTGTGATGTTTTGCTGAGTTGGGACCACTCACTTGGTCATGGCTGACACACCCTGTTCGCTTAGCAAGTTTTTCCCTGAAAAGTAAGATGCTCAAAATTAATTGGGTAAATGGCTGATCCTGGGATTTATCTAGCAGTTTAAAGGGGGATTCAAATGAAATTTGATTAGGTTGTAGACTGCCATTTCTGCTACGTCAAACAGGAACATGTACCTGATAAATGTTGCGTCAAGCAATTTCATCCAGTACCAGATCAGCATTCTGACATCATCTAGACTTCTTGTCACCTTTTCACTGTGCAAAGATGTGTAGGAAACTTAGTTTTAGGTACTGAAAGGTTAGGATGATCTCATTTTCTAGTATAATAATTTAAATTATGGGAAATCTGATCATTCCTAGTTTTTCTAAACTAGTTTTTCATGTTTTTTTTTCCCCCCTCTTCACTTCACTTTGGATGGCTTGAATATTGTCTGAGCAGTTCGAGCCCAGCATAATTTTTCAGAGAATTCCCCTTTAAAATAATGCAAGTTAGCTTCCTTAGATTGGGTCTGGGTATATAGGATCAGTCTTCCTGAGATGGCATTCAATATTATGCTAGTATTTAAAATCGCTGAAATGAAAGGAAATGGGTCTTGATGCTCTTCCCATATTTCCAGTTGATGTCCGGATGGAGGAGTCAGCTGTAACAAGCGTGGGGTTCCACCTTGTGTCATGGGTCTTTGAAGGGATACCTTGGACTTTTCTACCTGGAGTAAAAACACTGTCCTCAGTGAAGGGCCAGCATGTGACAAATGTGTCTTGGCTTCACTGGCTACATGGTCTTTAGTGATTTTTTTTTTTTTCTGCTGCAAATTTGACTGCTAATTTGGGGAGGTATAATTCCACAAAGTAAGGCTAATTTCAAGTAACCAGTGGCCTGTGAAGACTAGATACAGCTGAACCTTAAATTTTTATTTGCACAATTACTTATTGTTGGACATTTTAAGTAATTGATATTTAAGATATTTGGGTATTTAAGTGTACAGTGCTGCCTGTAAATTTGGCTGTAGAATTCTAGATGTCATTGTCTGTAACTTTAGTCTAAATAACAAAGTTGAATTGCCGTAGGGTTGGGTGGAGTCCATGGTGTCTTTCAAAGCTCGTTCATCAACATTGATGACTTCTCCACTGATGTTGGGGAGGGGATCACGCCATTGTACAGTCCGAGACCATGCTGCTTGTCATCGTGGCCCAGTCTGCCACCTGCATCCTCTGTGGTTGTCCTGTGGATCAGTGGTCATTTTTTGGTCAAATTACTGTCTGTTCCCATTGGTTCTAATTGTTCATTAATTTTTAATTGTGTATCCTACAGCACTTAGAAATGTAATTTATAATTTTGTTTGCTGTTTTCAGTAATTGTACTAGTATGCTTATTCCCATATTGTCATTATTCGTAACATTTGGTCATGCTCTTTCCTGTTTATTTTCTTGTGAAATTTTACTTGTGGCTTCAGTTTCTTATTCATTACTTCATTCTCTTGTTCCCTTAATCTCTTGTTCGCTTGCTCTGTAATTCACTCGTTCCCTCACTCAGTATCCATGCACTCTTTCCCTCATGGTTCCTGCCTGGTTCCTCATCTCTTTCACGACCCGTCCTCCCTCTGTTTATACCAGGATAACCCCAAGCTGGGCTCGCTGACCCCGCCGTCGTCCCCCAAGCCCGTGTCGCGTGGTGGCCACCGGCGCATCCTGAGCGACGTCACACACAGTGCCGCTTTCGGAGTGCCCGTCAGCCAGTCCACCCAGCTGCTGCAGGCAGCTGCGGCGGAAGCCAGTATCAGCAAGTCCAAGTAAGGGGGGGGGGGGGGGTTGACAGAACGCCAAATGAGTGCACGATCGCAGCGAAAAGTAAGTCCTGGTACACCCTATCCCCAGGCAACGAGCGGGGGAGGGTCCACAAAGGCGAGCGTACGGGGACAATGGCTTTAGGCAAA
>JAODLD010000124.1:19701953-19715619 GCA_026781065.1 Mormyrops boulengeri
CCCCCCCCCCCCCCCGCCCCCGCCGGCCGCCGCGCCCCCCCCCCCCCCCCCCCCCCCCCCGGGCGGGGGGGGCCCCCCCCCGACAGAACTCCAAATTAGTACAAGATAGCAGCTAAAACTCAATGCTAGTACAGCCTCTCCCCAGGCTACGAGAGGGTTATGTTCCAAAAAGTCTATCGTAAGGTGAAAATATCTTAAGGCAAAAATGCATTTTAGTACAGTACGCCTGACCTAACAAACATTACAGCCTAGCCTACCTTAAAAACATGCTTGGAACACTTACATAAGCCTACAGTTGGTCAAGATCATTTACGCGAAGGCTGTTTTATAATAAAATGTTGAGTATCTCATGTAATTTATTGAATAATGTAGTGTAAGTGCAAAACATTTTCCCATTGTCAAAATATCATAAGTCGGACCATGGTAACCCGGGAGCGTCTGTATATCACCTCTCTTTATATGTTTGCTGTGTGTTTGCTTGTACAGCATTACCCATGTGTGTTGTGTTTGGTGTCATTGCCTCAGGTCAGCGAGCACCACACCTTCCAGCTCCCCACATTCCTCCCAGCAGAGCGTGTATCAGCCCACAGAGCCCAGCGCCCCGCCCACTACCCCTGCTGCCGCTACCACTCCAGACAGCCCCCCAGAGCCGTCCACCTGGAACCCCTTTGGTGACGACAACTTCTCCAAACTCACTGCTGAGGAGTTGCTGAACAAGGACTTTGCTAAGCTGTCGGATGGTGAGGATGCAGCCCTGGGCGGAATGTGATGGTGCACATGGACTATGAAGCTGTAATGATGGAGCCAGTACCATAGTTAGATCAGGGATTCTCATGGGGAGAAGGAAAAGTTAAATTGAAGTCTTTCTCCTGGTCTCTGTGTCTGTGCTAATCAGGTAAACCCATTGAGGGGTCCAGTGTCTCCACAGAGAACCTGACCCCAGCTCTGCCAGCCTGCTCCCCTCTGAACACAGGTAGGACCTACTATCAGGGAGTCCTTAATGCAGCCTCCCCCTGATTGCCGCCTTCAGCTCATTGTGTGTTGTGGCGCTCTTCTCTACATGCGGGCTCCATTTAGATACTCAGGGTTTTCTTCACTGTTTGTTGTCTGAACTGTTGTCATTAAAATTCCCACAATGTGCGATAGTCTGCCTAGGGTCCAGGCTTACTGAGACGATGGATGGATTGATTGATTGGATGGATGGATGGATCAAGAAGGCACTACTTTTCTTCCCCTTATCTCCTGCCTGCGTTTTGATCCAGTATTCCTCTGCCTCTTGAATGCTGGCTAATGAACCTCTCTCTCTCTCTCTCTCTCTCTCTCTCTCTGTCTTTAGTATCTCCTTTTCTGTCTTTTTTTTTTCTGTTCATCTCTACATCCCAGTTGCACCATCAGTGCAGACTCAGTGTGGTGGGCCGGATATTAAAGCTCCCTGTACTGTAGCTCTAGTCTGCTTTCAGTGTCACTCACTGCACCGTGTCCCTCTCCTCCTCTCTGTCTCCCAGCTGAGCGGGTGGTGGACTCTGTGAGCACGAACGTGGATCAGAGTGCAGGATTGTTGAATTTGCCGGGAATGTTTACTCCACTCGCATTGAACGATGCCTCAGGTAAAATCGCGTCGTGTCATCCTTAGTTGCACGCAGAACACACACACAAACTTGCACATTCTTTACTTTTCCTCCTTTCGAGTCACATGCACCATTTGTGTGAGACGTTCTAAATACCCTTTTTTCTGGTTGGGTTACTGGACTTGGTTCAAGGTTTTGTTGGTAACTGGCTGGAAACGTTGTGTTGCCATTAACATTTCCTCCGAAGAGACACTGTTAATTCTGTGGTTTCTGAGTGTGGTTTTAGCCTCCCTTTTATAGCAATTTGCATTCATTTCAAAAGAAGACCTAATTTAGACCTTACTGAGCTGAACCAAATCTTTCTGGATTCAGCATTTACAGAAAACTCAGAGCTGAGCACAATGTTCGGGATTCAGAGCCTGTTTTTCTCAAAGGGACTTTCCTCATTGTCATTCTGTCTCTCTTTCTCTCTCTCTTCTGGTTTGCCCTCCATCACAAACAGGGCTACCTTGCCTTTAATCCTCTAATGGCCATTTGGCTTTCTTTGGGTGTTTTCTTCTTCTGCTTGTTTTTGGTTTTTCTTGAAACCTTTTCCAGTCAGGAGCTGAACACTGTCCTCACAGTGAGCGTTCCATTTCTTCAATGTCTTTATTGTGTGGTGTTGGCTAAGGGCCACTAGGGGGCAGTGCAGTTGTCAGTGAGCGCTATTCTATGGGAATTACCGTCAGCAGTCACCTGTGACCTCTCTTCCCCCAGTCAGTTGGGCAAGGGAACATGTGTGCAGTGTTCTGGAACCCCAGCCCCCTCCCCATGTCCCTGTGATCCAATCAGCTTCCAGGACTGTAAGTATGTAGGGGAGTTTGAGGGAAGGATTCTCACACGCATGCTGTTGGCCAGCAGCCTGGTGGTTTTTAGGGCACTGACATGGTCTCTCGGAGACACTGAACCCTGTCAGCCTTCCTCCTATGGCTTGGGCGTTATCACAGGCATAGCATGGTGTGTGTCATTCTCAGTTGTTTCCAGCAGACATGCTCAGTGATTAGCAGAGTGTGTCTCAGTTTTTTTTGAGGTTGTTGTAACTCTAAAATCAAGTAACCAGAGCATCTGATATGGGTCCCTGGTCATTGAACGTTTTAATTTAGTGGTTTGTTGAGTGTGCTGATGGTCAACTAACCTGCACACACACCTGTATCTGCCTCAACACTACACCAGTCCAGAAGCAGGGAGCACTCTAGGAAGACTGGTGTATCACTGGGCAGACTCTACATTGGGGTAATCCTAGGTTGCCATTTGGGTGCTTGCGTGATCTTTTTCTCTCAAGCATGAGTCATTCGGTGGGTTATCTTTTCCAGTCAGTGTGGTTTAACTCCTGTTATGTGGTGAAGGGAATTGTGGGTAAACATTGCCCATCTTGCTAACGGTTGTGGCTCATCCATGGAGCTTGCCTTTCGCTCATCTTGGGTTGCATCACATGTATGTTCAGTGAGGGGGGTGCTTACTCTTGTTCGCCACCTTCTCTTTCTGGGCTGGAGTGGTCCTGCAGAGGTCTAGTGAGCGGTAACTACTGTTTTGCTGTACTGTTTCAATCTGCAGTATGCAGTTAAGACACAAGCCCTGGATATATCCCTGCTGCTGTTGGCCTTGTGAGTAATGCATTGTGGGTAAAGTTAGCTTTCTATCTATTGTCTCCGCTGGCACAGCTAGCGCTGTTACCTAAGCTACCCTGAAGGATGTTGACGCTCTTTGGTGGTGCAAACTCCATGACTGATAACGTTAAAAGAAAAAATTCTCAATTTTCTTTTGTTTATAAAAACATGAAATCTTTTGTTTTGCACTGCATTCTAACCCTTTGCTGTGTACTTTTGTAATTTCTTTAACTTGTTGTTTTCCATGCTGATCATTGTTTCTTCTTTCCTTGCCTTCCCATAATCCCCTTTTTTCATTTACCTCTCCCATCCTTTGGTTTGCTTTCCAACCAATTACCTTTTATTTTGCCCTCTATTCTTTTGTGCCTCTTTTATTTTTTTGTGCTTTTCCACATCTCCCCTTTTTACTTCCTATACCAACCTGGCAGAGAAGTTGATTGAAGGACTAAAATCCCCCGAGCCGACACTCCTGCTCCCTGACCTTTCGCCCCTGGTCGACCCCTTTGGCAGGGCTGTGGACAGCTCCGCTAACGGTAATGTCTCTCTCTCTCTCTCTCTCTCTCTCTCTCTCTCTGTGGGGCGCTTGTCTGTCTCATCTGTCTAGTTTACTCTTTTTCTTCTCTCTCATCCGTTTCTTTTATCTATGCTCATAAGCTGTTCTACATTTACCTCTTCTCCAGTAGGTGTTGCAGAGGTATGTGAGGTCTCCCTGATTCCTGGCCTAGAAGCCCCCCAGACCCAGCTCATCACTACCAATCAGGACCCCCCTTCCAGGCTGCCAGGTCAGTGCCAGTTAGTTTTACCCCGGGGGCACCATTGTATATATGCTTTCTCATTGAGTAAAAATGGCTAAAGAAGACTCTCCCCCGAAAACCTGGAGTCGAGGAGAATCATGAAATCCGGGTTTTTGCGCTTTATTGATTCTGTTTAATTTATTAATCACAGAGACTAATTATTTAGTCAGAGGCACATGCTGTGCCGTTTGGTACCGTGTGTGTTTGGGAGGCAAAGTCAAGGTGTCTGACAAAACAAAAAAAAAGAAGAGAAGATGGCTGTTATTTGAATGCTGGGAACCCAGATGACATATGCTTTATACCAGAGGTATGATCTTGCTCAGCTGAGTACTTGGCCAAAATCTCCCCTTGGCGGTGCAGTCAATGACTTCACAGGGCATGATTTGTTTTTTATTTCTTCCTCCTACCCCACCAAATGCAAAAGCGGTTATAAGTCAAGGATAACTCTCAGAAGACCTCTGTCATACTCTCTATCGCATTTATGGAAACTTCCCAGGTCTGATGGAGTATTATTGGTCCAGTTGAAGTAGATCCCTAGACCTCTTGTTGTCTGGTGGAGAACTGTGCATGTGGTCTACACCTCTTTCACCTCCTTTCTTGGCACTTAATACTAATGTAATACCTCCTTTCTTGATCTGCCTTAACATTTTGCTTTTAACGCCTGCTTCTCCTCCTCTTTGCTGGGACCCCCAGACCCCTTGACTGGGGAGGACTCCCTGCTTGGCTGCTCTCTCCTCTCCCACCTACCTGCCTCAGGGTGCCTCACTGCGTCTGCACCGCCCGCCTCCATTGCCCCTACTTCCTGCTTGGATGAGTTCAACTCCTCCCAGGCCTTGCTTCCCACGGGTAAGGCCCATCGTGGCCTCAGTCTTAACATCAGTAGGGTCTCGCTTTACGCCACATACACGCAGGAGCATGTGTTTTTATCCTAATCTCTTGCTGGCGTCATCTGAGAACTTTCCCACACCTCGGAGATGGCAATGTTTAGCACTGCACATCTGTGTCTCTTCCCCTAGTCTTTTTTTCTCCTCTGTACTGATTTGCACCCCCACTCCTCTTCTTTCTCTTCTACCTGTGCTGTCTCCTTTCTCTCTCTCTTCTCCCTTTTCACACCCGCCTTGCAGACTCCCCTTACCTCATCTCTGGCTTTGAGCCCCCTGAAAGTGCAGAGAAGGGCACTGAGGACGAGTTTGACCCCATTCCTGTGCTCGTGCCCAAAAACTCCAGCCAAGGTAATTACAACCAACCAACCAATCAACAAGTGTAACATACTCATTTTGTCTTGATCTACTGGCTGCATCATAAAATCCCTGTCTCCTTTATGTGGAGCAATTTCTACAGGAAGGATTCCTATCAGTTTAATGTCATGACAGTTTTGATGTCACCTCCAAAAAGAGATGTTTCTCCCCTCATTGTTGAGTGATGAGATTTTAGTAATTTGGTACAATATAGAGGGTTCTGTTGTTGGAGAAGTGGTAAGGAATGGTGTTTATAGACTGGGGGTAATTTCTGCTTGTTTTTCCCCCTCCCTCCATCTCTTTCTTACATCTCTCGTCTTCACCCCTGGCCACTCCGTACCCCTGCCCTGACACTTGCGTCTGCGCATTCTCTCCCTCCGCCATCTTAAACACTCCCCGTTGTTTGTCTGGCTTCTCCATGGCCTCACCCATGTCCTGCTCCACCCCATCCCAATGTGTGTCATGTTTCAGGAGCTCAGTCCCGCAGTAACAGCAGTAACAGTGGAGGCTCTGAGTCCAGCCTCCCCAGCCTTGCACGCTCGCTCTTGTTGGTGGACCAGCTCATCGACCTGTAGAGGCAGGGGGTGGGGGATGGGGAAGGGGGGAATGGGAATAATCAGATAGTTATGGTGATGGTGGTACTGCTTATACATCATTTTTGCTTTGGTTTGACCACCCCCATTTCTGTTTTACCAACTCCCTTTCTGTCTTTCCACATCATCCCCATGTCTGTCTTGCTACCTTCATCTCCCACCATTGCTGGCTTCAAAACTGAAGGCAGTACGAGCTGTATTGGTTGAACTGGTTCTCCCTGCTGTTTAGTAGGGATTGGTCCTGCAGCAAATTCTCTCTCTCTCTCTCTCTCTCTCTCTCTCTGTCTGTATTTTATTTATATATAATTTCATGCTGCACCATAGACATTTTTGTGGTCTCATAGGATCTTTGTCTTTTCCCCCTGCGTCAGTGGCTTTCATTTAAACATCTGCTGCAGCACAGTTGACGGTTCCAGTAGGCAGTCGGATTTGATTTGGTTTGTTCTGTAGACCTCCCAAGAGGCAGGGACTGCGGCAGTATTTCTCCAGCACATCTCCACTTATATTTCTGTCTTTTCTGTTTTGCTTTGTTTTCAAGGGGTCAAGTAGCAGATCCTCTTGTTGTGTATTGCACTCTTACAGACCACAGTACTTTTCGGTTTGGTGGTAATAGGGGCTCCTTTAGGTAGCTAGTGCCACACAAATATAAGCTTTGCAGGTTTAAAACCATGTAAGTCCAGTGCTTGATTAATACTACACAACCCACAATTCCTCACTCCCTTATTCCTTTAACACCCATAATCTTCAAGCCGGGCTTTAATCTGTTACACCTGTTTGCTTTTTCATAGATTGTACTCTTTGTGCTTCGGTACTTGTTTTGTATTTTAACACCGTACTTTCGTACTAACACGTGTATATGGAAAATTTTTCTCTCTATGATTTTGCTTTTTATCAGTTTTCGTTCGCACTGGCTTTTTGCCAGTTTTGTATTGTTGCAACAACTCTAATCCTAACTCTATTTAGTTGAACAAGTACCCGTTTTCCCCCAGTGTTTAAGATTTGTGTTTGTGTAGCCTTTCTCTGCCACATAGAGGAGATTCCTAATGTTAGATTGTAGCTAATCAGAGGGAATAAAGACACATTTAAGAGACAGAGAGGTGAGAGCCTTTGCTTTTCGGAAGTAGCCAAAGCATTTCAGATTGAGACTGTTTGAAATTATGGTCACAAAATACTGACTTGCAGAGCAGGCAGTGTTGAGTGTGGCCTAATGACGCTCCAGTAAAATGGGACCTTTTGAAAACCTTGACATGGCAGGGGTGCTGTCAGTTGGCACAGGTAGAGCATGAAGCAGACATTTCCGCTTAGATACACGCAGGTGCCGAGTTGGAAGTGCCGGCTTCAGTTCCATGCGTGCCGTGTGTGAGTACATATCGCCATCTCCCCCTCTAGCTGCCATTTTTTCACTTTCACTCACCTCGCCGTGTGAATCTGCAAGTGTATATACATACACATGCACACACGCACTCTGTATATACGTGTACATATATATATACATATACAGCACACCTTTTGCCCTGGTTGTTCGTTCTCCCCATTGGAATCTGCAGTGTGACAGAGCAGCCTATCGCTGTACACATATCCTGTATTATACCTCTTTGTTAACCCTCTGTACTGGACCCTCCTCCTGTCACCTCTTCATATGAATAGTGTAAGTACATAGTGAAAAAACTGTAAAAGTTTAAGAATAAATGTGAATATTGATAGAGTGCTATAGAATGAATGTATGAAGTGAGTATTGATATATAAATATATATTATTATGGTCATGATTATAGTTTTAAGGAGAACTGTTTATCATATCTCTGTGTCTTTATGGAGCTGTATTTAAGAGCCTGAACAGTGTCCCTCTCTGCCATCTCTTTTGTTCCATGTGTCTTTTTCCAATTGTCCATCTTATTATCAGTTGCTGTGCAAAATTGCAAAGACCGTTTGCTGGTTTCAATGACTCCTCCTGTCCACGTCTCGGTCTTATTAGCGCTGGTTTTCTGCAGGGTAGACTTTGAATCCCACCTTGTTTCAGGGCCCTTCCTATCCAGCTTGGCTCCCATTAGTGAATCTCACAGGAGCCGGTTCTCAGTCAATAGGACGCTACAAAATAAATGCTGCATGTTTTCCTATGCCAAGCTGAATCCCTCCTTCCACCCCCCTGTTGGAACATTAAAGTAATTAAGGATGGTGTAAAAATCTCTCCTTTTCACTAAAATCCAATGAGCCAACACATTACTTTTAAGCCCTTTGATTTATGAAATAAAGGCACAATCTTGCACACATGCAGCAATCATTTGCTGTTAACAGGCATCCATGTTGACCTATGCAAAGCCCCATGCGAAATATCCTGCACTACCGTAATGATTAGGGTTCGGCTTTCCTTTGGTTTTAAAAATCTATATATATACACATTTACAAATACATATATACATCTAAATGTTTCAGGGGGCAAATGTCCTTTTCCTGAAGGTCTCAGAGCTGGTTGGAAATAACATGTTCCTGTGCTTGAGTAATGATGTATAATTCAATGTCTACCTTCTATATTTCTTATGACGTCACAGGGTTATGGAATAAAATGTTAACATATCAACATGGTGGGGTTTTCTTATCATAATTGTCTTTGTTCCAGAGTTTTTAGTGTTGTGTAAAAGATCCTTAGTGCAATTGACACACATTCCCTGTCACTTGAAGTGCCAAATGTGCCAAGTGAGCATTCCCACTAAAGGGAGAGTACTCCCCCACCTGCATGTAAAATGCACTGTGCCCCCCTCCCTGGGCCGTAGCTGTGCATGTGTTTCTGACCACCGAGTGGCAGTATGGGCTGTGCCATCTCCACCTTAACCGGGGAGATTTTTTTCTTTTCTTTTCTTAATAGCTGTTTTTTCTATATCAGCCACTTATTTGTCTAATGCCATATAGTCTTTGGTTGTTCCCGATTGGCCTAAGAGTCGGCCTTTGGAATGCTTACCCTGCTTTATCCCAGCCAATCAAATGCTTAAAAGAATATAAATTTAGAACAGGTGAAATTTTGAAATTTCCTGCTTTAATGCATAAGTTCTGCATCAGCCCCTTTTTGTTTTGCTGCTCTACAACAGGAACTGAAAGTGCTCACAGCACTAGTGGCATAATCTGAAATAAACATTATTTAGATGATGACAGTGTCGGTATGCTAACCTCATCTGCTCTTGTATGTTCTTGCTTTAGCATTCATGGAAAACGTTATGTAGGGTTTGCAGAAAGACAATCACTGCAAAGAATGGATGAACTATAGATGCTCATAAATTTTTATATTTAAAAAATCGGAACGTCACCTTCTTAAGACCAGTATCTTATCAAACTTACTAGAGGTTGGCTAGCCTTGGCTAGTCTTTACGCATTTCATTATCTTCTGTACACTGTGGAAGGAATTTTATGAATACCTTCATGTATGGTAATTTTAGTATGGATTAGTTTTTTTTTTTCTTTTTTTTTTTTGGCCATATTGACTGCCCCTAAAAGATGGACCTACTCCCAGCAACCCCACAACTTAGTAGCTAATTGTCTGACCTACAAAGCTCATCCCTTACACTCAAGTTTCAGAGATCATCTAACCATCATATCAGAATTTCCAGAAAAAACAAACCTTGACCTTCCACCCCAAGGTTACACATTGACTTTCTCAGTTGCAAAGCTTACTTGCTATTCCTCTGTGCGCTGAGTCCACATGTGTGCTTGCTAACTTCTTCTGGAGCTGCTGGCTAACCTCCCCCCCACTCTCTGCACCTTCCAGGTAAGATTGCTTATGTCTTTATCTTTTCATCTGTCTTTGTACATGAGCTCGTCTGCATGTATGTCAGTGCGGTTCCTACTCCAGCTGCCCCCTGCGAAGAATTCGTACACAACAGATCATGGAATAACTTAAATTGTTGCTTAGCTGAATCTTATTCGAAACAACCTGTAAGTTTTACAGCTGGCTGTGTGAATGAAGCATTTCAGGATAAGTATTTTGCTAATGGGTATGATCGCAGGGCTCCTCCTTCCAGGCTTGACTCTGTGTCCTTAACCACTCCTATTTTTTCCCCCACTGTAATTATATACCTCTCATCGTGTTGGCTTGCATGGAACCAAGGATGAGTGCTTCATGGCCACTTGTTGAGTTGCCATGTTTGTGGTACATGGGCATGACTATGCTGCTATCAGCAGCCTCCCTGGGGCTTTAGCTGTATGTTTGTCTGAGCACCAGGTAGCAATGTGGTTTTCAGAGGTATCTCATGGGATACTGTGACTGGTCAGAGAGCATGTTTCTGACACACCAATTTAACCCCCTTCCGACCCGCAGAGCTGCAGAACGAGGCCAACGGCCAGCAAACGTGGTGGAAAGCAGGTGTGGCCTCAAGTGAGGAGGAGGGGAAGGAGGTGATGGAAGAGCAGGAGGAAGAGGAGCAAGACCGAGGTCTCCATGATGGGAAGGAGACTGCTCTTGGCCTAAACCCTGTCCTGGGTGTATCAGAGGAAGAGCCTGAGCAGGAGATTTCCCCTAACTGTTCTCCTAAGTTCACCTCCCAGCTACCAGAGCTCACAGCTGATAGTCAGGGAGCAGTCTACGCAAATGCAGTGCAAGAGGATGGCGCAGATGTATTTGCCAATGCCCCTTTCCCTCGGTCCCAGGCCTCTTCTCAGCAGCCGGATGTCTTTCTTCAGGCTCCGTTTTTGAAGAGGAAAGAGCAGACTCCAGGGCACGTCTCTCAATCGTCCCAGCCCCAGGTACAGATCCCTTTCACAGCCACAGAACACCCAGTGGGCCCCTCACTGAAGAACCCTCGACCCCTAGATGTCCCTCTGCCTCAGCAGCCGGTGGCGGCCTACCGTGTGGTGACAAATGTGGGCCGGCAGGCGGCCGTGGGCTCTGTACCCGTGGGCCCATTGCACTCCTGGACCTCAGAGGGGAAGCCCAAACCTGTGGTGGACCCTTTCGTTACAGCACCATTCCTCTCTCGGGGGCGGCAAGCTAGGCCCTGACGGCTGCCAGTAGACTCTCTTTGGGGTACTTCACTCAAATCACCCCCACCGTCTACCAACGGCACGTAGAAGTGGAGCCGTCTCCCTACGTTGTTTGCACAATTTACCTTTAGTGTTTTTAGAGGTTGCCTTAGATGCTGGAGAAAAATACACGGGACCTCGGAGCCCAGTTCAGTCCCAGCCACACCACTGTTCTGTGGCCCTGTGTTTCAGCCTGTTGGGTCTCCGTCCGCATGGCCTACCTCAGCACCCAGTCTCAATCTGAAACCAATGTATAGCCCTCATGATACTCATTTTAAATATCTGTGGACTATGGAATCAAATCAAGATATAGCATGTTTTTTTACACTCAACATCATATCATGCTGTAGTTGTAAGTGGCCACACCACTAATGGCCAGTTTTGGACATTCAGTGGAAATCACCACCCCTGTTGGACATGGCATTGCCTATGTCCTCAAAGTTCATGTTTCAATCAATGCAGCATAAGGACAGTTCTTAATTATTATTGTTGCTGTCATTATTATTTGTTGCTATTTTTGTACAACTGAAGTAAAATGACTCGTCTCTCAGATGCAGTATTTGGTGGCATGGCTCATCTTCCTTGCCGGAATTGCCACTATCTAACGTCTTGGCGTGTGATATGCACATTCATTCAGAATTACTGGGTGAACCTCCCTTTCACCTGCCACTTGTTTATGGTCCTTCCATCTGCACTTGTGGTCTCCTGTCATTCGTCCGCTTAATCTGTGTCATCAGTCAGCTGAACCTCAAACTGTAAACGGCCAGGCCTCCAGAACACATGAGTCTCTGCGGCACATGTTCCAGTGTTGGCTACCAGGACTGTGCTTACATTTGCTCCAAGGAAACCAGTCTATCGATGGGAGGACATTATGGAGTCTTTCCATACCTTTGCCGCCAGGCCCTTCGTTCCATCATGCCACCTGTCACAGTTACTCTGTTGGCAACAGCTCTGCTGTCTCTATGTCCATCCTGTGAACACTGAACATTAAGTCAGACTCTAAAGTGAAGCCTTCCCTTTGACGGGCTTCACCAACTAGGTGCTCTTAGTTAATGAAGGTCAGAAGTGACCCGTGCAGCATCCCTCCTCACACTACTCACCTGCATTGCTGCAGTGCATTTGATCAGATCAGTCTGCTGCACCGAAATATGTATTTTAAAAAGGTAATAGAGATGGCCACACTAATACAAGCCATTTGTAACTGTGAGTGCACCCCCTGGTGGAAGTAGGCAGAATCGTTTATCCCATCCAACCCATTCTCCAACACCCTGCGCCCCTTTGGTGTTGAGAGGGGTGATGCGGTACACGATCACATCAGCCGTGTCTCCCCAGTTATCCATGTGCAATGAGAGCCTTAATATGCAGGAGTCTGCATTGGTATATGTACAGCTGGACCCAGCTTCTTAACTTGGTACATGTGACTCCCATTGTGTTGTTTTTTTTTTCTCTTATGTTTGTTACCACATATGTTTCCTGCTAACAACTAGTAGTAATAATAATAATAATAATAATAACAACAATCATAATAATGTTGCGCAAAGTATCCTGCATACATGGCTACAGCCACTGTGATGTGAGTGAGTTACCCATAACACTTGCCTTTGAATGATGTCATAACAAGCCATGTACCATTAAGAGGAATAGTAATGCTAAATAAACATGAAACATGTCTTGCGTTTTTTAATTAAGATCACTGGCTTTAACTGCATTTTTGCTGCTACTTCTCCCCTATGGACTATACCACCATCCATATATACATACAGTGATGAGTCTCTTCCTTTTTCTTCAGTCTCTGAATGTACAGGTACTAGATATTTGCAAAAAGTTTTTTGACTGTTGACTTAAACTACACAAACCCCACATGGATTCGCTAGCGTACAAACACTTAGTAGTCAAAGTCATGCTGGTACCGACATTCAGGCTAGCTTGGCAGCCTTACGTCTAGCCTATCCTGGGCTCACCAGCCAAATGCACAATAACCTGCTTAAGGCATTCGTTAACACCTGGAGAATTTTATTTAGTAATAAAAAGTGCATTGTACAATTAATGACGGTTTATTATTCAAACTTATTGGCCTTATCTAGCTAACACAAAATGATTGAATAACAAAATACACGATATAGAAATGTTGGGTCACGTGTGTTATTTACCATATACATTATCTGGCCCTTATGACTGGTGGGCTGTGCTCTCCTTAATTCTGTGTACAGTCTGCGGTCTAGTATTGCCTCATAGCATAATGAAACTATGGACATGTGGTAGGTCAAGACCCTTGCAGCAGGCCATTTTTACACCTCTACATTATGCTACTCAACCATCCATCTAATCATTTACAGTGGTCAGGATCCAGGGAAGGCCTGAAGTCTATCACAGAGCCCAGGCCTGGGGTACACCCTGGACGGGATCCCAGTCTATTGCAGCACACTTGCCCCCACACATTCACGCCCTATTGGCAATTAAGAGATTAGCCTAACTGCATGAACAACTACAGCCAAATCTCCATGCCCTCAGTGATGAAAAATTCTATATCTATGCTCAAGAGAGTACTGTGGTTTAATGGTAAAGAAAGCTCAGCACTGCCCTGCCGTGGGAGGAATTCTGCAGGTTTTAGAAAATGCATATAGAATAGAATACAATAGAATAGCCACTTTTATTGTCATTCAGAAATACACCGGTTAGTGCACATATTAGCACCTGAATCATCGGGTGACCACTGAGTTATCATCGAATTCACTAAAGTGATTAAGTCAAAGTCAGCTTTATTGTCAATTCTGCCACATGTACAGAACACACAGAGAATTGAAATTACGTTTCTCACAAA
>JAODLD010000124.1:19724537-19744207 GCA_026781065.1 Mormyrops boulengeri
TCATGAAAACTTGACTTCATTTCAAGAAACCCTTACTTTCTATTATGATTTAGAGACCTTCTATCGCATCTGAATGGGAGAGGCAGTGAATATCCACAGTTTGAGGATCTTCAGTAACATGGATGTTTGTACCGGGTCTAGACTCTAACATACACTATCAGGTGACTGGTAACTGGTATGGGAAATGGATGGATGGATAACTGGTATCAGTTTAAGAGAAGTGTCGTCCTATTGTTCATGCCTCTAGGGGTCGCTTTGCCTCAAACATACTAACATCAGACATCACATGACATGCAGGTGTTGCATCTTCATACGACTTAATACATGTTTGACCGTCAGCTAGAACGTCAGGTGAGGTGGAATAATCATCACAGTAAAAATAATTAAGAGCTGGATGTCCGCATTATCTGAGCTCAGTGAGCGTTTTGTGTCATATTCAGAATATTTTATGTGGTTTAGCTGAGCCCTGAAAGGAAGCTTTATATTAACTAAATATACAATAATAACACTCTACATTTTCACTCACATTTACACATTTACATTTTTGATTTATACTGCTTTAAATTTCACATTTCAATCCATTTGTATAGCTAGTAATTATTCTCAAGCAAGTGTAGATATTGTTCCCATAAACCCTGCAGCATAAACCCTCCTGGCTCTAACCCAAACATTTATACTTATGTATATAATTTTTTGCAGTTCATGGTTGATGCAGATGAATATTTATAGGATTAATGGTGTTTGTAGATCTGTAGCTTTTGTTTTATTTACTTTTTCATTTTTATTTTATGCATATTTTATGACTGCCTCGATTCCAATCTGTTTAGCTAGTGTGGTATCTCAGCAGACTTTCGGAACATCAAGAATGCCCCTCTGCATCATGCAAACCCACCCTCTTCCCACCACTGCCACCTCACCCCTAAAACAAAAATAAAGGCATTACAAGAATTCCTTGCTGGTGTGGTTTTAATCACAGTCACTAACACTTAGTGGCCAATTTATTAGGTAGAACTAGCTGCTACCAGGTAGGACCCACTTTGGCCTTCAGAACTGCTCCGATGGAAGTTGACTTGTGCATTTGTTCTGCACACTACTATGGTACTAAGCTGTTATTGTTTCATTTTTACCTTTACCTTTACCTTTACCGTTCCCTTTACCTTTACCATTCCCTTTACCTTTACCTTTACTGGCCATTCTTCTCTGATTTATCATGCCATGCATTAATGCATTAATTAATCAGTAGCTAACTGTTAGTTACATACTGATCCTATGCTTGTTCATCATTAATAAATCACTACTTCATTATTTCATGGGAAAAGCTATATTAGTTTATGATTTGTTCTTGAGTTGTAAATGAGTTAAGTAATTTTGCCCCCTCAAATGGTCTTATCATTATTAACTAATTAGTTAACTGTTAACTAATATAGTGCCTGAATGGAGTACATGAACTGTCATGATTGATTAATGATGAATGAATATAGGATCAGTACTTAATACTTAGTTACTGGTTAATTAATGTATTAAGTAAGCATGCACTACTACATTATTCATGTCCCCTCAAGTAAAGTGGCCCCATCAGGTCTGCCAGCAACTATTATGTTTAAAATCAGGTAAACATCATGCATCTTAGTAATTCTAACATTTAGGCCAACAATAAGTGAATATCTTGATCCAGTGTGATGTTTGTACTCCTGTGCTTCCCATCCTGGTCCTCAGGAACCCATACAGTAAATGGTCTAGGTTTTTGCTCCCTCCCAGCTCCCTGCCAGACAGTCTGGAGCTTGAAGGGAGCAAAAACATGGACTGTCTGTGGGTCCCTGAGGACCGGATTGGCAAACACTGATGCCACGCCACATGTTGTTTGCATTAACAAGTGGGTGCCTAATAAACTGGCCGATTATTGTGTGAGAATGTGCTGTTCATGTTGCCAGCAAGTACTTATTTGTTTGCTGTTTCATCACACTAGGCAGTGCAAACAGAAGTATTCCATGTGCCTTCCTCAGACAAGAAAGCAGCTTTAATTTGAAGGCTGTATATTGTAAGTTGTGAGCATTAATGCAGTGTTTCAGTGATGTTGAGGGGGAGTGACTCTGGGAACAGAAGGAGGACAGACTTGCTCGATGGGATTTCAAATCAGACCCAGCATACACAGTATGTACATACACAGCGGAGCCACGCAAATCCATGAGCCGATGAAGCTAGCTCTCGGAGTCGGGAACCAGTACTTCTAAGAATGGGCTGAGAGACAGATAAGACCAGGATCACTTAGGGGTCTGTTAGTGAAGTGAGCGTCATTCACTGAGGTGGTGTTTGCTAAAGGACAGCCTATAGTCTGTCCCTCAAAGCACAGAAAGCAGGGCAGAGGACACACTGAATGGGGTGTTTCACTCATTCTGGTGCCGATGCTGCTGGGATACCATTATCTTTTTTCACAAATTTCCTCGGTCATGTGACAATAAAGATTCTGATTCTGATTAATATTATCTTATATTTGTTTTTACACCAGGTCAGGTCAGGTCAGGTTGGGGGGCATGCACTGGTGTAGCACGTTGCAGCACCCAATGTATGATGAAATACCTCAGGATCCTGGTTGGGGGACCCCCAGGTCGACGCGGTCCAGTCCCACCTTCTGGAAGTGCCCATCCATCTGCCACAGCCAGGTGTTACATGGGCATCCCCTTTGGCCTGGTCCAGCCACTTGGGTCCTCAGCAATGAGGATCCTGCGAACTGGATTATCTTCAGGGAACGGCGCCACATGGCTGTAGTGCCGTAAATGACACTCCCTCACAATACAAGTAATGTGCCTCATTCGGGACTCCTTGAGCAACCGCTTATTTGATATTCTGATATTGTAACTGATATTCCTGTTTGCAGTCAATAAGAACCCTCAGTGCCAGGAAACGGTCTATGGTAGATTTCTTAGGCACGAAAAAAGACTCCAGTCGCTGGTAGGCGAGCAAGTGATCACGGATCCAGTTCAGGATGACCCTAGCAAAGACATTACCCAACACTGAGAGCAGTGGTTTAATGAATTTATAAAACACACACACATATATATATATAGCTTACAATTACCTACTTCTTTTATTCCTGGCTTCAGTAATAAAACAGCTCCTGCTTTTAGGATTTTCATTTACTCACTAGCTCAGTTATTCAGCCAGTGGAGCAAAGACATCCATAAATTTAGGGTCCTCAGCTGAATGGTACAACAGGCAGGTTAAGCCCACAGTCCAAGGTCTAGTGAGGATGTCAGACTATCCACAGCTGTCATTTTACTGTGCAGGCATTAGATGACTGCAAACCTGTGGTTTTTCCGTTAAGCATGGAGAATCCTTGTGAATCTAGGAGACTCAGACCAGAGTTACAGTCTTTCAGGGTCAGCGCCCATCTGTCCCTCCCTTTCATGTACTTCCCCGTTTGGCCAGCAGGTGATGCTGGCCATCTTGTTCCCTCCTCTGTCTTCATGCTGGATCCTTGTGTGTTTTCCTTGCTCCCCAGACTACCATGTGGCTCAGTGGGTTGAGTGTGTGGCAAAGAGGCTATAACTCTCCAGTCATGGGTTTGAGGCTGACTTCAGATCCCCCTCATCTGTTCAATCACTTATCTGGTTTTCTGTTCCCCAGTGTTTTGTTAAAATTTTCTACGAATGGGCTGAACTTTGGGGGGATCCCATGAACTCTTTGCAAAAAGAATGGATCTTAGTTTTTCTGTCCTAGTTTTGCACTGCTTGTGTCCTGTTTGATTTTAGTTTTGCTTGTATTGATTCTTAGCCTTTCCTAGTGTAGTCAGCCCTCTTATGTTCCACAGTTTCTAGAGCAGTGTTTGTGCTAGTTAATTGTATTCCACCCCCACTGTTTCCTGTTAACGTGTTCCTTTTTGATTGGTTGATTTGATTATGAGTTATCCCTGTCATTTGTTTGCCCTGATTCCCTTTGTGTATCTAAGTGTTTCTAATGGAGTGTGCTTGGCCTTCAGAGCAAAGAGGCCATGTGGGTGAGGCCAGCACCATCATTTGATTCACTGTGCTTAGCAACATGGTTCATTTTTCTCTGGTTGAACTCCTGAGATCTGCTGCTGACTTAGACAGGGTTGTTTGGTCATAAAGACAGTGATATTGTACTTAGAACACAGGAAAGAATGCAGCCTTTGAGACTTAACTGGGCCTCCTTTAGGCCTAAACCTCTAACAGGCAATCATTGCCCATGTGGTTTGGAATCCTTTTTTATCTGTATGGCAGATGACAGAAGGAAAGTTTTGAGCATCCTGACCTGAGCAGTAATGGGATTCAGCATCATTAATGACTAGTCCACAGTAATTGGCGCTCTCACTCTGGTAGCAGGAAAAGGTTTGCGCAGGTGAATGTTGTGTTATTGAGCAGCATCATTAAACTCTAGCGGGCCAGCTGGATCTCCTTGTCATTGGCGCTTGCTCACTGCTGGTACTTTTCAGGAACCAGAATCTTTTTTCGGGACTTGGATCTTTTGTCGTGTTCACACTGCAGGAACATGGCCTGATTGCATACAATTCCTTGGAAGCAGTTCTGGAATCTTTTTTAGTACCTACTTGGTACCTTTTGTTCGAACACCACTACTGGGGAGGCTCTTACAGCCATAGCTTGCTGATTGGTTGACCACAAGCGCCGGCGCTAACATGGAAGTTACAAGGAAGTGCAGGAAAAGAGATAAATGTACTGGAGCAAAAACTGAGCAGGTTCTGCCTCCACTCTACAAAGAACTCGCAGTACCAGTATCCAGGCTGGCTATGATGTCCAGCAACTTTGGGGGGATCCCGTGAAGTCTCAGGATGTCCCACAGGGCAGCTCAATCAAGTCGAACGCTGCACAAAAACGAAGCAAATATAATTGGTTTTGTACTTCAATTACATTCAATGCATGAATGAGTACCTTTTTGTTGGCGTCTCCATATTTCTGCATCAGAAAATTCTATCTCTAACCAGTATACTTTTGCCTAATACCTGCAGCACTTATTAGCAGAATAACCTTTTTTGATTCTGTGGAAAGCAAAAGCTCTGTCTGATGGCCAGGTTTAATAATGAATTATAAACATGTCGCAGGTCATATAAATAAAACATAAATGAAATGCTGTGCCCTGTTTTGACCGCGAACAATCCTCCCAGTAAGTAACAAAACGACTTTCTAATCCACCTTCGTTCTGGCATGGTGCTGTAATTTCATATGAAATTACCTGTGAAGTTTAACCTACAAGTTTAGCATCTTCCATTCTTATTTGAGTCTGGTCTCTTTGCCTCTTTCGACTCCTCAACGTCTTTTTGATTCTGTGGCCTACAGTGAACGGTTTGCTTTGCCTCCTTTCTGACTGTCACCCGTGACCTTTGACCTTTGCTCGGTGGTTACACTGCGGTGTCGGTACCTCTCCCACCCCATCATTACATCACCGTCGCCAGCTCCCGCCTCTTAGCGCTGCCACTGCCACGCGCTCTCCCTGCGGTCCCGCTGCCACTGCCGCGCGCTCTCCCTGCGGTCCCGCTGCCGCGCGCTCTCCCCGCGGTCCCGCTGCCACTGCCGCGCGCTCTCCCCGCGGTCCCGCTGCCAGCCGCAGGAATGCACTGCTGACTGCGCCTCCCACAGGACTGTGGCATGACACTGTCTGACACGACACTTATATAAGTTTTAAAAAATTCACAGAGGTGTCTTTTTTTTTTTTTTTTAACATAATATGGATAAAGTAATGCATAATTACACTGACTTAATCCCCAAACCATTTCCTCTTTCCCAAAGAGCAGAAATATACTTGGGAAAAAAAGGCATTTCCATGAGAGAACACATAGAATCCTTAAGTTTTTACCTAGGAGCAATTTGGCTCTTAGCCTCTGCAGACATGTGTCACACAGAGCGGTGTTTCCCAAACCTGGTCCCTGTTCCCATGTTACATTATACCACAGTACGGCTGAACTCTGGAATCTGGTTGGTCAGAACAGTGTTGATTAATTTTCCATAACCGCCCATGCAGTTCCAGCCAGGCGAATCACAGTAGTAGATCAATGTGCGATTACAATCTTCAATTCTAACTGACATTACATAAAAAAATCAGACATAGACCACAATTTAATAATAGCAGAAACTATAAAAACAACAAAATTGCTACAAATCACTTAGACAACAACAGTGTTACAGGCTAATGACCAAAACCTGTGGTCGGTGATTTAACACTAGAATAATTTACTGATGTCATGCACTTGTAGTCAAGTCATACTTTACAGTTTTGTGTAACCTACCTAAACAGGATGCACATTGACTACATATTGGGTAGCTAAAATAATTTTGGGTACAAACATGTACACCAAATGTGTGGTAACCGTGGTTTAAGTGAATTAATGCACTTTGCAGACATGCATTTAAAAACATATCATGCATTGCTCTATATATATATATATATATATATATGTTTCGTTATATCACTTTAAAGTGTATAAAACGACATTTAAGCAGAATTTGGGAAGATGACAGCCGTTGTGCAAGTACTTGCAACCCTTTAGGCATGTAGTGACACATTTTTTTGATGCTGGGCACCTGTAAATATAAAAATTGAGGATCCCGCCAGGAAGCATTAGCAATACTAACTAGGAATGTGGACATTTCATTTTAATGGCCACTTCTCATTACTGGTGGGGTCAGTCAACAAAAGCAGTATGTCCCAGACTTAATGACATGCTGAAACCTCAGGATCACTGGATGTTTGATGGACCATCATGTTTAATGCACACCAGGGTCTGGTTGCCCAGGCATCACCTGAGCTGAATCAGAATCAGCCAGATGTTTCTACCCTGCTTTCCCATGATGTGATTCATCCATCTTCTAACTATTTATACTGGGCAGAGGGAGGGGGACCAGGGCTGCCTTTCCTGATAAGACTCAGCGTCTTACAAAGACTTGAAAGGTACAGTATACTTAACAAAGGATGTTGTAGGTACCATGTTGGAATGTTAAGGTACAGCTTAAGGTAGAACTTATGAATGACGTAGCGTTAAGAAGGCTTCTGGGAACTGGCCCAGGAGTCTATCTCAGGAAACACCATCTCTGTCACGTCCCGATGGTGCCGCTCCTCCTGTGTGCCACGCCCCCTCGTTAACCACGTGTGGAATTCCTATGTTACCAGCTGTGTCTAATCTTGTCTAATTGAGTTCCTGTATTTAAGTGCTTCCCTGTTAGTCTTTCCCCAGTCCTGTCATTGACGTTACTACCTGTGTTCTCATGCTCCGTATTGTTTTCCTAATACTGTAAATCCCCCGTTCCCTCTTCTTGCGGCTCCTTCTCCTACTTCCCTGGTCTGTGCTTCCTGTGTGGTGTGACTATCTATTTCATGTCAGATTTCCCATCAATTACATTTAAGACATTGCAACTCCGTAAGTGCATTCTTCATATGTGTCCTGCTGGTCAGTTAGCTAAGCATTCATTCCCAATAATTATAAGTCAGATTGTTTAAGTCAAACCATGGTGTGGGGAGAACATGCAAACTCCATACACCCAGAGTTTTGATTTCAGTCCCTAACCCTTGATGTGTGAAGCAACAGTGCTACACACCCTGTGACCCTCTGTCAAATTAAATTCCATTTTTACATAGCGTTTTTACCAACATGGTTGCCTCAACATACTTAACAATGAATTCAAAACTGCCTTGCCGCTTTCCACACCAACATTTCCAAGGTCTCAGGCCTCCATCTGTTCCTCACTCCCCTTGAGGGCCAAGAAGCAGCGATGGAGACATCCATATCAACGTCACAGCTACAGCACAGGCGTAGGTGCCTGGAATCCTGGAACCTGGATCCTCAAGCCACCCCTCAGCTCTTTACTACTGTATTATTTGGAGGGGAACTCAGGGTTCCTCACCCGTTCCATAAATAAACCGGTTTACAGAAAGCTCAATGACAAATCTGCTGACCTCGCATATTGCGAGTCTTCTCACTGCTGATGCAGCAAACGACTTGCAGACAGTGTCATGGCTGATTTGCAGCTGGCAAATGGCGATGGTGTCTAGATTGCTGGTAGTTTAACAGTAGATTACAGACACCTTTCCAGTGGATTACAGTTGAGACGTTATAATTATATACATGTATCCCTCAAATCTAAGAAATGTACGTATTAGGATAATAATCTGACTAGTTGCCAGTCATACGGCTGGGTGGGTTGGTAGGGGCTGGGACTTAATTAGAGGTGGGAACTGAAATAGAGAAAAGGTTGTTCTTTTTCTTCTGGTAGTTAGTTAGTTATCAGATGACTCCCATTAAATCTGGTCTTGCTGTTTAGGACAAACCCTTATTTTATATTAGTCCTTTTTACTAGGTTTACCAAAACCACTGCAAGATAGCCCATATAGATTGTTACCCCTTACTTTGACCATTACTGTGGTAGATTGGGGGTTGAGTGACTCCCTTGGATCTCCTAAGTAATGAAATAATGCAGGCTGCCAATTTTTGGTTAATGGATTGGCTAATCAACTTATGCCTATAGAAACCTGCAAGTTAATTGGCTAATGAGTGTATACCTATAAATGGGCTAATCAGCTAATAGCTATGGAGGTGTAGGTCTGCCACTTGACTAATGGCTATAAATCATGGATTGACTAATCAATTGATGACTATGAAATTAACGAGAAAGCAGCTTTTTAGTAATCCATCAGAAATACCAGGGCCAGGGAGTCTGGAGAGAGCAGGCCCTGGTTTAAGGGGGCCACCGTCAGACTTCTACAGTTAGGCCCAGACGTTATGCCTGCTTACTTCCTGTTTCCCAATGGTTTGTGGGTACAGACGTCCATATGGCATCAGCAATGTAAACAAAGTCATCATGATCTATAAAAAACAAACATTCACATGCAGACTATGCATGACAAGCGTAGATTAAGTGAAAGCATTTCTCAACCTGTATGCCGTGTATGTATGTGTGTATAAACTAAGTAAAATAAGCTCATGTATTAAGAGTAAAATAACAAATGTATTTTAAGTGGCTCAGATGAAGACAATTTAATTGTCCAATAGGATTTAAGCGCGCTTGTCACGTGATCAAAAGCAGCCAAGAATAAGACCGCCCTACAACGGACACCCGTTCATGTACATTATGTTTCACAATTTGCAAACTGCTGTGTAGTAAATAGACAAGATCGTGGACACATTTTTTGAAGAAAACATACTCGATCCTGAACCAGCAGGTTAAGAAAAATGTGATACGTGTTATTGGTAAGAGCCTATATGTGTTAATGAGTGGTGTGCTCTGGGATAATTAACTTGTGAAAAGTATGCTGTGGGGGAGAAAAGGTTGGAAAAGACTCCTGTAAGATCTGTGGAGACTAATGAGGCCACAACTATATCATTAAGGCTTAGTTTATAAGTAAATGCTTTTTGCATGTTGGTGCTTCGAGCGTCGCTTTGGATGTCACGGCTTTTTAAGAAACACACACATGCTTTATTAAAGTAAAACTGAACTAAGGAACAGGACATTTCCATGTTATTCCGGCTGATATTTGTTTATTCGAGTTAGTCCAGGTATTGGATCGAACATTTGAGGTTGGATGTCCGCTGTCATGGGGGCTTGGGTCATTATGTAGATGGAATAATGCACTACTGGGGCACAGATAAGGGTGTAAAAAAAGCAGGACTGATGTGGATTATTCAAGTCCGTGTGGCCTCCAGGTAGCCACTGTCGCAGGGTCTGCATTGATCCGTTGAAAGAAGCAGCAGCACGAGGCAGCACTATACTACATAAAGGCATTTCCGTCTCCAGGAGTGCCTAAGCTCTAAAACCACCAACCTCTTAGGTAGCTAAATTCTCCAGGGCTTTCTAGCGTAAAGCATTTATCTACCGCCTATTCATCAGCTATTTCTGGATTCTGCCACTAGTCACCAAGTGATTCAATGACTCATTGATACCCAAACAGAAATTACCTTGTGCATGGAGGCTCAAGAGAAAATAATTTGTGGTGTACATAGTGGAAGATTGTGAAGCAAAATTATACACAGGTGGAGAAGAGACGCATACCCATCACACCAAAGGCTCATGGAAATCAGACCCATACATGCACGATACTTTATCTCTTGGTGAAAAAAACAAGCGATGCAGGCAGAATTGAAAGTGTATGCACAGTGTGTATGGCTTTTGTGAGATAAAATTCTGGCGCAAAATGTTCTCACAAAAACTGTGAAAACAGGTAGAGGACCATCCTGATAAAGTTTATCACTTTATCACTTGCTTAGAAAAGTGAAGGTGCCTATTTTAAAATAAATATTCATTTTGTTGGAATGGCCAGCAGTTAAAAAGGAAGTCCCCACAGACACATAGACTTGTGTGTGTGAGGCGCTTTGGATCATATATGTGTCGTTGTATCTGTATTATATTATATTTTTAATGGCAAGTGACTGAATGAATGACAGTCTTTGTAAAAACATTTGTCATAACTGACTAACAACTGCTGAGAGAAAGTCCTTTACAGACATCTTCATTAAACTTCATTTCGGTCTATTTTCGGGCCATCCTGAATTTAGTGGATCCAGCCTCACAGGTGGCCATAGTCCATCCAGTACCACCTTCCCAGAATACCTCTCAGCGGTTCTGCGCCGCACCACAGAATGTGTGCCCTGGTGACAAGAAGTCCCTCCCTCTTGGCTGTAATATCCATTATGATTGGCTCACAGCACAGAGTGACACTGATAGGCAGGTTCCAGAGCCTACAGTAGTCTTACAAAAATTAGCTTTCTTTTCGCAAGAGCAAAAATAGGCCCAAGTCTGCTTTCAGCTCCAAAGCAGACTTCACCACCGGTGTTTGACCACCTGATGACCTGTCAAACCTTCGGTTCTGTTTTCCAAGCTCATTGCTCCTCTATCCATCTGTTTTTTTTGTTTGTTTGTTTTTTTGCTTTTTGTTGTTCTCTAACCTTCCTGTATATTTCCTTTTAGACTTAAGTAAGTGGGATTCGGAGACTTGCCAGAAACAAGCGTGAATCATTCAGTGGATAAGCCATATAGGAGCATCCTGCTTTTACTTTAGAGAAACATTAGTTTCCCACAGTTTGGGGGTCACGCAGACAGGTGCAGGACACTGATGTCCATTAGTCTCTGTGGGCCCTAGAGGATGATGGGACATGGGTCAGGGGGTTGCCAGGTGTGACAGTGTGTCTTTCTCAGGGCTGTCCAGGCAGAGCAAGCAGTTTCTGTCCCTAATGCAGACCATGTTTTCAGCTTCTTTATCTAACCACCGCTTTTGTTCTGAAGGTGGGCACTTTTTCATGGAGGCAAAGGTTCATCATATAAATGCACAGCTGGCAGCGTCCAATCAGGCATGCTTTTAGAATTTGCTTTCCTTTCATTGGCTAATTTCCAAGTATTGAAGCCACAGCCCTCGTCCCACCCATTCAGGAATGAGCTCCTAAGGAGAGGGGCGGGGTGGTGGGCGGTCAGGGGGTGGAGCCCGGGCTGGAGGAGGGGCCTGTGGGGGTGGGGGCAAAGTGCCAGTTGGTGAGGGTGGGGGGAGAGCTCGGTTTGGTGCAGGAGGGGTGATGGTGGATGGTGGGGGCGTGGTAGGCAGGGGAGGCAGCGTGGAGGTGGGGGAAGCTGGAGGAGACGGGCTGTATCCGCAGGGGGCTGGGGGCAGCGTGCCCTGTGGGGCCGGGTGGCCGTCGCTGTAGGGCACGCTGTAGATGGGGTTGGGTCGCTGGTTGTAGTGTGGGTACCGGGGCGGTGGGCTGGACCTCACACGACTGAAGCTGATGCAGCGGCCCTGGAATGACACAGAGGGTGTTTCTCAATATCCGTACTTGATCATACTTGTGTTCTCGTACACCCGTTCTACATCATCATCTACTGCTGAAGACCAGTTCCAATACTAAGATCACAAGTACAGAGTGCGGTAAAGATCCCCAGATGTCATTCTTGCCCCGCCCCAAATATCAAGGATACACTGGTTGCATCCTCACCAAGTGGGACCAATCCCATGATTCATTGCGCCCCAAGTTCGTTCTTAGGAGGTAAGTTAGCACAACCATTCTTGCCAAGACCACAAGTATGATCTCTGCGTTCTTGGTATTAAAAAAACAGGCAAAGAGTGGAGAGGGAAGTCGATCAGGAGATCACATCCTGGACACGAGACTCTAGCTGCAAAACTGGCTTGGATAAACACACATAAGCAAGGTCACATGGCTTGGCGATAACCTCAATGACTCAGTGTCCTCAAAACCGAGGAAGTGTCTGCCCTCTGGCACACCCTCCTTAAGCAGCTTAAGATTCCACTGTTTCCCTCTTCACAAGAGCCGCAAGTCTTACTGAAGGTGTCCCAAGACCGGCTGAAGGGTGCAGGAGGCCTTACTGTCCTGATCCTGCTTCTGGGGGCCCCATCTGCACCCTGGATTTTAATGGCATTGCTTTGACTGAGCTGGTGAAATAGTGAACCAGAAGACTGAAATAACATTGAAGAGAAAGTGCTGTTTGGGGACCAGCTATATCCTTCAGTTATTATAACTTGTATAACAATGTAGAATTGATTAATGTGAACTATATCCAATACTAATTTAATCTTTTGTTTGTTTAATAAAGGACCAAATAATGGGGACATAGGCTATTCGATATTCATGTATGCAATTTTCAGTTTTTTTATGATTACTGATATGAACAGTATCCATCATTCCTTTTACATTAATTGTACAATCAAAACTGTTTTGAATTAATGCAGAGCAATCGGGGCGTAATAACAAAGAGGTAAGAGCAGCAGTTCAGCTGAGCAAATTTACTGTTTTGCCCATTTATGGAAGTACCTGACGTATTGAAGCCAATGAGAGCCCACCGGGCCTCGAACCTGCAACCTAATGTACACAAATGTTACTCTGCACCATAAATCTGTAGCATATAACACGTGTGTGTAGACAGGATTCCAAATAACCGCACAGCGCGAGGCTTGTGCCGTCGCAGTGAGTGATCACCAGGTCTGGGTTTACAATTAAAGCCAGCTGGCCTTGTTAGCTTAGCCATCATGTTAGAGCTTTTCAGTAGAGTGTCATCTGGGATGATTGAGGGGAGTGTTGGAGAAGAGATCCAAACTGGGAGGGGGGGGGGGCTTCTGTGTCTTTGGCTTGGCTATGAGTTTAAATCAGCTGAGCTCCTGTTTGTTTGAACCGGGTTTATCATTATTTGTTTACCAGGAAGCTGACTCTGCCAAGCAGAGGCCCAGAATGGTTAACAAATGTTCAGATTCTTATTTGGCTAGTAGGAAAAGGCAGAGAATCGTATAGAGGGAGATATATATCCATCTTACTTACATCATGCCTGCATCTATCAGCCTACAGCCTAAATCCACCCATTCATAAGGGAAATGGGGGGAACTGTCAGACTTTAGAGTTTAATAGCTTTTGCAGATCTGACTTCATTCCTTTTGCCTTTGGTTACCCAGCATGCCTTGCTCCTGTGGGCTTAATTCCTCATGTTTGTGGCCTTTTCCATGGTATTATCTATAGCAGGAGGAGGGTTTCTGCTGGGGGCCCTTGTGGAGACCCGCATCTCAGACTAAGTACAGGAAGAGAGAATTTCTAAGATGTCTAAGGGTTGGGGGGGGGGGGCGAATTTACAGTCATGTATCTGCATACATTCTCCTCTGCACTTAACTGGTCTGACTGGCGACATGCAGGCTTCTTTCACTTGCCAAGACCCTGTATGGTGGGGTTTTATTGAAAATGAAATACAGTTTCTATCCCATATTGCACTGTTGGCACCCCTCTGACCTCACAACATCCCCTGTCCATTTCTCATATCCTTTCAAATGTATCTACATACCACTAATACCTTAGTGTGCAGAAGAGAAACATTGCATTTTTAGCGGTTAGGCTGCACATTAATAATAACGTTGGCATTTTTTTATTAGGCAAATGCTTTTGCGCGAGGTAACATGCAGGTGAGGCAGATGCAACAGAAGCGTTCAGCTGTCAAACGGCCAAATAGGTAAAGGAACCAGTAACAAGAACAACAAAACCAAGAACTACATGAAAAACACAATAGAATCTAATATCAGGCAAGCTAATCAAAAAAGTAACAGCAAGCGATTAGCCATTAGATGCCTTATTCATTTTCTTAAGGAATTCTGATGAGTCAAATACCAGAAGGAGCTGCTGAGATCTCCCCGCACCAAGCATGCTGACTTACGTAACAGGCATTGTGTCATGATATCTAAAAGTAAATAAAATTTAGTGTGAGCAGGGACAGACGGAGAGGGTGTACAGAAGATGGGCTGAATCATAGCATGGGGTGAATGTTAAGCCAGATTTGTGTTTTCAGATAAGCTGGACAGACATGCCACAGTAAAAGTTTGTGCCGTCGTACTCTTGGCTGACAGCAGTAGCCTCACCTTGTCTCCGGGCTGGGGTCTCATCACGGACACGCACTCATAGCACCTCCTCAGGAGGGTCCACAGGTAGTCCAGCTTCCCCTGAACACAGTGTGGTGTGAGAAGTTCATCATGAGGGCCACTTACAGCACACACTCCTCGTGAGGCGATATTATTGGAAAATGAGGGACACGTGATACATGTCTGTGTAAATCATCTCCATCCTAGGCAACCGTCATGGGCTCCAACCTTCATCCAGCATCCAGCCTCAGGTTGTGCTCGTATCCAGAAGGTCACTGGCTCAAGTGAGGCTTTGGATTTGCTAAATAAGCGTTGAAGTATGTGTGGCGGCATTTACACACTTGTTAGCACTTGTCATCTTCTATTATGTTCAGTGACATTTCAACCAATTTCTTCAGCTTGAAAGCTTCCGAGAAGCTTTTAGTAAGACTTTATTTATGGGTACGTTCATGCTTGTGACATTTGATTGATGTCATTTATTTGTCATGGGAATTTACATTTAATCCAGTGGACTTTTTCAGTTGTCGTCAAGTGGGCTGTTGGACAACGTTACTGGTCTACAAACTCAGCACAGCTCCATCCAAACCAGATCAGAACATCCATTTGTGGAGTAATTCAGAACCGTTCTAACCCACTTCAGCCATTGTGTTGGAAGTCTACTGTTAGATCTGCTAAATGTTATGATTTAGCCCTGCTAACCTAAAGATTTTTAGTTTTTCACTGAAGATCTGGCATAGAGATGGCCACACCCACCTTGATAGGGGAGTACCACTTGCGGGAGGTCTGCGGCTTTCGTGTGCCGTTGTTGAGCGTCCACAGAGAGAACTCCTCAGGCTCCCACTCTGGCATGGTCACACGGGCGTTCTTGGCTTTCTCCAGTTTGGCTCCCTCCTCCGTGGACCCCTTGTCTCCCCAGCGCACCTGCATGTGGAACACAGCCATGAGACTCCAACCCCAAGCCCTAAACCCCCACCCCACTCGCAGGTTGTCATCTCCCTCCCCTCACCTCCATCCGCTTGATCCCGCCCACTCCCCGCCCCCCGTAGTAGGAGGCGTCTACCATCGGCCATTTTTTCTTGGGCATTCTGTCATCCTCCTCATCCTAAGGCACAAAACAGAGTCATAGATGGGGGGCAGTGAGTCCCGTGGGGATTATATTCAAAGGGTTGCAGGCAAAGCTAAATACATCTGACTTTCAGCCTGTCTGACATTCAGCCTGTCTGACATTCAGCCTGTCTGACATTCAGCCTGTCTGACTTTCAGCGTGTGGAGTCTGAGGCTGTTTGCGAACCCGTTTTAATGCTTGTCTCCCTGTTTCTGTTGTCCTTCCCCGCTGTGATATGGTCCTCTTTTAGGTGATGTGTTTCGTGTCCATCAGCTGTGTGCAAAAAGCTGTAAATGTGATCTATTACCGACTGTGTTTACAGATTGGTTTCCCAGTTGTTATTTACCAGGGAAACACAGGAATAAGCTCCCCCATCTCCCATTATGTTTCATAAAAGGCCAAATAGTTGATTATATTTATTGTCTCAGTTACTAAACCTGCTGGAGTGCTGGAGGAAGGATATAAGGATGAGAGGAGCAGGTGGAAGGGAAACGGTTTGGCCCTGAGTCCCGCCTGCTCCTGAAAGACGCTGGAATGTAATGGTTTCAAAGCAGCTTTTCCTCCAAGAATCAATCCGTGCAAATTGTTTATTTTTTTAAAGAACAGGATCCATTTAATAGCTCCAGGTCTCCACCACGGCTGAATTCCTCAGTGCTTCTTAGTCTTGGAAGACGTGCCTCTATTCTCTGGCATTTCCTGTTTTTAGAATTAATTTCTAGACAGTTCAGCGATTTGCTGCTATTTTGGAAGCAATTTGGAAAGAGGCACGTTTTCAATTCAGCTGAAGGTTCCCCCACTGTGAAATTAATTGTTCTTACTAAATCGTACTAAGCCTTTCGCTAAATAACAACAAAGATTAGAATTAATCCATCACAAGAGGTTTGTCATCGTCTGGGGTATTATTATTTTTAATGACATGATGAGTACACATAATAACACACTCAGAAATTGCATTATTATTTATTTATTGGCTTCTTTTGGCGAGAGCTTGGTTTTTAAATTACAGCCTATTTGTCCAAAGTCCTTCACCGCTACACCAGCTCCTGTCCAGCCCATTGTCATCGGGGTATTTTTGTGACACTGTTCATCCTCAGTCATTATCAGCTTAACGCAGCAGAAACTGTCACTTTAGCCTTGGCTTGGGTCACATCACAGACACCACATTAAGGAGCCCACACACACCTTTTTGTGAGACAATCCAAGCTTGGACCTCATCTCATTTAATAGCAGGACCTTCTGCATGAGGACATAACCAACTAATAACTCACTACTTAGAGCAGAAAATCGTTCCTCTTCTAAGTACTCGCCATCTTATTCAAGTTAGCAATTATTCCCCATTCCTTCAACTTGACATTGAAATAATAGATTGTACAGTTCATTTTATTGCTACAGTTCCATTATCTTGGTTGTGTTTTCCATAAAAACACAGACATTTTTGAAAGCAGACTTAAAATTCCTGATGTCTCTATATGACGTTTTACTGTACTTTATGGCATCCTAATACCATGTGATATCATTAGGAATGCAAGTAAATGAATTCATTAATTAAGAGCAGATGGATTAGGAAAGGCTTGTATATATCTCCTCAGATAGCTGTCCAAATTAGGTCATGTTAACGTTGTTATTCATGGAATTTGGGCTCAGACCCAGTGGCGACAGCATCGACCAGTCGGTTGGTCTCTCTAATGGAATTTTTGAAGTTTAACCAAGTTCCAGTGTAGGGCCCAGTGTAGGGCTAACAGTCAAAATAAACTATTACAACTAAACCAACCTGCAAATTCTAACTGACCAACAGTGGCCCAAAATAACTGGAGACATGACATTTATTTTAGTGATCACAAACTCATGGATTCCATTTTGCATCCAGACCGAACTACAATTGAATCAGGACCATATGACTGATTGCAAAGGGAAATGCTTCCCTAAAGGGTACAAAGCAGACAACATCCTTCATGGGACGGTATTTCATCACAAGGCACATTGCCTGCGTGGGACAGACAAGACAACAATTTAGCTGTGACATAACTTGAGCGTCCATATCAAGTGACACCTGGTGGCAGAGAGTGGAATTGTGCTGGAAAAAAACTGATAAAATAAAACATTAAGTGTTGCTCACCGAACTGTCTTCCTCAACATGGGGTGGGGGCTCATGTATGATCTGTAGGAGGGAATGAGAGATAGAAAGAGAGGAATATAGATTCTGTCCATTACTACCCCTTAACCCCAGGTAACTTCAAAACAGAAATAGGAATTCAACCACTGATTCTAGACGACTGGCTTCCAGACGACTGATGTTTAAATACTCATGTATTGTTTATATCGTCATTTCTTTGGAAGATTTTCTTCCAGGCATGATGTTACATAAATTGAATCATGCATTTTCTTTGCCACTTCTGCTTTCCGTTTTTAATTCCTATCTCGAATAGTGCTCCGGAAAATTACACGCAGCTGTTCTGGAGTAATAAAATGTTATGGGGAAGAAGAGAGATCACTCATTTTCAATATGTCAGCATTTTAAAGTGCACAGCTCTCCATCTTCCAGGTTCTAGCATGGACCAAGCTTCAGCCTGAAAAGCGGCATGACGGAAGAGGCTCACTGGGGCGATATACACAGCAATAACGTGGCTGCCAATCTGACCCCTCCCCCACTAACTCCTGAAAAAGCTCCTCAAATACCGAAATCCAAGTCTGTATCTCATCGAAACACAAGCCTGTTTTCCAGAACCGTTCTGGGCGAAGGTGTCAACCCCAAATTTTGAATTTCATAAAATGCTCCTCAGCTGAGGAATGTGAGGGTTATAGCTCTGTTTTCCAATGACCAAACATTTCCTTACCAGATTATTATCCAAGTCAATAAATTAACATTTTACGGTTCTACCACTTTGGATTGATTCTCCTGAAGGTCTGAGATCCATAGCAGCAAATGCTTCCTCTTGGTCCAGAATCATAGTCTTCTCCTACATTGACCCAACCACCCCCCCAACCACCCCCACAGCTAACACTGCCAACCACTTAGCATGACCTTTGACGGCCAACTCACCACGGTGCAGCACAGGGGCCAGAACCACCAGAGTAGGGCCATGATAAGCAGGAGCATCAGGATGAGCAGGGCGATGGCCAGGATCGTCCCATCTGACTGTTGGGGGGGGGGGGGGAGCAGGAATGCAAGCATGACAGAAATCTGGGTCACAGCAACTGCACTCAAATGAACTCTATGTGGCTAGCATACTGAGGGTTGGGTACCCAGCAGCAGTTTTCTACAGGACTCCCCCTGGAATTGATTGCTTTCTCTCCTCTTTTGCATTCTGTTCGCCTCACACTTCTTTATAATTGCATTCTAACTTAATTAAAACCTGTCGGCTGTGCTTCACATTAATTTGTTTTAGCATTAATACGTTTAGCTTAAATGCTCTGAGGTGGCAGAAAGAGGAAATGCATCATCTGGAGGGAGGGGCCTGTACTCACACAGCCGACGGTGGTGATGGTGACGGAGCTGGAGATGAAGCTCAAACCATTATTCATGCTGACGTAGAGTGAGGCTGCCCTGGGGAGGGATTGGAAGAAAATGGGCAGATAAAGGAGGAGGGAGAGAAGGAGAGGGGGGCACTTTGGACTCACAGACACAAGATAAAAATTTCAGTTTGTCAGCGACAAGGACAGTGACCAAGCAGTTTTTAATGAGAATGAGGGTGACTGTGGGATGAAATGGGGGGGTATTTAAAAATAACGATGTCACTTACGATCCGACCTCCTGCAACACTGGAGTGGGACATAGGAGGTAGGTGTCCCTCACCACCATAGGTCTCTTCACTGATGGGACAGAGGAGAGAGGGCCCTCGGGGTTATGAACTTGTCACAGTGATAGTCTCTGATCAAATCTTCACACGCAGTGGCCTATACAGCTAAAAGCTGATTGGCCCCCAGAGTATCCCCTCCCCTGTCACTCACCGGTTCAAAACATATCATTGGCTAATGATAAGACTGGACCTTCTATACGAATAATGGCCCCTCTTATGCATTCTAGAATTGCCCTGCTCACGCGAAAAGCCCTGGTTCTCCTCTATAACTGCGAGGTTCTGAGTGCGGCAGGATTTAAACCTCTACCGACATTCTGAAGTGAAAGCCAAGCTTGGCCCTCAAGTGAAAACAGGCAGAAGTGGTCCCCTGGGGGGGGGGGGGCGGGGGGGGGGGGGGGGGGGGGGGGGGGGGG
>JAODLD010000124.1:19800237-19812807 GCA_026781065.1 Mormyrops boulengeri
ACAATTTTAACCTGTTCTGGAAACTGTTACAGGATGGACGGGGTTCATTTAAACAAAGTGGGGGTGCATATGGTTACGCTAACTCGACCTATGGCCCCCACCGCTGGAATACAGGAAGGGTTAAAATAAAAAAAAGAAAGCTTCACTCTTCTCCCCAGGACAACAAGAACAATGACATCACCGCTGACCATTCCTACCCTACCCTGACCATCCATTTTCCATACCTGTTTGTCAGTGTCACCGGTAGGCCCATCATAACTACTTTTGTTGAGTGACATATTGTCACAGAAATAATTGTGATAAATTATATTATTGTCATTTTAAGACCAGTTTACTCCACTGATATAAGGGTAATATAATAGCATAATAAGGCAAGTGCACCTTTTTCAAAGAACAATTAACTTTTAATTCTTAAGAATATTCAGACATTGGAATTGGAATGTCAAAAAAAATGCAAATATCCTAAATAAAACAACACAACCAAAAAAATGATTACATTTGCTTTGTTAACAAATATTGCGCTAAAATACGAAACATTTGCCAGAGGGGTTAAGAGAGTCATTTATTCCTTAATTAACAAGCGAACAAACTGTCGATATAGTTTTGAAAAGTAACGAAAATAGCGGATTTGAAGAATGGTTGACTGACAAAATCCAGAAATAGCAGCATTTGATTCTTGGCTACAGTATTATAAAGAATCCCAGATGGCTACAAACTAAAATAAAATAAGTTGTTGTTCTACCGACTGTATCATACATCACGAAATTGGCTAAATAATAGCTGTGTAAGTATCAGAAAGTAAGATAAGGAAATTGAAAAGAATAAGTATCATGTCGTTTTTAAATTTGCACTTAAATACATGGATATATTCTTTGTCGCTCGTTCTATTTAGCTATAATGCATTCCCTTTGAAATAAATAAATCAAAAATAAAACCGAAAAAACGTGGAAAACCGGGCTACCTTTTGCAGCTCAGAAAAACCCCCTCTTTAACCACCTATATAGGTCTAACTTGCGAATTCTGGTTTTGAAGGAGCATGCAGAAGAGTTATTTCCAGTCACAGCTCCTGAGACAACACTAATAAATACAAAAAGGAGGACGGAACAGAAAGCGGAAACATTGCTGCCTCGAAAGAGTTAAAATAATTACGGTACGTAAAATGCGCAGAGGTCTCGTGCACGTGTTAGGGAACCTCGCGTGAACAACGCCTCTGGAGTCACATATTACGACGACCACGTGAGTCAGCCCTGAGCCCCGCTTACGACTGAGAGCAGACAAGAGGGCAGAACAGCACGACTGGCTAAAATGTTGCTGACATTCATTCTTATGTAACACGTATAACACCTGCGGCAGCAACGCAATTTAACAATATCGACGTCAGAAAAAATGATCGAGGTCATGTCCATATATTGTGAGATAAGGCAACAAAGTAATTATCAGAGTTAGGTAATTCAAGTCTAGAGAAACAAAATAACGGTCTGGACATTTACTCTCTAGACCTGAATTATCCAACTGAATTATAGTGACAGGCCTAGTCGAGGGGGTTTGTGGCCTATCCTGGAAGCTACAGTACTGGTGCAAGACAGGCACCAACCTTAGCATGTTTTTGGACTGTGGGGGGAACCTGGAGAACCCAGAGGAAACCCCACAGCTGCATGGAAAGATCATGCCAACTCCACACACATGGAGCCAGGGAGGAATTAGGGTAAACCATATCTCAAAATTCCCTTAGTGGACTGTGTCCTGTGACAGACATGTGTCTTGTTCAGAGTTGCCAAGTGTCCTAATTCAGATTCCTAATTCTCCCAAAACTGGTGCAGTGCAATGTTATTTTTGTGAAATTGACTTCAGCTGTTTTCTCGCACGTAGCTCACTGGAAATATAGCCAGTGCGGAATTTCAGTAAGCACCATGACTCTATTCAGGTTATATAGCGTAGAGCCTGTGATTAGATGGTTGTTGATTCAAATCCCCTGACTGGCAAAATTATGTCATTGATGGCATAGTAAGATGGAGATTAAAAAGAAAAGTGTAGATCACATGTAGACATTCATTGTGCTATGCCTTTAATCGAGGACCTGGGGCCTGTTTCAAGAAGCAGGATTTCTTGCATTACTGGATAACTTATTGCATTTAAGGTAGCCAGAGCTAAATGTTAGTGAATGAAGATAAAGTATATTTACCCCAGACTCCCTTACATCCAACAAGTTATCTGGCTAAGCAAGAAATCCTGCTTAGTGAAACAGGCCCCAAAACAAGTCAAGGGATGTTTTTTTCATTTACGAACTATCACCTTCCAACCATCTTTCCAATACAGACTTGTTGACTATCATTTAAAATGCCAAATAAATTTTATTTTATGATTCAGCTGTTTGGCATTTTTTCAAGAGAATTTCACAATAACAAGAGAATTTCACATTTCCAAACAGGAAAAAAAAATAGTAATGATGATTACACCAATTAAGCCTACACCAATGCAACAGGTTAAAGTAAAAAATAACTAACACATGCATTTCACATGACTTTCAGGTGAAATTGACTTTGAGTTCCCCGATCTACTCAACTTCATGAATAATTAGCAAAAATTGTCACTCATTAGAAACACTACGCATTTACCCAACCCTTATGATTCAGATCTCCAGTGTTTCATATGTGAAAATTTTGATTTAAAAATGGGTGATGTGGGGATGTGCTTGAGCACCTTATCCCTGGTGATGAATTTTGCTGGGGTGCGGGGGCGAGGGGGGTTGCTCAAGCTTGCCACCTGGGCTTCGACCAGCGCTGCATTTCAGCATCTGTGCCTCAAGAAGGTTCTGCATGGTCCTGGTGAGGGCTCTGATGTGTGGCACCTTTTCCAGGAATGGCGACTGCTGGTATACTGGAACTCAAGACGCAAACAGGGACCACTGGTTTCCCCTTGGGTGGATAAACCCTCATGTCTGTAGTTGGGTCTAAAACATCTGGAAGTGGTTTAGCGAACTTAGTCTGCTGTGTGATTATATTATCTACAACTAATGTCCAGTGAGACATTAATCTTTCTCGTTATATTCACATGCTTTTCCTGGTGACTGTATCACTCCTGCATTGTTAATTAACAGCCTTTTAACATTGCATAGCAAATCCACAAAATTAAGGAGAATCTGTATTTTACGTTGCTGCACTTGCTTCTATTTCGCTATTTGATGTGACATATGTGAACATGACGCAACAGTCTCCACCGCAAACAAATGGGAAGGGTCAGAGGCCGGTGGAGGTGGCTCATTGATCGCTTTCGCATGTAGTGTACAGTCTGCCCTGTTGACATGTAGTATTACTTAAGAACAACCCCGATTTGACGTTGTGGAGGTGTCCTTTTGGAAAGGCGGCAGATAGATGCAGTTTGCAGTCATTCACATGGATGCTTTGTATGTCACCCGATAAACACTATTCGTTGATACAAGGATATTTACCAAGAGTATTCAGGGTACAGTATTATTCTGTTGATCGTTACTCCAGGGCCACCCGCTATAAGGCTGCATGTCTCAGTGACGCGCAAGCCGCAAGCTGGTCAGCGCAGGGACATCTGATTCTGTGCAGCGCACCTGAGAGAGAAGCTGCGTCGCTATACGACCCACTGCGGCTGGCAGCGAAACCGAATTTAAGGGTATGTTTCTAAAAACTTCCATGCAATTTATTTCTGCGATTTTGCAATAAGCGGTAGTTTCTGTCTTCTGCGTATGGATTGTGGAGCATGTATCCAAATTCATAGTATTAATTCACTCAAGACTGGCACAGTGCAGTATTATTTTTGTGAGATCAATTTTTTTTTTCTCGCGCGAAACTCACTGGAGGGATTTTGACAAGTTCAAGTTGTCTCATCAAAACCGTACTTATGGAGTAGCTGAGGAAAAGAACAATTTAAAATGTAAGCCGTACATTGTGATTATTCGCTTAGTTTCTTCTTGAGTGATGCTGTGCTTCCCGGCATATATTCAATTTATCTTGCATAAACTGTAGTTACAAGCCGATGCGTGCAGGTTTCCTGCTCATAACGCTATTCTCTGTCGGGATAAATATCTGATGTGCCTTAAAAACGCGTTACCTCTCGGTGATATGAAAGTATTAATTGTACTAAGTCTGAAACTACACAAACATGCCTATTATACCCAGCTCAGACCTTTAGGGATTTAACTTACTGCACAAACTGTAAAGCGCAGCACCGATGTTAAAACCAATCAAAGCAGATGCGTCATTTTCTTATATTAATGTAATGTTTTTAAAGCGTACGGTTTCATCAGACGGAAATTAAATGTATTTCTAATTGCCACAACAGCACATTCCTGCTGTGACATGAACATTTGGGTTACGACTCCAGGTCTTTAAAGCCCGCTATAGTTTTTTCATCGGCGGATAATGCGGGAGGGTAGAGAGGGTTAGCCCGTGGAGGTCAATAAAAACAGGGACGCCGCTCGGCTGCAGTGACATTTCTTCACTTTTTGCACAGAATCACTCTGCATAAATTCAGGGTAGACCCGCCCCCCTTCTTGGTCATTTATTAATGGTTAATATTAGTTGTTAATGGTGCAAGAGCTTCTCGGTGCCGGGATTATTATGCTGAAAAGAATGAACGGCAAAGAGCGTAAGGAATAACTCATCAAAAAAGTCGTCTGCTTCCAGGTAAGTTAAATTACTTACTTTTCATCCGTGTATGTCGCCTGCCTATAGAAGCATGTACCGTTATGGTTCTTTCAAAATTACTTCCTGAAATCGACTATTTCTTAAATAATTGGCATAATTCTCACGTAGTTAAAATCCGCCAAGGATACCGCGTTAGTGCTGGTTATAGACAACTCTGCGGTGCTCTAGCGCCCCCTAATGTGCATCTCCTCCCGTAGGTGTGGCCATGGAGAATGAGTCCATGGTGAATGCCAGTCAGGGGGTGCTGCCATGGCACAACGACACCTATCTGCCGTATTACCTGCACTCCACAGGTGTGGCGGCCGGCTACATCCTGTCCTACCTTCTGGTATTGCTGCTGTGTGTGGGCGGGAACGGCCTGGTCTGCCTGGTGGTGCTCCGAAATCGCAACATGCGCACTGTCACCAACATCTTCATATTCAACCTGGCCATCAGTGATCTGCTGGTGGGGGTCTTCTGTATTCCCACCACCCTGATCGACAGTCTCATCACAGGTGTGGTGCCTGACCGGATTGGGTGGAGGAGGGAGAGGGGAGTGATACTTCGTGTTCACCCAGAACGACTTCAGAACTGGTAGCTACAGGTCAGTGTTTCCCAAACTGGTGATGCGGGGCCCCCAGACAGTCCACGGTTTTGCTTAGGAGCTGTGAGGGAGCAAAAATGTGGACCGTCTGGCAGGGAGCAAAAACATGGTCCATCTGGTTTGGAGCTGGGAGGGAGCAAAAATGTGGACCGTCTGGTAGGGAGCTGGGAGGGAGTAAAAATGTGGACTGGCTGAAGGTCCCCAAGGACCGGCTTGGGAAACACTGATCCGGGTAGTCCTATTCCAAGCTGAGGAAACTGTTAATTCCCAAAATGCCCATTGTCACCTTCTTTATGACAGTGTATATGTTTGATGCCAGAGTGTTGATGTGGAACAGAAGCTGAATGTATGTAGGCTGTTGCTACCAGTTGCCGTTAAATTCAGTCAAATTATTTGCATTTAAAATCTGCTATTATTCCCAAATCCTTTTGTCAGTCCCCGGTATAACAGCTGGGTATTTGCTGAAGCAATTTTGGCTTTTTTTTTCAATAATAAGTGTCCCACCCTAAACCAGGCTTTTTGAACAAGTATTATCTAGTTACTGTACAATTCTTGCTGCATTCTTGCTGGCTTCAGAGTCAACCATATAAAGAAGGTAGACAATAAAGAATTTGACTAGCTGGTCTCCTGCGTATGTCTGTGTTTAAATTCCGGTGTTCCCAAACTACACCAACAACACAGTCAGTAGCATCCTTATCTTTGTCATAGGGTGGCCCTTCAGTCAGTTCACCTGCACCATGAGCAACCTGATCCAAGGAATGTCGGTCTCTGCTTCAGTCTTCACGCTGGTGGCCATTGCTGTGGACAGGTAGGCCTCCTCACCGTTTGCCTCCGATCTCCATTCCCTTCCTCTCAATTGAGGTGTATTTCGTCTGCGCGGTGTCCGCTGTGTGCGTCTGCAGGCCAGCTGGTCCGGGAGCTCTCAGTGCAGAGAAGCCCAGGACCCCAGTATGACGGGCTAGGCTGCAGTATTATCCAAAAGCAGGCTGGTTTTCTGTGGGGTGGTCATGCAGATTTTGCATAATGTGAAAGCAACGCACAACGGTCAGCTGTATGACTGATTGTCATGTGTCATTCCGCTATTCTACAGCTAGAGTATGTATTGCTAGGTACCAATTAAATGAATTCATACAGTAACCTAATCAAGTATTGCGTATTCATTTCTGATTATGCACTTAAGGAATGAATTAAATAAAAAGTAGCGCAATTTAAATCTCAACTGCAATGTAATCATTCTGTTAGGGGAGGTGTTGCGGGTTTTGAGTAGCGGGGGTCCCTCTCACTTCCATTGTTGGGGTTTGCATCTCGCTTTCGTCCCTTAATGCTGAACAAGACAAGTGGATAGATGGATTTTATAGGTTACATTAACAGTGAAAAGCAAGTCAATAAAAAAGTGCATAAAAAACAATGTTGTGGCATTGGCAGGAGGACTCTGTACGCCCGTTTATTGAGTTGTACGTCGTTTTCGCAACCTTGTCAGCACGCAGTGCAGGAACAGAACACACACTTGTCACATTCTCTCTGGAGATGATATGGTGATATTTAACGTAGGCTGTCCTTGGTGAGCCATGCATGGTACCGTCAACCAATTTATTGTGGCTGTGAAGCTGTCGATCATCAGATTTTTCTTCCTCTCCCCGTGAAAATCATTATACTCTTTAAATCAGAAAAGAGGTTACAGAAAAAAACACCATATTTTATCTCGGCTTGTATTTGGAGTGTTTTGGCAGTGCAAACAATAGGGGCGGCGTGTGGCTCAGTGGGATAAGCTTCTGTCCCTGTGATTAGGAGGTTACTGGTTTGAGCCCAGCCTCCATAGAATAGTCACATCTGTGGGCCCTTAAGCAAGACTCTTAACCCCCAGCTGCCTGGGTGCTGGTGCAAGTGGCTGCCCTTCACCTGAACCCGACATAGGCCTGTTCTCTTAGCAGGTTGTGCAGGTCTTCCAGGTCATTTTCAGAGGCCTGTGCGTAGTAACAACGTAGGCCTGTTCCCTTAGCAGGTTGTGCAGGTCTTCCAGGTCATTTTCAGAGGCCTGTGCGTAGTAACGACGTAGGCCTGTTCTCTTAGCGTAGCACTTAAGTGCTCAGCAGGCAAAAGTTTCTCTGCTGGCTCAGATTACTAATCTGCAGAGGTGATGAATCACACTGCCAGGGCTTTGACGACGAGGTAGTGGGAACTGGGAGTTTAGTTGCGGTATGTGACTAACCACCAACCTAAACATCTCTTCTAGGTTCATGGGGATAGTGTACCCCTTCCGGCACAGGATGCGGCCCATCACGGCCCTGCTGGCCATCCTCATTATCTGGATGCTTGCTTTTGCAATCATCTTTCCCTCGGCGGCCACCTTAACTGTCATGCACTTGCAGGACACCTACATGGTCCAGGACAACCAGACGTACCCACTTTTTGTTTGTTATGAGGACTGGCCGCGGCCGGAGCTGCGGCGGGTCTACACCACCATCATCTTTGCCCACGTCTACTTGGCGCCCCTGGGCTTGATCAGCGTCATGTATGGCTGCATCGCCGGCAAACTGGTGACCAAGCTCCGGCAGGTGGGCGTGGCCGAGGGCCGGCGTGCGCGCTCACGCCGCAAGGCCAAGGTGGTGAAGATGCTGATCCTGGTGGCGGTGCTCTTCATGGTCTCTTGGCTGCCGCTATGGACCCTCATGCTGCTGGCCGACTACAGGGACCTGGACCAGCAGCAGATCGACTTCCTGAGCAGCTACCTCTTCCCGGTGGCGCACTGGTTGGCGTTCTCCAACAGCGGCATTAACCCCATCATCTACGGCTTTTACAATGAGAACTTCCGCCGCGGCTTCCAGGCGGCCGTGGCTTGCAGCGGCTGCCCCATGCCGGGGGTGGCCGGCTCGCCCAGCTGGACCGCCTGCAGCTGCTGCAACAGCGCCATCCTCCCACCTAATAAGGTGTCCAGCAAGAACCTCACTGTGCGCACTCACCCCCACAGGGACCAGTGTTTGACTGGCCTCCCCCAAGGCACGCCTCAGGGAATTCAGGGCATCCTCCTGGAGGGCATCAACCGCATTGCAGCCCCGAATCACGTTAGTGGTGCCTGGGAAGAGTAAGGCAGTCTTCTCCTGGGCTATGACTGATTGATGACAGCTCGCACAGGCAGAGCTGCACTTGTCTCACAAGTGCCCCCTGCTGGAGCTCTCCATGATATGCACAATGACAAATGGCACCCAGGGAGATGCCTTCAGCTGATACACTAACTGATCCAGGAATGGAGCCCTGGCTCACTGAAAGTGACCTGATGATATGCAAACTCTCTGTGAATGAGAGGAGAGGGCTGTTAGGGGAAGTGAGGGAGGAGCCTGCGTGTTACTCATCACAATCCTTCAAGCTGATGTCTGCTCTTGATTAGAGGATGATATCCTTGAACACAGCGGTCCCACCCTGCCTCTATTATTTTATTTTAGCTGCGTACCCAGCCCCCCCCCAGTGTCCTGTTCAGCAGTTATTTAAGTTTCAGTTCATATAGGCCTCTGAATGAGAAGGTTTGCTGTCTGATATCAGGGGTTTTTTTTGGTGGGGAGGGATGTGGAGCGATGCATGGTGCAAAACATACATTTGCGGCACGAAAGCCATGCACAGAGCATCTGTAAATAACTATATGCTGCAGCGTTTTTTAAGGCACACATTTACTGACCGACAGTTGTTGTTGTTTTTTATTTTTATTTTTTTTTAAATAACGCTGCAGGCGCACCTATACTCATAATCAGTATAAGGATCCGATCATATTTCTTTATTGACTTATGTTATGAAACAAAAACACTTACATGCAATACCGACACATTGACAACAGATGGCGCTAAGAAATGGGTACGGAAGGAATTATACAAGGAACGATTCGGTTGGATTTGGTGACACTGTTTGTTCAGCGAGTGGCGGGTGTGTGAAGCTTCATTGGAGATGCCAGTGCACTGAGCTACCTGTAAATAAATGAAAATGTTGCAACTAGAAATTGAGATGGGGGGGGGGGCGCTACATGGTTTCCGTGTTTGTCAATTGGAGTATAAGGCACCTGTCCAGTCATGGGTAACAGTGTGTGTTATCTTTCTACCTCAGCATTTCTTTATATCTTTTTATTGGAGTCATTACTGTGGTAGAAACTATGGCTTCAGGTGTAGTCAAATTGAGCATTAGAAGCTCAAAAACGGTGGCCCCTAATGAACAACATTTTTTTCACATCTGATGTAAGTCATACACCGTTGCTATGACATTGCACCATTATGTTATTTTGGGGTGAAAGAAGGGTTAAGCATTTTGGTGTAGTTATATATAGCAAAGTCAATATGATTATGCGTCTTCTTAGTGATGTAGCGGCATTCCCGTTTCTTTATGGCTTTTGAAGTGACTTTTCTTTTTTTCACGCCCACAAACGAATTGGTCTGTTGGTCCGAACACAGGTCCATTGTGGAGTATTGGAGTTTAAAAATGAAAATTCACACCTGGAAATGATTCTTTTTAAAAATTGCATTATGGGGTCTAGTCATGTTTCTTTCGAAGGCAGAACAAATTCCTTCAGTTTTCCTTAATTTGCAATAGGCACTTATATCTTTTGTGGGCAAGCTGGAGTGTTTAAAATATGAATACAACTGAAATCTGCTGACACACATAGATACAGAGAACTCGAGGTAACAAGTTCACTCTTGTATTTTTCACCATAATCCCGACTCTGCAATGCTGACAATACACACCTTGCATGTAGAAGTTTAAGAGGAACACTGAACACGATCCTGTGCAGTACGTACACCATAAATCAGTGCCGAGTCCGTCCCGTTCCAATGAAGAATTGCACGATGATCTTGTCCCCCTGGAGATCAATAAAAAGTGGGAAATCACCAACAACAATAATCTTATTGGAGGGGATTAGTATACTACATATCTATATATAGATCTTGCCAAGGGAGGGCACACATATAATATTGTTTATAGATAATATTCCATGAAGAAATTGCCCGTGAGAAATTTGACCCTCACCAACCCTCACCCCGGTGTTCAGAGAGCCAACCAAATATTTTCTGAGGTGGTACGTGGTGTAAAAAAAAAACTACTGGTGTATGCTATTAGTCAAATATGTGATTCTCTGTCGTGTTGCTTTGGCGCGTTTTTGCTCACGTATGTGGCATTTAATTAACTGATATTAATTTATTGCAAAAGTGGGACACATCTCGCTGTGTAGCTTACCCGTTCTGTCTATCCCTTATGAATCTTTCTTTTTCTAAAAAAAAAACTGTGTAAAATAGCAAATGTTCTTTATGCATTTTTTGCTATTCATCTCACGTTCAATTTTGTTCTAGCCTGCTGCACGGATCAGATAAATGATATATGAAATATTGTGAGCTCAGTCAAGCGTATTTCACTGCGCTTAACACCCAAGGGAAGCAGGATTGATGGGCTTCCTGATGTCGTGTTTGTGTTTACACGTTGTGTTTGTGTCATATTGAGCTGTAATGTGTTGATGCCTATATAGCGGTTGTTGCCCGGTACGGTTGCAGATGAATGTAACAACATACCGACCTCACACCATGGCCAATCAGACCACATTGACCCTGTCGCTGGACACTGGCGAGGCGGTTCAGAAGCTCTATTACGGGGGTGTCGCCAGATGTGACTATATATGTGCAGCTGCGCTGGGGCAGCGGAGCCGACGCCAGATAAACAGTTACCAGCGCTCAATTAAAATGCTACGGCTCAACGCAGGGCAGCACTTAGAAATGCAAACATTATTATTTTCAATGAATCGATTCTTTCTAGTTTGTTCAATTAACACATTCCTTCAGAATCGTTCCCTGATTCGTCCCGCTTGGATATATTTAATTGTATAGGCCTAACTAAAATTGATTTTCTAATTAGGGCTATATATATAATGAACAGGCCTGTATACTAATGAATCATTCTGTATATTATTTATATCGTAACTGGCTCAGTGCGGCATGGTTTAACTTAACGACGCGACAGCTCTTTACAAAAGACGAACATGAGTCACACGTTTATTAACGGTACACTTCTAGGGACAACCAGCAGTGGGACAAACAGGGAAATCGACAATTAACACCACACAATCTGAATCACTCACACACACACAGACACACACACACACAGAAACGCGCAAATACGCGGCAGGCGTCTCCATGTGATCTCTTGTTCTATATGAGCAGAGTGTGCGGTTACATTGGTGCAAGTGTTACACCATATATTGTGACCGTCGTAATGTGTGACTCCAGAGGATGAAAAGCAAGGAATGAAGGCAAGGTACCTGTCCACGTGCACGAGCCCTCTGCTCATTTAACGTACCGCAATTAATTTAACTTTTTCAAGGAAGCAGCGTTTCTACTTTCCTGTTCCGTCCTCTTATTTGTATTTCTTAGTGTTGTCTCGGGAGCTGTGATTGGAAATAACTCTTCAGCATGTTCTTTCAAAATCAACATTCTGGAATTATATAGGTAGCTAAAAGAGTGGGTAATTCTGAGCTGTAAAACATATAGCCGATGTTTCGACTATTTTCCACGAGGGGATGCGTGCAAGCCAAACAGAACTATCAACAAAGGATATATTCATGTATGTAAATGAAGATTTCAAATAAATAAATGTTTTAAAACGTCACGATCGCCATTCTTTTTATTTTTCTTATCTTACTTTCTGATTATTTGGAGTTTTATTTTGTGTATTTTGCGCAGAGGGCTCCGGCACGTGAACAGAAACCACGCCTTCATTCCCAATAATATGTGAAACGGCGCCTCTGGAGTCACACATTATGACGACGCAAACACGGTGTAACAACTCAACTAATCGCTGGCTACTATTAATTACTGAAAGTTTCTCAAACGATGGATGATAGAAAGAGGCCAGGGCAGACTTTTAAAAAGTGCAGAATTTTTCTTTCTTTCTTTTTTTTTAAAAAAACTTTATATAATGTAATTTAATTGGGATAATAATACTCGAACTGTGGCATCATTTTCCAAGTTCGCAGAGAACAAAGACAAAATTGGTTGCTCTTGGGCATAAAACTCCCGAGATGAAACTAATCTCACTCCGTGCCTGCTCGGGGTAGACACTAATGTAAACGCAATCTGTGGTAAAACATTAAATGGTTACAAAACGTATTAATTACTGCAGTAATACACAGACACATTACATTTACAAATTGCAAATAGTTGTGGCCCTGCGCAAGACATGCCGGAAGTAATTACTAATTGGCCTAAGTACCGGTGTTGTGCTCTAAACTGCCCCCTGCCACGGATTGCCTCCCCTGACGTCATCGCTCCATTTAAAGGCAAAGGCGCT
>JAODLD010000124.1:19815817-19830657 GCA_026781065.1 Mormyrops boulengeri
GAAAATGGTGTGGCTCATCAGAAGCCAGGTAGAATAGAAAACCTACTGGACAGTAGCTCTCCAGGACCAGACTTGGAGACCCCTGCTACAGTATATCGGTAATAAACCCTTTCTTAGAGCAACATTAAGCCAAATATATTCTCATGTATTAGGGCATAATGCTTGCACGTTTTACAGCCGTTGTTCTCCTGAATTATACTTGGGTGGTCCCGATTTTCGTCTGGACTCAGAATCCTTTTGGGTGGATTTTAACATTACATGATACATAAACAATGTTGTCTATGTGAAATTACTGAACATTTCTGGAATGCCGATTAGAATACAGGGTGTACAGCTCAACTAGAAAACAAACCTAAATCGGTCTACAGTTAACTGCAATCATATCTTAGAGCCACTTATGACAACACAAATAGGCTTATGGTACCAGCATACACTAATAGAGCGCATAACAAAATTAAATAGCCCACTTTTCCCCCTCCAATTGGCATAGCTCTAAAGTACTAATTGTGTAACACTAGAAGGATGTTGAATTGTTACAATACTTCATTTATTAATCCATTAATCTTATAACCATTTGTCCTGATGAGGGACTCGATGGATTAGGCACATTTCACATAAATTGCTTTATTCCCCAGTTCCGCTTTCGGGCAATGCATGCAAAATCTGTGAGCTTGGGGGTTATGCTGCGACACTGGCGGTTCTAGGCCATTTCAACTGGAGGGCAGACTGGAGGGGGGCAGATGCATAAGAAGCAAAAGACAATTTTGAAAACGGACAAGTTAATTATTTATGCAATGTGTTGTAGTCACATTTTACACGTTTTTGCCAATATGTATCTCACTCTGATTTTTTGTTTAGATCGCCCTGTTCCACAAGCTTGATTTTTTTTTCTGCCGTTAACCAACAGTTCCGACTCGTCCACCCGGCGCACCCGCCCGTCAAGGAAATGCGCTTACGTTTGTATTTCGCCTGTTCCCAGTGCACAAAATTTTAGCCGACATGTATAAACGTAAATAATACTTGTAATAATTAAGGGGTGGGCCGATCCATATCTTTTCAGTTCCGATCCGATTCTGATATTCAACTGCCGATACCGGTACACAGAGCTTTTTTTACTTTAATATTTTTATATTAAAGTAATGTTTATTGGGCAAAAAAGCCCAATGTTAGCGCTTTGTTTAGTGGGATTTTCCACTAACTGCTACTTACCTCTCTCAAAACTTCGTTTTTACAAAGACCACAAATTGCTGTGCTACTAGTTTATGTTTCAACCGCAAAATACGCTCCTCGTGCTGCAAAGGTTATGAGCATGACGTCACCGCAGGCGGAAGTCACTGCGCTCACACCCACTGAGTGGCAGCGTTAGGTCAGCTTGAATGCCGAATAAACACATCTAAAATGGGAAAGAGCTGCCTTGCGATTGATTGTACAAATTGTTTTAACAAGAAATAGGAGCTATCTTTTTACAGACTGCTGAAAACTATAATATATGACGTAGATCCATCTAACAGGGATGGATCAGTGCCTGTTCCGATCGGAATATCAATATTGAAATTACCTATAAAACGATAATGCTGCACTAACATGTAAGTATGATGTCAGCTGTTAGTTCTACGTACTTTAGTGTTCCTAAAAAGATTAGTAAAAAGGTAGTCTTTCCTCATGCAAACACATGCATATTTGCAATCTAACTGCTGGGCCAAATATACTAATGAAAAGGAAAAAAAATCTTTTTTGGTGCATTTTACGAGTTTATAATTTAAGAATTATGATAATTAACTTAAATAGTGACGTGAACATTTAAGTCAAAACACACAGTCTATCGCCTTGGCCTCATTAATATGGAATATTTTTTTCCCGTCTAGAAATCGTTATCAAGCTCAAATACGCTCCTTCTCAGAACCATATTAAATATTGGAGGCGAACCCGAAGCATCGGTTTCTGAAATACGCCATTTTCAGAAACGCTGTAGTTACCACCCAATGATCATTTTCCTGTAAACTTCTATTGATGTTTTTGGCCTGCACTTTACATGTATTTATGTCAATGGTGAGAGAATATATATGTATTGACCAATTTCTCTTTTCTATGCAGTCTGTAAAAGATATGGAGGCATGAGGATGCTGGCTAGTGGATGTTCCGGGAAGTCTTTGCATCACACCATAATTTATCGTTATTGTGAGATCAGTGTTTAAGAAGAAGATTACAAAAAATGAATGCAGTATTTTGAAAATATTTTCACTGGGTAATTAATTTTTCTTCGAGGAGAGAAAGACACCGGCATCGCGATGTTCCGCGGTCTCGGTCTGCGGAGTTTGCGAGCTGGGCCGTGTGTGCTTGGCTCCGCGCCCGGCACTTAGACCGAATCGCTGGCCCAGAATAAAGACTTTGGGAAGGGGTTGTGTTCTGCTTTTGAACCCGCCCTCCAAAGACCATTCTCCCCCACCACCCCCACTGGGAAAAAAAAACTCCCACTTTTCTCTCCCCCTTTCATTCCACTACTTTTGCTCCTCATTCCCTCTGTTTCCAAACTGTGCCCCAGCTTCAACCCAGAGCACTGCCATGTATCTCCCGACGAAATGCTTGTGTTTTCTGTGCACTCTCCCCATATTGTTGGCGATCGATTTGGAAGATACTGAACCCAGCTACTATGTAGAGTCCACAGACACAGCAGATACAATCGACTACAAAGATCCCTGCAAAGCTGGTAAGGCGACAGAGAAATAACGTTTACTTTTCTGCTTTATATGGACGAAAGGCGATCAAATTTTAATCTTGAGCGTCATCTCCTGTTCTCTGCATTTGACAGCGGCAAATGTTATGATAGCAAGTGTACTGGTGTCAGAGCGAAAAAGTGGATGGGGAGGAAACACTCGTAAATCCACTTCGGTTGTTTTTGTGCACTTCACAAACAACAAATTGCCCCTTAACTCAATACAAAACATCACGCGGGAGTCTTATTCTGTTAGTGCAATCAATGTGGTCTGTATGTAATCACAACGTATAGTTGAAGTTTATTTTACAGTGGCAAATTATCAGGTATGTGTCTTGTCCCCTTTTTCACATAGTAAGACAAAACATTAATCTTGGAGTGCTGCTCAATAACAAGGACACGAAGTTTCAGATCTTTTGTTGCCTGGTGAAAAGCTTTATCTTCTGTATGGAGCACACGTAGACAGCTGTCAAAACAGCACGTTTGAGGGCTTTGTCCTTCGTGTCCCAGTTTTGGATAGCAGCTTTTGCCACTGAGATCGCTCACTTTCTGTCCAACTTCCTTACCTCTTGCCGCGAAACAAAACAGTGCAATACCGACGCGATCTAAAAAGACCGTGTGGTGTGATAAATACCAACAGGAAATCACAGAAAACTCGGGGCACAAGAAAGTATGGCTTTATTACCCAGCACAGCGGTGAGAGTCGCAGACACCCAGTCTGTCAGTGAGCCTGAGTTACCTGCCACAGGACAACTGCACCTAGATGATGAAGCCATGAAGCCGACTGGAAGAGGACTCTCTGCTACGCTTTGACTTCATTTTCACCAACCGACATTTATTTATTTAATCATTTATTTCTTTAGTATGCACCGAAGTAATTTCGCTGTATATGACGTCAGACATTTTATAATAGGACATTGTGTATACTGTTTACAACTGTAATTACAGCAACGACAGCAATAATTTTAATTACCACCCCACACCCTGTGCTGGATATGCAGTTTGATGATGACAGGAGTATGGATTATTCTTGTTCTTCTTCTTATTATTATTATCATCAGCCCACAATCCTGTACTTGATGAATCCTTAAGACATGGATGGATGCGTTATATAAGGATTGTTATGAAACCATAGCAGTTTTTATAAACCGAGCATTTGGGACTGACCAGGGAGGCACAGGAACACCAAGTATGACTTAAGAAGTATGACTTCAGAACATCTGTTTATCCACCCAGCTCTTTCCTAATGAGCAGAGCTTCAGAGCCTTTCCCTGGAAGTACGGAGCATCAGGGCAGGGAGCGCTCCAAGACTGTGTGGACCTGCCTTTCTCTAAGAAGGCCGGCATCGTGGTTCACAGTCAGGACAGGTGACACGCTTCCTTGTTCTGAGGCTCCGTCTAGCCAGGGATGCAGTTCAGCTTTTAAGCTTGGAATGTGAGAGGTGAGATTGAAGATGCAAAATCAATAACTTTGGAAAAACTACTGGCATTAAGTCGGGCGAATCAAAATGTAGTAAAGCCTTTTTATTGAAGTGTGGGTGAAACATGACAAAGGATGTTGAATACTGACCATTATAAATAAGCTTTATTGTAAATGTTTCTTTCAGTTGTCTCTAGATTGCTGGACAGGAACAGAAGAGATCTTTAATTCCCCTTTGGAATGTTTTATAAGTCCTGAGACAGCAGGAGGGTTGCTTGCTTTCTTTCTTTCTTTCTTTGATCAAATGTTTCACTAGCAGACAGTAACATTGTGCCCCAAACCATCAGAGTTGTGGCTTTACGATTCCTTCCAGCTCTGTGTGTCTGGAGGCTGCACATTTTCTATGTGTTCTGGTCGATTTTTCTGGCTGTGGTGGTTTGCCCCTACAAAAATAACGTGCGTATATAGTGCATTTGAGTATAAATTGCCTCTGATGAAAGTGTATTTGTGTGTGTGTGTCTGTCTGTGTGTGTGTGTCTGTGTATGTGTGTGTCTATGTCTGTGTGTGTGTGTGCCTGAGTGCTCTGTGTCTTTTGTGTGCTTGTAGTTGAAAATGCAGCTGGAGGAATTATCAAGTAATTGTACTTCTCACATTCTAAGCCTGATTTTTGACCTTCAAGCTCAGTACAGAATCAGAAGGTCCCTGCTGACAGAGGTGCTTAGTAGCTGACCTGCACTCCGGCAGTAAAGTGAGGTTGAACTCCGGAACAGTGACAGCTGTTCATTTTGTTCAGACTGAAAACAAAGTTTATAGGCTTTGCGTCTGGACCATCTCTTTGCTTTTCCATTGTCTTTCTGTCCAGCCCTCATTAAACTTCCCTCACCCATCCTGTGCGATGGAAAATGGCAACGCTACCAGTTTTTTTTTTGTCCCTGATCCAGAATGACAATCTTTGCTGACACACCTTTTGGTCTCAATTGAACGTAATTTGATCTCAGCGGATATTTGTCCTGCTGTTGTTTTTTCTCCCTTCTCCTCCTGCTCGTGTTTAATCCGTGGGGCGGTGCTGTGCCATTCATGACTAGGCGGCACTAGGTTCCTCTGTTTTATCGATGCGAAACTTGTCAGCTCCACTGGCATATTTATTTACTCACAAAGGCCCGAACAGCCTAAATCCGATGAGAAGTTTCAAAATGCCATAGTGGGAATATGTGTTTTGCGTGAGGAGAGAAATCGCTGTTTGACTGCTCTTTTTAATCTCGTTTTTGCGTTTCTGCGCCCTGTTATACTCGCCATAAATCTCATCCGAACTTCAGCCGTATCCTATTATTACAGTCTTTTCTAGTATGTGGTGGTTGTGAGAGAGATGGTTGATTATTCTTACCGTATGCCCTACAATTAAATGTTATTTTGGGCCGGGTAGCTTTCGTATACCTTCAGCATTACAATATAAGCTTTTGCTTACCTTTTAATGCTACTCTTTTATTGTGTTTACGTTAAATCAAATCAGAGGCAATGTGAGTAAAGGTCAAGTACAAGAATCACTTAAAATGGCTTCTCCTTTTTATACCATAGAGAGTTTATGAAAAGTAGTCGCAGTCTACTGCTGTGTTGGAGTACAGGTTTGGTTTATGTGAAAGAAGATGGGGAAACAGTTTGATTAGCTAAATGCGGACATATGCTGTGTGGGCATGAGGGATGCTGTGAAGTCCATTTTGGGTCAAGACTTAATGTTTGCTTGATGTGGCTACATTTCGGATACGTCTGGCAGCAGCAAATAACCTGGTATCAATATCGCGATACCAAAATTTAAAACAATGCAATTCTATCATTTTGATAAAAATGTGCTGTACATCTCTATCGGACATATCACAATAGGAGGATACGTCACACAGTGGGCGTGCCAAATTCGCACTTTGGGGAGAGAGAGTCACACTCATTTCATGTGTGTCTTGTGCGAAGAAGCTACAGCAACGAGAGATTTAAGTCGTTGTTGCCTAATGCTCAGGGGTATGCAACCCTGATCCTTCAGTGCCAGTGTCCAGCATCCTACCTGATGACTTACTATCTATCAGATACAAAACACACAATTACGATGTAATTTATTGGCTATTACATTTTCTATTTCAGTGTCATGTTTAGCCTACATATCTCTCTCCCCAACAACGTGAAACAGGTCAGGCTAAATGATGGACACATATGATTTTGTAACAGCTTAGGCCAAATTAATACCAGAATCTATGCACTGATAGTTTAATTGATCTATACAAATTTCACTGATAATGTTAAAACTATATTATAGGCTGATTAATTCGTAAATAGGCCTGTTTATTTCAAAGCAATATAATATTTAAATGGGAATGCTGTACAGTATCGATTTGGTAATGTTACTGAAATACTAAACTGGTATCTGTGTTGAAGTCAAAATCTTGGTATTGATCTAGCTGTAGCAGCATTGATTATTAGCATTGATTATTCTGTATAATATAAACAGGAAGATAATAAAAGAAACAGATAAATGGTGAAACCCCAAAGCAGGCAGGTTAGATGCAGGATGGTACAATGGCCATGTTTTTTCAGCCGTGTACCCTGGAACCTCGTGTGTGACACGTTCCTGCTGTGCTAGACTCTGTTCAGTATTAACAGTGTTTTTAAATAGAGCTGAAGATCTGCTACCCCGTATTTGCACTTGTACTGAGTGTGACAATCTTCACCTTCAGCTCACGTTGCCAGTTCTTCAAATAAATTTGTAATAATAACAAAACAGGAATAATAGCAAGGAAGTGTGTCACAGTCGTGTGAGAAATAGAAAAAAACATTAATCTTTTTCCTAATGTGATTTCTAATAACAGGAATATGATTCATCTTAGAGGAGTTAGAGGAGATAACGACCCTGAATTATGGGTCTCTTATGGATATGGTGTTTGCAGAAATGATTAACATCTCAACTCTTGCATCAGTATTTTCAATTATAAAGTCTAAATGTTTCTCATTTTTTGACCTCAGAAAACAGGCAGATATATTGCAACGCCTAGCGACGAATTAAAGAATATAGAAGAATGTGAAAATACTGCTGCTTAAACATACTGGCAGTAATGTGCATGTTTTGAAAGGGAAAACCACTGGCAATGAATGAGTGGAATCTTCCAGATGTACTTCAGTCAGTTGTACAGTTGTTATCAGTTAATAACAGAAAAAGCTATTTGAAAAACCAAAATATATTCAGCCATATTTAACATTCTACTGCAGTGAAGTCTCTGGAGAAATCTACAGTGAAAAGTGTAAAAATCTGTAGACAAATTACTGTAAAGTTCTGAATAACACTGTTATGGTTAAAAACTCCATATAGTTGCATGTTTTAATGCTTTACATTAAGATTCTGTGTAACTGTAAGTACATTAAAACCTTCCTGTTCTAAGTAACCTGCACCCAGCCTTATTTTCTGGTTTGGGGCCTCTGTTGTTTTACAGGAGTTTAAGGTTAACCAGCCAGGCAAATAATATTTCATTCTTATACTGTAGTTCAGCCTGGGTGAACAACTTAGTAACCTTTTAAAAACCCTGGTTTGTTTTTTATGAAATAAAGTAGCATCAGAAATCAATTTAATATCCACAACCCTATGCCACCCATCAATAAGTTATTGCTTTTTGATGAAATATTTTGAGCAAGACAGGAAGTAGAGTCTAGGAATGGGTGATTTCTCCAGGAAGCATGCCTATCTTCATCCCCCTCAGTAGCAGAGTGTGAAGCTAATTATATCCACACATGATGAATAATAGACAGAAATTGGTAATGGAAAAAATAGGTTTTTAGAAGCAGATATTTAAAATTCACAATACTCAGCTAGATATTTAATTAAACATAAAATCTTTTGCTCAAGGGTTTGATGAGGGATTTGAAATAGAAGCCTTCATTTGCCTAGTTCTACTTTGGATATTGCATTCAAGTAAAGATTATTCATCCATCTGTGCAAGGCTGGGAGACTGACATGACATAAGCTTAGAAACGGTCTTACTAAATAGAAGCAATAGTATTTCATATAGAATATGGCGATAGAAGCACACTTAGGTTTACTAGTGACCTGGTATTCTATTACTGACATTCAGTGGCAGACGTTCAGGTTATCGTCCAACTGAGCATGCCAAAGTGTAGGCATTCTGTACCCGACAACCCCTCAGCAAAGCACAACACCGTTAAGGGCCTTGGCTTAGATTGAGGAGGATCTCACATTTGTTCTTAACTGGCAAGGCGATGCGCCTCTGACAGTTTAAATTTGCAAGTATAAATTTACCAGTCTGTTTTCAGCTGCTAGAGGTGTGTGTGAGTGCAGGAGGTGGTCTCACGGTCGTCACATAATCACCTATGTAGCTTGTCATTCGGATAGACTGTCATATGTTGGAGTCTTTTTGCTGGAAATTAGTACTGTATCAATGCAGATAAATACCGTGATTAATAGCTGAGAGTGGATGCGATACTGGCCTTCACACGACCTGTGAGGAATGGAGTTTGACATGTCATTTTACGCATGGCTGGCAATTCAGGCAGCGTAGAACCAGAGGGTTTAATGACAAACATCCTTTCTGTTCTGTGGTCCATGGAGGGATATTGGCTGTCAGTACTCGTGTGTTTCTCCAATGGTGAAATGAACTGCCAAGCCGCAATCGGTCATCAGACTCCCTCTCCACCTTCAAGAAGCACCTCGTGACCCATTTGCTCCAAGAATTTCTCTACTAGCTACACCACTCCATGTTGCCTGAATGTTCTTGATGTTGCACTTCTGGTCACTGAATTGTCTTTTGACGTTCTTGCTTTGTTAGAAGTTGTTCTGTAGCTCCTGTTCCAAAGCTGCTTACATTTGTGCCTGGGATTTCACTGGAAGCTCAGCTGAGCTGCACTTATAACTCTTTCCCCCTGAGCGTCAGATGACTGACCTGTGACTTGTACGTCACTTTGGAGAAAAGCGTCTGCTAAATAAAATATATGTAATTTTGAGGTGCAGTAATTGGATTGGCAGTTCAAGGAGCAAGGGAGCATGTAAGGACTGTCCGCCTAGCGCAGGCCTGGACAAAAGCTGGCCCACGGAGCTATTACTGGCCTGCACAATCATTGAAATAAATAAGAACATTTTTTTTAATCTGTGAAGATGAACGTTTTTGCTCAAAAATCTTAAATTTGTTTATTTGACTTTCAAGGTTTTGTTTATTCATGAGTTGGCCCTGAACGATTAAATGGGAATAATTTTGGTGCTTGCAGAAAGAATGCAGAAACTCACAAACAATACTGAAAATCCTTCAGATCACAATCAATCACACATAAATATTAGTGATACATAGTATTTGTTAGTGTAAGTGCATGCTATATCTTTAGTATTAAAGTCTTGTCTTGGGCCACGCATCTTCGTCTCGGCCATCAGCCTCAATCACATGTTGCCTGTCTTTGTGACTGTGGAATCTCACATTTCTTGCAGGAACTTTTAAACTTTTCAGTGGCATTAATTTACCTTTTTTTATAATGGGTCCAAAACGCAGTGCTTCCAGCGTGTACAGTAGTATCTTTGTATATACATGGGACATAACTTAGATGGACTGTTTATTACATGAAAGTGACTGGATAATAAATGACAAGGCAATTTAACATGCAAAGTGTACAGGACACTGCTGTTTGTTTAGTCATTGATAATAAATAGACTTTTTTATATATGATTGTTCAGGCTAGCAGACTGTTATGGGATGAGGTGCCCAAACCCACTGCTGCCCCAAACCCACACAACTTTGATGGGTTTACTGTAATAAAAAATATACATTAACCATGAATTATGCACTGCTTCTATTGATCTCTGCATGTATTTTTCAAAAGGGAGAAGTAAAATCTAACAAGTCCATTATTATTTTTAATGAAAATCATAAAAACTGACCCCTGCTGACAGGACGAAGGTTGGCTTTGGCCTCCACAGAACATAACTGGCCAGGCCTGGTCTAGCTGGAGCTGCAAATGGGCCTTGTGTTTACACGATTTGGAGAAGAGATGTAATGTGTAGGTTTAAAGCCACAATAATGAACTCTTCAGATTCAAGGCAAAATAATTAGTTTCCTGAATGTCCACAAAATGGCCCAAAAAGGAAGCTGGCATGCTACTCTGTGCTGAAGCAAGGCATCTTGGGAAAGTGACCTCTGATGTGACTCTGAGCTGATGACGTAGGCCGAGTTCCTGCTCTTTGTCTCTGAAGTTACATTTTTACTAGACCATGTTAGGAACCCCAACCAGCCCTCTGTCCCTGAGCATCAGATAGCTGACCCACTTGTGTGTGTGCATAACCCAGATGACTGACCACGTTTCTGGTGGTCTGGCGTGCCTTGCATTCCTCTAGGGGCGGTCCAGCCTATGGGAGGTTATTTGAACAGTGTGTGGGTGAGGGGGATTAATTTTTGGTAAAAACCTGCTGTGTCGCCGTGACGACTATGGAATGCTGGGGAAAACGAGTCCCGTGGCTTTGCATGCGCGGCACGTGGCTTCTGTTGATTGGCCCCCCCATCCCCCCGACTGGTAACTTTCTCACACAAGCTCTGGCGTTGAGTGGGAATATGCTGGTGGTTTGTCTGAGGGTCTGGAGGGACATACAGATTGATGGATTGAATGATGAATAAGTGTTGATGGATTGATGGATAGTTTTGTGGACTGGTGCGTTGCCAGATGATGGATTACTTGGTGGCTTATCAAAGGCAAAGTTGACTCCCACTGCTTGTAATCATACACTTCTTCCCATTTGTACCCATATGAATCTGGTTCGTCTTCCCTTGGGTTACTGTGTAATACTACAGGAAGCATACAGTTAGAGTTTAACTACGAAACGCTTGTATAATGTGAGACTGATGTGTGACAGCTGCAGCCAGGTGTGAACCTCAGTTCCTTTAGAGATCAATAGATGCACTTCCCCCTGCAATGCCCTCAATGCTGTAAATCCACTAACAAAAGGCTGCCAGACAATGGAGGGAGCATCATACTGCTGAGCTATTCATGCAGGGTAAGTCCCCTTCCCTCTCACAAGCACCCATGCATCCCTGTCAAGGAACACCTCTTGACAACGAGAGGCCTGAATCCCAGTATAATTTAACAGATGGCTAATTATTAGCTGGTACCCTTGTATTCTTGCTTGCTAGCTTACCTGCCTGTCATCCCCAGCATCTTTACTGCCCTGAAATATCCCTTGTAGGTGAATAGTTGAGTTGGGGAGCCTCACTGACATTATCCTGGCTGGAATTAGGTGTCACACTGGTTTCTTTTTCTTGTTAAAATGCATATGCAGTGAAGCGATTGGCACTGGGAAACTGGGGACCCTGGTGCGCCACATTGTAGCAGGAAACTATGGCAAAATACGCTCAAATTCACACACCCCCGGCAAGCGTCACATGACTTCTCTCAGGGAGCTGCGGTTCTGATCCGATGGCTCATTATCACCCCCACCCCGGCCCACCACCTCTGCTGGCAGGACATTGTAGCTCCAGCATGATATACCTATTGCCTAGGTGCTCGATGGAAGGAGGCGGCTTCTCAGCCACAGTGTGCCTGCGCGTGTGGGTGTGCAGGCAGCCCAGGGGTGTCGTGGTGGTGGGCAGCAAGGTGTGTGATGTAGAGGTGGAGATGTGGAGAGAGCTGGGCAGGTGCGTCATCTGCTTCTTGCTCTTGTCTCTCTCCCTGCGCTGACTGGCTTTCGCTAGCATATACAGCTGTGTGTGGAAGACCTTAACGGCTTCTGTCGCGGACCAGTCCATCCGCTCAGCCCTTAATAGCATCTTAACCCGCAGGACCACGGTCGCTTGGGCCCCAAAGTGAAATCTTGCCAGCTGATTAAGGAATGCCCACTGCTTCACTGAATCCTCTCCTCCTGACAGACACCATCTGAGGATCCTCAGAGAAGGGAGTTTGATGCTTCAGCAGTTGGATGATAACTCAGCTGCATTTAGTAAATCAATGTACAGTAAATTAGATTTTAGATGAGTGTGTTGATTAAACCCCTGGGAGTCTTAATCAGTTAATTAACGTAATTTGCTGTTTGTAATTCATACACCTCTAATGTGTTTTATCATCTAGCAAACATTGCTGATTGAACAATAATGTGAAAATGTGACGTTCATGCTGGTCTCATGCAAATGGGGTGTTGTAGATGCGTTTCTTTGTCCTCTCTCTGTTTCTGTCTTTATATGCATCTTTCATGTGCATGTGTGAGCCTCTCTCTCTCTTTCAGCGTGCCTCTGCTTTTGATTATTTGTCTTTGTGTTTGTGTACCTCTCTCTCTGGTTGTTTGATTGTGTTTGTGTACCTCTCTCTCTGGTTGTTTGATTGTGTTTGTGTACCTCTCTCTCTGGTTGATTGTCCATGTTTCTATTCACGTCTTACTGACTTTGGTAGTTTCTCCCGGTGATCGCTTGTCTCTCCGTCACTCCCAGCTGCATATCTTGGTGACATCGCTTTGGATGAGGAGGATCTCCAGCTCTTCAAGTTGGACGATGTCGAGAAAGAGGCGACTGTCAACCTCACTGGCTCAGGTGAGTCTTGACTGCAGATCAGGGGTTAGATGATTGCCTTCAGCATCTGAAGGAAACTGCCCCACAGCTGTTTCATTCAAAGCACCAGGTCGATGTTTCTCCTGCCCAACTTGAACGCTCCTGTCCGAGAAACATTTTGGCAAAGTTGCGGAAACTCAGGATAACCAGTGTCCGCCCAATCTACCGTGTCTTGGTTTAGGATCATGGCTGAAAGTTGCCTTCTTCCTTGGTAGAGTCTTTGATAAATGGGACAAGTCCTAATGGGTCAAGTGACCACAGCTCCCTCCGTGAGAAACGGGCAGCGACCTCCAGGATGGAGAGGGTGTGGCCCGAGGGCGTCATTCCATATGTCATCAGCGGGAATTTCAGCGGTGAGTTTTGAGGCCGCCGAAGTACGTTGGCAACACAAACATGAAGCCCAGAGTCTCCACAATCATCTAAAAACATTCATTTTAACTTTTCTGGCTAACAAACTCTGAGCTTGTTAGAAATTCAGGCCAGGTAGGCCATTCAAAGGCATAACATCAGAATCCCTACAGGGACAGTACCCCCATCATACCTGCTGCTGTTTCAGCTCAGGTCTGCTCCCTTATCTAAGGAAATTGCCGTGATTCACAGACATGGGTGAGGAACAAGGAGGAGTGCTTTAATGGGGCAGAAATTTCTTGCAGGATGGCTGTGGGGTTCTGGACTCAGGAAATGACTCATAGATAAATATCCTTTTAGTGGTTTGTATACAGACACAAAAGCGGATGAACATAAATACAAAATCATCTGAACAAGAAAAAGCCCCCCCTCCTCGTGCAACTTTCTCTGTGCAGTTGTACTGTGCACTAGAGGCCAAAATCACGGAAACACTAATTTTTAGAGACTGCAGAACTTTATTCAGCTGTTGCTCCAGTTATTTATTTAATTGTGCGATGTATATTTGTAACATTCTTTGATTGTTTGTAAACATTACTGCCAGTATTCGTATAGTAATTTTTAAAGCCTAATTCCAAAAATGCTAGGTGTTTCTACGGACTTGCCCAGTGGTGTATATTACTGGGTTAAACCCAGCCTCAGCACGTCTGCTGGTCCTTGAGCAAGGCCCTTAACCCCCAGCTCCCTGGGCGCCGCTACAGGTGGCAGCCCTTTGCGGACAACTTACTCTATGAAGAGCAAGTTGAGGGAGGCGTAAAAAGAGAATTTCCCCACGGGGATCAATAAAGTATCAATTATTATTATTATTACATGAAATGATGCTTCATTTCCCATTCGTAGAAGTACGATTATTGGTACATTTACATGCTTATTTCCATACATAGATTTGAGAGTGAAACTTGGACTCCAAACACAGGGTCAGCTGGCCTGCAGCCACCCAGGGCCAATCAAGCGTTAAGGGCTTGCTGAAGGACCCAATGGCAGCATCAGTCTGCTGGTCCTAGGATTCAAACCAACAACCTTCTCATCATCGCCACTAACACAAGTCCTAACCCGCTGTGCTTTATTACTGATGTGACTCTTGTCAAAAGTCCCTTACCTGGCTTATCCTCACTCCCCTGGGTAGTTCTGCTGAATCATTCAGCATTTGGCATCCCGTTCAAAGGTAAAACAACATGATCCTTTCTGTGAATCAGCAACCCGATCCCGAGTTCCTTAACCTCTATGGCCCTCTGTACCGTAAGCACGTGGTAACAGTTTGTTTTGAGCACTTGCAGCTCAGGGGGAAAGCTGTCAGCCTCAGGTGATGCGGGGTGCCGGAGTGGGGGGGACGTTGAGATGATGATGTCATGACGGCCAATGATTGGTCATCCCACTCCAGGCAGCCAGAGGGCGATATTCCGGCAGGCCATGCGCCACTGGGAGAAGCACACCTGCGTGACCTTCGTCGAGAGAACAACAGAGGAGAGCTACATCATCTTTACGTACCGACCATGCGGGTGAGCCTGTGGCACAAACAAAACTCCCGCCTCGAACCACAAATCGCAATAATGAATCAAAATCAATCAGCATAATTAGGAGAAATAATACAAATTAAATATCTGATTACAACCTGATTTCCTTTTAAACTGAAATAGTATTGTCATTGTGTCATACATATTTATGTGAAACCATAATGCTAAAATAAAATATTTATTCCTAAAATACAAAGGTTATAGAGATATGAAATTGCCAGTGGTAA
>JAODLD010000124.1:19836410-19860255 GCA_026781065.1 Mormyrops boulengeri
TCCCCCCTTAGTCTCCTTTGCTCGAGGCTGAACAGATTCAGCTCAGCTAACCTCTCCTCATAAGACATTCCTCTGAGACCAGGAATCATTCTTGTAGTGCTACGTTGCACAATTTAAGGGACAGTTTAATGGAATTTTGCAGGAATTTAACACTGAAAGAGTCTGTAAATAAAGAAAAAGTGTGACTGGGAGAGAGAAGGTAGTTTTGATATCTTATCATAGAGATTCCATAAGGTAAAACCACCCCTAGAAGACCAAGCAGGATTCTTTAATAGCCGCCCACGCAGCAGAAAGGCAGGATTGTGCCAAAAGGTGATGACACACAGGACAACCTTTGAAGCAATGTTGCCGGGCAATCTGGCTGACCAGTGTTCCTCAGCCACTTTCCCATTGATTCTGGGCAACAAATTTCTACTTGAAAAATTTTAATAGGCAGTGGGCAACTTTTTGCAAATATCAAGACCCAGATGAGTTGCCCTTTGTCTCACCTGGTCGGCGATTGCCCAGCAACGTGGCTCAAAAAGGCGCCGTGTGTATCATCACCTAAAGAGGAGAGTATGGGGTGGAAGTGTCCATGCTGTAATTTTTGTAGTTCTGTAAGAGAGTGGCCAGCGATGGGACTGTATCTAACAGAGAAGTCCAGCATTGTTTAGCCGAATAAGGAATGTCTTGTAAACGCCGCGTTCTCTTCGTTTCTAAGAATAACTTTCTGAGTACACACCCCAGGTATATGATGCCTTGGCAACAACTGTGCTGGAAGCTTCAGGGAGGCAGTATGTTGCAGGGACAGGAGTGTTTGCTGGCTGCAAATTGGCCATAACTTATGGACAATATCAATGCGTTCGGAATCGAGTGTCAGAAAGACACAGAAGGATATCGTCTGCTAATACAGCGGCAGAGTGGGAAAGTGCCTTTACCATTACTGCTTTAACGTTAATCTACACACACCTTTGGTTCTGTTGTGTTTTTTCTGCTGTAGCATCCAGAGTGTGATCGTTCAGGTCTCCAGTGATGCTTCTCTGCAATGGCTATCGGATGATTTTGCTTCATGGATTATTCAGTAGTGTGCTCTTCTTCAGTCATATGAATCAACCCTTATTCAATCAATCCTTTATTGCTGTACAGCTTTAACTTTCGCATGTTCTTTGTTTAATGATTTTTCTCCATTTATTTTCTTCCAATAGCCTTCTACTATTTTTTCCCCCCCTTTGATGTTCATAATTGCTACTAGGAGGGTGAATTCTTCAACAGCTTCAATATCTTTTCAATTTATTCTAAACTTTATAGTTCCGATGATCATTATGTTTTTTGTGATTTTGAAGGCCGATTCTGCCTTTTTGATTCTTTGTTTGCTAGTTTATTGTGTTTCTCCACAAAACCTGCACATTTTATTGCCATGTATACCTGCACATTTTTTTATCGTTCTGATAATAAAGGACACTTCTGTTGTAACCATGCTGTTCAGTCCACATATTGACACCTCTGCAACAGATGGATTTTCAATAAATGAAAAAATTGTAGGACATTTTTTCTTTGCAAACTTTGAAAGGTTTTTGCTTACAAAAATCTGGATTTTTTTTTCAAACTGCTGCAAATTAGGAGCAAAACCAAAAGTGTAGAATTTATATTTTTATTCCGTGAAGTTCATGCTTTGTCCCACAATGGGCAGTTATACAGTCAATTTGTTTATTGTGCAGTTGATAAGCAAACCATTTGATTCATGAAAATATTTTGTGTTACAATCAAGCTTTATTTGACCTTTTGGAGAATCTGCACTGTTTTTCTTGCCTGTTTGTGGCAATCTACAGTATGGCAGTTGGTACACTGTATTCCACCTTGCTTGCGTGGTCTGCCAGGTTCCTCTTGAAACTTGTTGATTATTTTTTCTTCTGCATCTGTTGTTGGGGCTAAACTTGTATGACAGTAATATTCCTTGGCCTACCTCCAATCTGACGGATATTGTTCAATCATTTTCAGATTGGTTGCGATTTTCACTCAGCACATTTTTCCTTTTTTTGGTTTCCAGAGAAGGCTCTTTCCTGGAAATCCAGGACCTTTTTAACTTTACATTGCTAATTTTCTTCATGTGCGCCATGTCTTTTTTTGATCAACGCTAATTTGCATTGATTTGCATCGATTCGCAGTTCGTTCAATCCATCATCCAATAAAGCCAGCTTGTGGCTCAGTGGGCTATGCCTCTGTGCCTGTGAGCAGAAGGTCGCTGGACTGAGCCTGGCATTGGGTCATGGGTGGGACATGTTGTCATTCTTCAATAGAAGTTCTTATAGCATTTTCAATGGGCACACATTTTAACATATCTCCTTAAGAACATTGTAATCTTTATTTTTCTGGCCAAATTCAATCACCTGCAATTGCACCTGCAATTACCTTGTCTTTGGCTTTCCTGCATAACAATCTTCTTCACTACGTGATTGATTGGACTGCAGGACCTCAGTGTTTCAGGTGGTGGGGGAGGCTGTTTACCAACCACTTGTTCATCCGGCAGAGGGGCATTGTGGGTGTTGGGTGCATTAGCTCTGTGGGTGGTAAAGCCAGTCCATTTGGGAGATGATGCGAATTAGTGGCATACATATTGTTGTGGTCACCATAAGGCACGACTCAAAAGAACCTAGTAAATGTTGTCATCTCCTGTGAGGGAATGTGATTAAAAGCTCAGTCAGAGTTCCCTCTTGGTCAGACGTCCATTGCTGCTTTACTTTAGCCTGGTGTTCTAGAAGTGCCTGCTTTAGCAGGTTATGTTTTTGCAGGTAAGGTTTATGATTGTGATCGGAAGGTTGCTGATTCATATCCCAGTATCATCAGGGTGATGTCGCCATCGGGGATCTGAGCATGGCCCTTAAACCCAAACTTGCTCCAGGGATTGGCTGACCCCGCTCTCTAAATTGTACATCACTTTGGATAAAAGCTTGTGCTAAATAATTGTCATGTAAATGTCTTAAATGACTCTGCGGCACAAGTTCCTCTTACATTCTTTGGAATAGAGAACCCCATCAATTTACGGAAAACGGCAGCTTGCGGACCCAGGCTCAGGAAACCCGCGTCCCTGCGGGGTACGGCAGGTCGGAATGCTGTCTCTCCAGCTGCAGCTGACGGCTTCTCTGTGACTCGCGGAGGAATTGTAAAGGCGGACTGTGGAAGAATGCCATCCAAGCCCATGAGTCATCCAGGCGCAAGGGCTCCTGATTGATAGCGCCGGTGATGAACAGTGTCGTCTGCGGATGGGTTTAAAACTGAGACTCGCACAGCTGCTGCATTCATGCTGCAGAAAACAGCATAAATGGTATCTTTGTGTCATACGGGTAGTATTAGGATAGGGGTCAGTCTTCATGTGTCTGTCCTAGTGAACTCTGATCCTAGTAAACAAGACCTAGAATGTCTTAATGGACTTACTGCATGTGACCTGGATTGTAGAGGCAAAAAGCCCCTCAACTGAGAAACATAAACCTTAGTCTGCCCGGTCTGATCCCTCCTCTATACAGTACTATGCAAAAGTCGTAGGAAGTCAAAGAAAATTATGTTTAAATGATCTTTATGTAAAACTAGATTATGCCTGTGAAAGTGTCAGCTTAGCCATTTCAATACTTCTGCTCAAGTCACCCCAGTAAGTACCTTGCCATCCAAAATACTCATGTTTTTTGTTTTTGACTCGACCACTAGCACACTCTCATTGACTTTTTAACTAGCTACATTAATTAATTAAGTGAGCTGGTGGTGAAATTTAACAGATACATTGAATGGCGGAGGTGCCCTTGAGGAGAGGTTTGAGAACTGGAGCAGTGTTCATCTAGCCATCCAACAAGATATCTGAAACTTTTAGGAGAGTAGAAGAAATGCTTCTCAACTTTTAATTGTGTTTCTGTACATATTCTGTTGTTAAATTTGTATTTTTTGTTTCAATGTTAAATATGTTTTTTGTTCTAAGCAAATACTTGCTTACTATGCAGATGAATAGCATCAAACGTTTCCTGCCTACGACTATCCCACAGTACTGTACATTATATACCATACCCCATTATATACCCTAACTCCATTGTATACCATACCACATTATATACCATACCCTATTATATACCCTAACCCCATTCACAGCTGACCCCTTCCGTTATGGTACAGACCTTGCTCCGCCCAACCCTAACCCTTCTCCTGTATAACATAAACCATAAACCTTCCTTCATCCAGTACTGACTATTGTAAAAACCCAGCCAATTGTTCACATCCTCCTCTCAATATGGTATAAGCTCCCTCATGTAGAATAGACTCCCCTAATAAGTAATACCCCATGATATAAGCTCCTCCCCGTATTACAGAGTACCTGTATGATATTGTTACTTCCCGTACAGTACTGACCCATAACTTACTCGCATAAAGACACAGCTACAGACCAAAGTCATAGTAAAACAGTGAGAGAGTCTGTCACTCAGGAGTGTTTTCACATGATCGCACAGACAGATGGGCCCTTTGTTTTGTCTTGTTCGTCCATCACTGGCGACAATGCAGGGCTCCATCCCTTGTCCCGCCTCTCTTGGGTTTGCGTGAGGAGACTGAGAGATGATCTGCCTGGGATGTATACCACTGGGCCCCATGAGAACAGGAGCTCCCCAGTCAGTTGTCTAAACAACTTCCTGTCAAAATGAAGATAATAAACAGAAGCGAAACTTCTGCTAGTCCAGCCATTGCTATTGACCGGTTTTCCCTACATCTTTATAGTTGCCGTTGGTGCAGTTAGTTGCCATGCCTGTTGCCGTGAATGTTGGCGTTTTAACCCGCAAGAGTTCCAGTGTTGTGGCATGTTAACCCGCAAGAGTTCCAGTGCTGTGGCGTGTTCCTTTTGAGTTCTGGATCAGGGCCTGAGATGATGTCGTCATATATCTGCCTGACCGGTCTCATCATGTAATTTCCTTCTTTTGGCTGTTTGGTTTTAGTCTAACAGAACTAAGGCAACTAAACAAAACAAAAAAACACACGATAAACGTGAAGAACAGCTGAGAGAGGGAACAATAGCTGTAGCTGCTGGGCCTTGCAGGAGAGTGACCTTAACAATAAGATGAGATTCAGAAATCATGCAGATTAACTGTGCATGTGCCTCACAGCACTTAAGGAGTGACTGGAGGATAGCAGACATGCATGTAAACACACAAGGGATGATTTGGCCTTAATGCCAACAAGCACTCCAAGCTGACCGATGACCTGCACACACCAGGCACACACTGCTTATGGATATTCTAGTTTCACCCAAGAAAAGACATCATCATTGGAACTGAACCCGAAAATTCAGATTTGCTGGACATGAAAACACCTTAATACTATATGTGCCTAATTTGCAATCGAATCATGTACTCAGTCTGTGTTCCTTCACTTCCTGATTTATGTCTGTGAACAGTCATCCCCACATTCTCTTTACCATTTGATGAAGAAAAAGATGCATGCTGGGAAAATAAGTGAACATTTTCGATTGCACTTGTCTTGCATTGTTTCGTCTTGCATTGTTTCGTCTTGCATTGCACTGCTGTTTGTTTTATCTCCCCTCCCCCCAAGCATCTGCCCCTCCCCTGCAACTATGGCACAAGAATTTCACCCTCCAAACACGTGACAATAAAACAAGATTGTATGTTATTTTTATTACAGTAAGAAAGTCTGAAGAACCCCAGAAGGACCAAAAATCATTGCCTGCTGTCACATGTCAGGTCCCAGCTTGGCAGTTTCAGTCTCTGTGCTGTAATTACCCTGAACTCGACACAATCCTCCCAAAACCACCTCAGTTTGTTTTGGACCCAAGGCTGTGCTGCATAGGCATGCCTTTGGAGTCCCGTCCTTTTTACGCTGTCCAAAAAAAGGGCATTCCAAGAATAACAGACGTGTCATGGGTGAAGGGAATAGGGCTTTTAAAGGACGACTTCTGTACTGTGGGGACGTGCAGATCCACACTAAATGATCTATTCCTTCGATTTTGAGAATCTCGATTTTTTTTTTTAACTTAGCAATTTTAAAATTTCATGTAAATGTTTGTGTTACTATAGGGAGAAAGACATTAAGGGGACTATCGAAGAAGCAGTCAATGTTCTCCCCACTGCAGCACGACAAATTTTATCCCGAGGGTTGGGCTGGCACTGAATATCGGGATCGGTATTGGCGATACCGACCTTGGTTTTACTTTGTAATGTAATGAATAGGAAATCGGCGGCAACGCCCATCCCTACTGTAAAGCACCGTGGGAAGCCTGAGCTGCAGTGCGATCGTTGTTTGAAAGATTTCATGGCAGTCTCTCGCTTTTTGTCTTGCTTTCGTCTATTCTAGCCGCCGCATTTAAAGCTTCTTTTCCACGCAGTGCACCGTGAACCTTTATTTATCTTTTCTTTTGTTTCTTGCTGGCGGCCAGCCAAAACAAATATGGACCAGGGTAGCGCTTTCTTTTATGCAGACTGATAGTGGCCGGAGCAGCCTGTTTGCACACGCGCCTCTCGCTTGCTGTCGCGTTGCCATGGGGATAGGGGACATGTCAACGAGGTGACTGGGGGGGGGGGGGTCTTGGAGGGTGCGTCCTTTCTTAGCCCTTCTTTACTTATTTGGAGAATAATAGAAGCAAAAGATGATCCATAACTACAGTGAGCTCAGAGTTTAGGAATGTGCATAGGCTGCGGTAATTTGCTGGTGTATTATCGGATACGATGATGCTGCATTTTCTCCTTTTGTATTATCGGCTTTTTCTTTGCTGTGTACTTCATAACACTTGCCTATCTGTGAACATTCTTTGGGGACAGTAATTGAAAGGCCAAACCAACGGGATGTCAAAATAACACCTTTTCTGAAAATTCTGACTGGACAATTTATCCCTGAGATTGGTGTCTTGACAGTAGGAGCTGACTTGATGCCCACATCAAGTCCAGACTTGTGCATTGACCGGCATGGGTGCATTTGTCAAGGAGGTAGGACTTGTGCGCAGCAAGAAATGCAAGACTGCTGGGGGCTGTTGGCATTAAAAAGAAGAAAAATTCCCCAACAGCCTGTTAGACCGCGTCACTCTATCTGCAGATTATCGGTTCCTTACTGCATTAATTATTATTAATTCCTGTCATGACCTGAATGGTTCATGTAAAACACAAGGAAAACTTTGGACTGACAACCATAAGCATTATGCTCTCGTAATCAGAATCAGAACCAGAATCAGAATTACTTTATTAATCCCCGTGGGGAAATTGTCTCACATTACAAACAAACTCCTGACAGAAACTATAGAACAATAAAGTAATTTAAGTTAAAGAAATAAAATAGAGTAGGAATAAATACAATAATATAAAATAAGATAAAATAAAATTTAAAAAAATAATGAAATAACCAATAAAATAAAACCTATAGCAGCAGTTCTGCTAACCTCAGATATGCGAGTTGAACAGTTTTATTGCGACCGGTAGGAATGATTTCCTGTGTCTCTCCGTTGTGCAGCTTGGAAGTTTTAGCCTGTAGCTGAACGAGCTCCTGTGGCTGCTCAGCGTGTAGTGGAGCGGGTGTGAGTGAAAGTCCAGGATTGTCCTTATTTTGGACAATGTTCTCCTGTCCAAGACCATATTGAAAGAGTCCAGTTCCACTCCCACAACTTGGCTGGCCTTCCTAATGATCTTGTTGAGTCTGTTAATATCCATGACCCTCAGGCTGCTGCCCCAGCAGACCACCACAGACTTGTAGAACATTCTCAGCATCGTCCTGCAGATGTTGAAGGACCTTAGTCGTCTCAGAAAATAGAGACGGCTCTGGCCCTTCCTTTAAACGATGTCCACATGTTTTGACCAGTCCAGTGTTTTGTCCAAATTGCAATCTGCAAACTGAAACGCTGTTGCTGTAGCTATTATTGACTGCCTATCTCTGATTTACTGTATCACTGACCTGGAAAATAAATCTGTAGGGAAGTCAATTAATTATTTCTGTTTTTCCACTTTTCTTGTAACATGTTCTCTCCGACATCAAGTTTCCCATTAGAAGAGTCTCTTTCTCCTGAATGTTGAATATTGACTGTAAGAAATAATAAGAGTTGGGAGGGGATGCCTGCCAAAGGTCAGGCGAAGCTGTGGAGATATAACCTTTTCCGAATGGTGAGGCAGTGAGGCAGTGAGGCGGCAGTGGCAGTGGCAGTCTAATAGGGCTAGAGAGCCGATCGCCCTCACGCCCTGGAGCAGACCGCAGATCTTAGGATCATTCATTAGTACTGTTTTGTGGGCATTAATTCTGTGTGTCTCTGAATGTGTGTACATGTGTGTGTGTTTATGAGCTGATGAGTGCAACTGGGTTAGCAGTGTGCAGTGATTAGCACTGTTGTCTCGCACCGCTAGCACCAGGGTTCGAGTCTCCGCCATAGCTCCTTGTGTGGAGTTTGCATCTATCTATCTATATATCTGTCTATCAAGATATCAGGAACTTTTTGGTGAACAAAATAGTTACTATTAATTTGCATATGTTCTAATGTTAAACTGCATTTTTTTTCTTGAGCAAATGAACACATGTTACCCAGGTAAATAGCTTTAAGCATCTTTAGATTGCCTAAGACTTTTGCAAGTACTGGGTGAGTATATACAGCCGTGGAAAAAATTAAGAGACTACTCTATATTTTTAAACAAATCTGCATTTTTATATCATGGTTTAATTGTTGTTCTCCTGGCAGAGGGCTACACTGAGCAGCAGGTTGCTTCCAGGTTCAAAATATATAAGACAGCAGTACAGAAGAACAAGGTGAAGCAGGAGACACTGGGAATGACCAGAAAGGTAGAGGGGGAAGCGACTTTCTAATGCCCGAGATGACCGTTAACTTATCCGACAGTTTCTCATGAATCGAAGGACGACATCAAGTGACCTTCAAAAAGAATGGCAAACATTAAGTGCAGGTGTGAGGTGCACTGCTAGGACAGTTCATATCAGGCTCCTAGAAGCAGGACTGAGGTCCCATAAAGCAAGGGAGAAGCTCTTCATTAATGAGAAGCAGAGAAGAACCAGGCTGCAGAAAAGTATATATTATTGGCGCACACCCATAAATTGAGAAATGAGTGAAAAAGAAAATTGTGCTGCAGTATCTTAATTTTTTCCACGGCTGTATGTCAGTGTGGAGGCCTTTTCGTGATTATTACATTGTGGGGACCAGATTTCCCCACCTTGGAATAAACACCTGTAATATTTTAACTTGTGGGGACGTTTTTTTTGGTCCTCACAAGGATAACCTCAATCTTATAAAGATTCAAAAAACTAAAAAAAGTCTTATATTTTATTTGGTTATTTATGGTTAAGGTTAGGGCTGGGTGGGGGTTAAGGGCATCATGTTGGTATTAGGGTTTTGCCCATAGAAATGAATGGAGAGTCCCCACAAAGATATGAATGTGATATGTCTGTGTGTGTGTGCGTGCGTGTCTGTGTATCTGTGTGTCTGTGGATTAGGTATATATTACCTTGTGGGGGACCAAATTCCCCCTCTATGTAAAAAAAAATCTGTTATTTTGACGCTGAGGGGACCATTTGTCAGGTCCCCACAAAGATACAGTATGTGAATGCAATCAAAAAACGAAACATGCCACAAGTCTCATGTTACATGTTACCTATGGTTAGGATTAGGGCTTGGTGGAGCTTAAGGTTGTAATGATGTAATTAGAGTTTTGCCCATAGAAATGAATGGAGAGTCCCAACAGAGATATAATTACAAGCCAATGTGCGTTTGTGTGTGTGCATGTGTGTTTTGCATATAAATATATGTCCCCCCCTCCAATGACCCTCCGCTTCCCCCTTCCTCCAGGGGTGTGTTCCTGGACACCATCTTGCCACGCTATGATGTGAACGGAGTCCGGCCTCCCATAGGCCAGAGGACCAGGCTTAGCCAGGGGGACATCGCTCAGGCACGCAAACTCTACCGCTGCTCCAGTAAGAGCCACGCACATGAGCAACATCAAGCCTGCACTGCCTTCAACTAGGGGGTGCCATTCACACAGTGGTGGGAAAATCATTTAGAACTACCCGGACTTACCTATGCTAAGCTGCTTTTTATTGGCTTTTTAGCAGCACATCTGCATAAAACGGCACAAAAGAAACCAAGTGATCTTTCATATAATATAAGGTTTGCAGGTGTCAAGAATATTGCGAATGGCTTCCTGACTCCTAGACTTCATGATAGATTTTACATGCTGAAATCGGTGATTAGCGGTATGCTGTCTAGTGACACTTTACACAGTTTATGCTCTGAAAACAGTCTGTGTCACATATAGATCAGAACTGGGGGGGGGGGGGGGTGAAATGTTTTCAAGCTTCTTATCATGTGGATAAAAATTCAAAGCACATGAATGTGAATGATTTTTTGATTCACCCATGTACCTGTGAAGCTTCAGGACAGATTGCTGACGGAGAGGGGAAGGAGATTGGATGCCATTGGAGAGAGAAACTTAGCGGGTAGCATGCAGGCGCATGAAGGCTGCGATGGGGGGAGTGGGCAGTATTGGGGGGGGCATGCCTGGAGCTGTGAGGGAGGGAGGAGGGAAAAAGCATACACTTGCAGCTGTACGTTTATCAACACACCAGAGAGCATCCATTAGCTCTGGGGACCATCTGGAAGAGACAAGAAAACGTCCAGCAAATAACCAAACTGATTAGCCTGAGAAACGAGGGCCGTCTTCATCCTTTGCTGGGAGGAGCCTCGTCTTTTTGCATGTGACTCTGCTCTTTTTGAGTGTGACCCATTTCTAAGGGACCTTTACATCATGGATCACCTACTACCTGTTTTCACAATCAGCTATTTCTGGAAGCAGGTTGCATTTATGCAGCGTGCGTAGCTAGAAATTCTGGGTCCCCTGACAAAATGTTGCCTTGCTCCCTCCCCACCCAATGAAATTCACAATGTAACGTATTCAAGGACCCTAGTAAAGTGCATAGCCCCTGAATCTACCCAGGTATCCATGCCCCTATTGCACCCTTACATTAATGGTATGTTAAAGTCCTGTAGTTAGTGGCGTAATGCGAGGATCGTTTTATTCCCGGAATGCTACGTGCCTAACAGACACGGAGTGATGTGTGAAAGAGTCGGCTGGGCGACGTCAGTCCAGCATGTGATCCATGTGGCCGCCGAGGCCCTTTACGCTGCATCTCTGTGTGTGGCCAGAGTGCGGCGGGAGCCTGCAGGACAGCAGTGGGAACTTCTCCTCTCCAGGCTTTCCCAACGGCTACTCGGCCTACATGCACTGTGTCTGGAGGATCTCCGTCACACCTGGGGAGAAGGTGGGTCATTGACCCTTCAGGGTCGCCCCACTGCTGCCAGGAAACACCACTTTATGACACGAATGTGTGAGGAAACATTTTTATATCTGCTGCGACACATCCATCCATCCATCCATCCATTCTTCAGTTCACTGAAATTTAAGAATAATGACAAATAAGTGTTTTGGCAATTAATAATCTGTTAGCCTGTGATTGGTTGGTGCCCTGTCCTGGGTTGTTCCCTGCCTTGCGCCCATAGCCTACGGGATAAGCTCCGAATACCCCCACAACTCTGAATAGGACAAGTGGTTTCAGAAAATGGATGGCTGGATGGATGGATGGATAGATGGATGGATGGATGGATGGATGGATGGATGGATGGATAATCTGTTAGCTGCGGCTCAAGGGGGCTTGGTTTAGAAGTAGGACTGCCACGCATAATTCCCAGACCTTGAACAAAATTATTTCATCCATTACTTCATGATGACTGACCCCTCCCACCTGGACCCTCTTCTGCCCCCCCTCCAGTTGTTCCCCCCAGTTAGTAGCTCTTTGATTCCTGCCCTCTACTTTGTGGGTGTGAGTGTTCATCATGTGTTTACATGGGTTTCATCACTAAAACATGGGATTAGGTCAATTAGAAGTGATTCAAAGTGCTCACTGTGGACCCTATGATGGACTGGCTTCCGTTCCAGGGTGACCCCTGCCTTGTACCCTGTGATGGACTGGCATCCTGTCCAGGGTGTCCCCTGCCTTGTATCCTGTGATGGACTGGCATCCCATCCTGTGCTCTGTGTTTCGTGGAAGAAGCTCACCATTCCCCTGTATTGAATGGATTTAACTATTATTTGTTTTAAAATTTTTTGGAAAAGGGCTTCACGATATTCTGCTGCCGTTGTTTCACCAGATTATTCTGAATTTCACATCCATGGACCTGTACAGGAGTCACCTTTGCTGGTACGACCATGTAGAGATTCGGGATGGATACTGGAGAAAAGCTGCTCTCAAAGGTCCGTATCCATGGCTCGCTGAGCCCTGCTTGATTGTCTGTATGTTTTTCTGTTTATTCCATCTTGTGTAAATTTGCAGGTTTTTCCTTCAAAGTTAGACTTAATTACATTAAACAAACTATTTTTGACTTCTCTAGAATTTCCGAAGACTGACGCAAATAACATTTTTAATGCCAGTATAAGCACACATTTCACGTTATTGTGTAAATAACAGCATCATCTTTATAATACTGAGAGAGTCCTTTTTAAAGCAGCGATATTCATTCTGTAGGATTGTGTGATGAATGGTGAAAATATGTACATATTGAAAAATAAAGAAATGTTTTGAATTCCATTTAATTTTCATTTACAAAGTCCTTCAGTTGATAAAATGTTTTATTCCTAGTAAGCAAATAATATACTTGTACTTGTGACAATTCATAATAGTTGCCATGGTAGTGTTTTCTTTTTTATCGCAGTTAATTAAAAACGTAATTTATTTCATTTGAATTCATAGACATGACAGAACGGAATGACACGTTGATTAAGTGGGTAGTGCTGTTACCTAAGACCTCCTGGGCTGTGGGTTTGAATTCTGCCTTTCTTTTCTGTGTTGTCTAAATGTTCCCGCTGTGTTGTGTGGGTTTCTTTCCAGTGTTCTTGTGTCCTTCTGCAGTCCAGTGACATCTCTACATTACCCATAATGCAGTGTTTCTCAAGCCTTTCCTTAGGGACCCCCAGATGGGCCATGTGTTTTCTCTCTGCCAGGTGGTCCATGTTTTGCTCTCTCCCAGCTCTTGGTAGGGAGCAAAAACCTGGACTGTCTCAGGGTCTTCAAGGATCAGGTTGTGGAACACTGGCATTGGGCATGATCTTTATTATGTATGTACAGCTCTGGAAAAAATTAAGAGACCACTCTATATTTTTTTCAATATCTGCCTTTATAAGTCCTGGTTTAATCCTGGTTCTGCTGGCAGAAGGCTACACTGCGAGACAGGCTGCTTCCAGGTTCGAATTTTCTAAGACAGCCATACACAAGAACAAGCAGACGCTGGGAACGACCAAAAACCAGCCAGATAAAGGGCAGAAGCAACTTTCTAATGCCAGAGATGACTCTTAACTTATCCAACAGTTTCCCATGAATCAGAGGATGACATCAAGTGACCTTCAATAGGAATGGGAAACATTAAGTGCAAGTGTGAGGTGCACTGCTAGGATAGTTCGTATCAGGCTCCTAGAAGCAGGACTGAGGTCCCATAAAGCATGGAAGAAGCCCTTCATTGATGAGAAACAGAGAAGGACCAGGCTACAGTTTGCAAAAAAAAATGTATATTATTCAAAGACGCACACCCATAAATTGAGAAATGAGTGAGACAAAAAATTGTGCTGTGGTCTCTTAATTTTTTCCAGAGCTCTATGTGTCATTCAGTGAGCTTGCATCCCCTTCATTGTGTACCCCTGCTTTGTACCCTGTACTGACTGGGATAGGTTCCAGGGCCTTCCCCATGATCCTGAATAGGATAAGATTGTAAGATTTATTTATTTACAGTAGCAGACGCTTTCCTCCAAAGTGACATACATAGTTGATAAAGCATCATCAGCCAGATCCTGGAGCAGTTTGGGGTTGAAGGCCTTGCTCAGGGGCCCAGTGGTGACGTTCCTCTGCTAACTCTGGGATTTGGACCAGTGGGCATCCAATCACAGGAACAGCACCTTAACACCCCCTCCCCCCCAAGATGGATGAATATGCGATAGAAACCACAAATCCAATGCTTAGCTGGTAGGCTAATCAATTGTGAGGGTATTTTGACCATAAAACCACAGTAAATGAGAAGAAATGCAAATGAAAGTCATTGTATCGCACCATGTATTTGTTAATACGGATAATTGTTTTTCTGGAAATGTTCATGAGCAATAGTAAGTAACAAGAAGCTTCTCCTGGGAGAGCTGCCTGATCTACAGCTTTCTTAACAATCCCTCATGTCCACCTCATTTGATGAGGTGAATCTCGTCGTCCTAATTTGCAACACAGCATGTTGGCCTAGTCAGAAGCCTCTTCCTGCATCGGCATGTTGAGAAAGCGCGGCCCTCCTTTAAACCCACATGCAGCTATGATTATAATCTAAATTACTAAAGGTCCCAGCTGGAGAAATTGCCTCCATTAACATTGCCGAGGGGTGTGTTCTTAGTACAAGTAAAATGTTCAATAAATGTGGGCTTGGGGGTCAAAAGGTTCAATGGAACGTCCTCCCATGAGGCACAGCATTAGCACAGCGTCGTTGTTGTTGTTCTTGTTGAAGAGCCCAAGTCTAACAAGAGGCAATTGGTGCTTTTCCCAGGTCGTTTCTGTGGCGACAAGCTGCCCGAGCCAATCACCTCAACAGACAGCCGGCTGTGGATCGAGTTTCGCAGCAGCAGCAACTGGGTGGGCCGGGGCTTCTCGGTGGCGTATGAAGGTACTGTCTATAAAGGAGCTGCCTCGGGTTTGAGCTGCCATTTGGAAGGGGGGGTCGCGGTTTCCATTTGAGTGCATTATGCAGAGCTCAAACAGGCCGGAGGTAAACGTAGGCTTCTCAAAAGCAATGGGGACGAGGGACAAATGTTATGAAGTAGTGACGACCACCCTGTCACCTGCCCACAGCCATCTGTGGTGGGGATCTGAGCCGTGACAGTGGACAGATCCAGTCTCCCAACTACCCGGACGACTATCGGCCCAACAAGGTGTGTGTGTGGCGGGTCACCGTGGCACCAGGCTATCACGTGGGCCTCGCGTTTCAGTCCTTTGAGGTGAGAAGATTGTCTTTTTTAAGGGCTCTGTAGTTTTGCCCCAGCCGCCCCCCCTAATGAACCATGAAAATGAAGTTCTACTGCGCTGTAATTATATGGAATCAATGTGTTTTATGTGTTTTATAGCACAAGATTTTTGAAAAAAAAAACAAGGAACACAAAGAGATTAACTACAGGGTTCACAAATGGGATAAATGTAGAAAACAGAGAAGAACATAATTCCTGTTAGTGACTGTAGGGGTTCGCTTGTGGGATGGTGTGTTTCAGTCTGCTAGGGCGACTGTGCAGCCCTTGTACGCAACTGCCCCCTGCAGGTCTGATGTGTTACTCCTGTTAGTGAACTCTCCCAGAAAATTAAGTGTTGTGTCATTATTTTAGCGCCTTCCTTTTGGTCAATGCAGTGCACTTTTACTCAGCCCACAAAAGACCCACGTAAGCGAAGCTGTTTGCGTTTTGCTTAGCAGATGGAGAGCCCCCCCTACTGGTGCAACAGCCTCATGTTCAGCAATAGCCTTGTTGCCAGCAGTCTTGGTTTCAGAAATAGTAGGTCTAGGTCTGAAAAAGGGCTTACCTGTGTTATAGGTAATGGAATATAAATTCTGGATTTGGATTCTGGGGTGAGACGTTAATCAGTGTTTATGGTTTAGAGCTCAAACTGCTCTTTTACAGGTGATGTAGCCCAAGGCTCAAGTGAAAATGAAGATTTTCCCTGCGTATATACCATACTTGTGTAATAGCCGATAAAAATGTCACCAAAGAAGTATGGAAATACTGGACCTCCAGTTCGTTCTTTGGGTAGGGTTTATGGAATCCATCATGTAATCAGATCAATTCATTTATAAAGACCAATGAAACCTGGGTGGGAGAATAACCAACCAATCAGAGCTGAGAGTGCTGGTGCTTTTATCTCAGAAGTTAAACAAGTGAACATAAATCAAGGCAGTTTTCTCTTTCTTTTTAATAATTAAAAAGCTCTTGCCATTGTAACTTAGAATAAGCTAATCTACAAGTTACCGTAAGTTGTTATAATGGCCATGTGCACGAAGACACTGTTGTTGGCTGGCTAGAACAGCATTTACTTAATTTTCACAAAATGTTAGCGGGCCCATGTTGAGTCCAGCTGTCCTTCGGGCCCAACGGCAGTTTATCTGGGTTTGTTCCCGGCATTTTTCTGCCTCTTTGAATCACATGGCAGCGAACAGGAGCTGAACGGGGCCCGTAGGAAGCGAGCGTCCTCCCTTGCTGCCGGCCGGCAAACCAAAGCCGCCTGCGGAATTGGTGAATGGCCCTTCACACAGCAGAACGGCGGGATGGCCTGGCCATCTGGAAGGAAGCCAATTATTTTCCCCCCAATGAAAGGCACAGTTGTGGAGCTGTAATTGCCTGGGATTGAGACTTAACCTGAAACGTCTCTGTAGATACATCCAGCTACACAAAGGGATCAAATAAAAACAAACATAAATTAAAGTGGCGTGTGTGCCCAGTGTAGCTGTCACGCTCTGATTGGCCCTTTGGGGATTCCTCCAGATTGAGAGGCATGACAGTTGCACCTATGACTACCTGGAGGTCCGGAACGGTGACTCGGACAGCAGTCCCTTGCTGGGTCGCTTCTGCGGCTACGACAAGCCCGAGAACATCAAGAGCAGCTCCAACAAGCTTTGGATGAAGTTTGTGTCCGACGGCTCTGTCAACAAAGCCGGCTTCGCTGCCAGCTTCTTCAAAGGTAGTGAGAGTCTCCAGGCGGGTGAGGTCTGCGGCTGTGTCCACTCGTGACGGCCGTTTGTTGCCTCCCGTTTTGTCCCATAGAGATGGATGAGTGCTCCAAGCCGGACAATGGACGGTGCGAGCAGCGCTGTATCAACACGCTAGGTAGCTACCGCTGTGCCTGCGATCCCGGGTTCGAGCTGGCAGCAGACAAACGCAGCTGTGAGGGTGAGTGTCTGGCTTGGCTCTGAGGACCCCCTGCTCCCCAGTGCAGAATAATAATAGAGTTTTACCTTCTGCATAATGACTGACCAGTTATGTGTCCGTCGGATGGTAAAACACAACATGTACATCGACTGACCAATTAAATTACACAATATATTTTATGACTGGCAAATCCTGTATGTACAAACACAACTTCATCAGAAGAAGTGAAAGAGTTAACAAAAGCCTCTAGTCAGGGTGGCAAACTGGACGTTGTGGCACGGGGCAGGGAATGGTAGTTTATTTGGGGTATATATTTTTCTTATGGAACAGTACAGACACACAACACAAAAAGCTGGAACTACATTATTTCAGGTGAGAAAGAAAAACAACCACAGGAGTCATTATAGTGACACTGGACAGCCAGTGACACCTGGGATTCGCACTGAAGGCTGTGGCTGGGGTCTCTGGGGAGGCATTTTGTGAAAATGGGTGACGAAATCAATAGTTAAGCCTAGTCCCCTCCTCCTGAGACACCTCCAAAACGCAGCTCACTCAAAGGCCTTCATGCTTGGAGGAACATTAGAAAAAGATATATAAAATTTCAAAGAAGATAGTTCACACTGAAAACAATTAGGAACATAATTGTTAGATTGTTAAAACCTGTCATGGCCTACACAATGCCTCGTCTCTCGGGGCTTGTTCCATTGTAATAGAGGCTTAATCAGCTCTAATTAAACTGTGTACCAGCTAATCTATTAAGCCAAGACTGAATGCAGTTCACGATGAGCTCACCTTTCCTGTTTATTGTGAAATTTTAATAACTTGGTAATCAAAGAAAGCTGTGATTACAGAATGGCACGCATGGCGATCTGAGCGGCTCTGCGGTTTAGGACCTCTCAGCCTTTTCTCTGCTATTGCTCTTGCTGTTGCCAGTGGAAACGCCGGGCTGAGCTTTCGTGGATACGTGGGTTTTTGTTTAGCCTTCAGCAGACCTCTTTTATCCGCAGGATTTGCAGCTAAACCCTGCGGGCCCGTATTCGCCCTTTTCCCCAGCACTCTAGCCCCCCTTCATGTGAGGAAAACACTGCCATTTCCTCAATATGGTTGGCCTGTGTTGCGGGATGAAGGTCCTTTGGCATATAAAGTTAAGGTGGAAGCTAATTTCCATATATTACAGAACTGATTTTTGATTGCACATCTACTCTCTTTTTCCCCTGCAACCCACAGATGTGCAGTTATGCTAAGTGGCGTCTCTAGATTATCCCTTGTCTGTTTGTGCCCTGCAACAATCCATGATTTATGATTAAAACAACTTGATAAATGGAATGCTTTTTTATGTTGTTTTTTCCAACTTGTGTGTGCAGCTTTTCATGCTGTTTTTCAAGTGCCCACTGATATCAAGATTTTGTTGATAAAGTGATAAAAATAATAGCTGAATACTGATGTGTGGTGTACGTTTTTGCTCCACATTTTTGCTCCTCCCACTTTCCAGCATATCAAGAACACTGAATACTTGGTACAGGTTTATTGGGAACAAGCAAAAACATGAACTGTGTTGGGGTCCCTGAGGACTGGGTTGAGAATCACTGGCCCAGAAGGCACCATGTGACAGCACTAGTAACCTATCAGAAGCAATTCAGTCACCTCACTGGCCTTTTCACAGCCCTCTGATTGGTTGTTTTCCAAAGCCTGTCCAAGCTGCCGCTGGTGTTAACCCTGACTTGTCCACCCCAGCAGCTGCCTGTGGCGGTTTCCTCACCAAGTCCAACGGCACCATCACCAGTCCTGGCTGGCCGCGGGAGTATCCGCCCAACAAGAACTGTGTCTGGCAGCTGGTGGCGCCCCCCCAGTATCGCATCACGCTGCAGTTTGATGCCTTTGAGACGGAGGGTAACGATGTAAGCAAATGATTGTCGATTACGCTGCTGCGGCATTGGGTAGTAAAGTGGTTAAAGATTCGTAACTCAAAAGTGGAGACTTAAATTATCACAGGCTGACTTGCTATTGTACCAGTGAGAAATGTGTATATACTGAACTGCTTCAATGAAAATCTGACAACTATTAGGTAAATAAGTGTTTTGAAAACAGGTCATTTGGAGGGAAGCTAAATGTCAGTGATGGACAAAACTAATAGTGGATTAGTTAAAAAGTTATTAATACTGCAAGGGTGCACTGCCATGAAAAGAGGTTAAGTTTTGATTGCGAATTCCATGGTTCACATAGATGTTGCTAGATGTTGATGACCACTCTGTGTCTTGCTTCCAACTGGGAATTCAGTCAAGGTAGCGTTGGCTTTGACAAGAAACCTCTCTGGGGTCTATTTTGTCCACTTTCCTTTGCCTCATACCTGCAGGTGTGCAAGTATGACTATGTGGAGGTGCGGAGTGGACTCACGCCAGACTCTAAGCTGCATGGGAGGTTCTGCGGTGCGGAGAAGCCTGAGGCAATCACCTCCCTATACAACAACATTCGCGTCGAGTTCAAGTCGGATAACACAGTGTCTAAAAAGGGCTTCAGGGCCCAGTTCTTCTCAGGTAAGTGGCTGTGTGGGGATGCAGGCTGCTGTTAAACACATTTATCTGTCCCCGGGAAGCTGAAATGCACACTGGGATCCAGTTGTTCGCATATAAGTTTGCAGATTTGGCACTTTCAGTTGAATTGGTTAGTAGACGATTCTTGTGAGACTCATAAGACTCGTAGGAGATGTGTATGATATCATTTATTAATGTATTATTATTATTTCTTATTTAAAATGCATATAATTATATTATTGGCCACTGGTATCACTGTTTTTATAATTTATTTAATTTCATTTGGAATAAGTTACTAAGTTTTGGAGTCGTGTTCTTCTAGCCCTATTTTTCCCGTAGAATATGTGTGTTTCAGTATGCGATTTTAGTGAACGCGAGGTTTTTCAGGAATGCGTTGGTCGTATTGTAGCAGTACTGATACTCTGTATATACACTATATTGCTAGTAGTACACGGACACCAGCTTATGCAACATCTCATTCTAAAACCAAGGCTATTAATATGAATTTGGTTGCACTTTTTTGCTGTAATATCCTCTGATTTTCTGGGAAGGCTTTCCATTAGATGTTGAAACATTGCTGGTGGGAGTTGCTACCATTCATTGTGGGTGTTGATGTTGAGTAATCAGGTCCCTGTCTGTGAGCTTGTGTGAGCTTGTGTGAGCTTGTGTTAGCTTGTGTGAGCTTCTGTGAGCTTGTGTTAGCTTGTGTGAGCTTCTGTGAGCTTGTGTTAGCTTGTGTGAGCTTGTGTTAGCTTGTGTGAGCTTGTGTTAGCTTGTGTGAGCTTGTGTTTGCTTGTGTGAGCTTCTGTGAGCTTGTGTTAGCTTGTGTGAGCTTGCTTTTAGTAATGTCAGGGCTTTTTTTAGATTTTTTTTTTCCGTAAAAACTTCCGTAAAAATCTTAAGCATCTTATTTAGATCGTTATTTAGTTTTAACTGCTAACATTTTATAATTATTCATCAAGTTTATACCTTTATGATCGTTAAGTTTGTTTTACTGTGCATGTACACTAACCATTAATACAGCACTAGCTAGGGGCACGATGTTAAAAGGCAACATAATTACCTAACCTGAATTTGCTCCCAGTTGTGTCCATTTCACACTCAGTTCGCTTGCAGTTATTATAATTATATACTTTTGACTATCTAGTGTATGTAAACAGCAAAGCACATGAACTAGTCACACTCAGTGCATCACTAATGTGATTCTCAGTTTTCTGCATCACATGACTCCATATCCGCTGTGTCCCTCATTATGGCTGTGAGCCATGATGGGCGGCCCCAGGTTACAAATGGCACCCGGGGAGCTCACCGGGCCTCCTCATCTCGGCCCTGGTTTGTCATTGTGTTTTTCCGTGGCGTGGGTTGCCTGGCCTGTCTGACGTCTGAGCCTCCAGCCCCCATTTTTCCTGTGGTTCTGCAGACAAGGATGAGTGTTCGAAGGAGAACGGCGGCTGCATGCACGAGTGCATCAACACGCTGGGCAGCTACAGCTGCCTGTGCCGCAGCGGCTTCGTCCTGCACGACAACCGGCACGACTGCAAGGAAGGTGTGCCCCGCCAGCGCCCCCGGCGATGCCACAGCGTCACACATGTGCATTTCCAGGATGCCAGCTGCAGAAGGAATACTGAAGTTTACACTAGTTTTGCAGTATATTTTTTGGGACTCTTTCTATAGTATAAAAAAATGTGAACTGAAGCTGATGCCACATTGATGCTTGTCTTTTCCTCCATTGCAGCGGGCTGTGATCACATCATAAATAGCATATCAGGCATCATCACTAGCCCCAACTGGCCTGATAATTACCCCAGCAAGAAGGCCTGCACCTGGGCCTTATCCACCACCCCAGGCCATCGCATCAAAATTGTATGTTGTCTGCCTTGTTCTGCCACGTCAGCTTAGTGGAAAACAACTTAATGCTTAATGATGTACCCACGATGTTGCCCCTTAGTGATGATCACATAGACTGATGTAGCCCCATAGCTGTAATGATGTAGCCCTTCAATAATGATAATGTAGCTTATTGTAGCCTCATAATGGTGAAGACGTGGCCCCTTGACAGTGATGAAATAGCCCAGTATAGCTTCTTAGCAATGATGGCGTTGCCCGATAGAGTCTCAACAGTGAAGATGTAGCCCCTTCCAGTGGTGATGTATCCAGATATAGCATTTAGCAGTATGTGGTCTGATGTAGTCTCTTAACAGTGAAGATGTAGCCTTGTAGTAGCGATGATGGAACCCTTTAGCAGTGATGACATCGGCTGAAATAGCATCAAAGCAGTTAATATTTAGTCCCATACACTAATGACGTAGCCTGCTAAATTCCCTCGGATATGATGACATGGCCTGTTACCTCTGCTGATGCGTATTCCCATTTGTATTCTGGGGAATAACAGAGCCATTGCTCCGTGCTTGCACTAGGCCTTCAATGAGATTGACATGGAGACTCATCTGGAGTGTGCCTATGACCACCTGGAGGTCTATGACGGACGGGATGCCAAGGCCCCTAGCTTGGGTCGCTACTGCGGAAGCAAGAAGCCTGCCCCCCTCATCTCCACTGGCGACAGGATGTTCCTACGGTTTTTCTCTGACAACTCTGTGCAGAAGAAGGGCTTTGAGGCCTCACACTCAGCAGGTAGGCCAGCTTCAGCTTCGGGCCCAGGGTGGGGGAGAGCCACCCAAGCCCAGGTCAGCAGACTCTGGGTCAACCCAGATAATAATACCAGTCGGGGTCGTTTGGTAGAATGACCTCACCAACACGCCTCATCAACCCACACAGAGTGTGGCGGCAACCTGAAGGCCGAGGTGAAGACTAAGGACCTTTACTCCCACGCCCAGTTCGGGGACAACTATTACCCCAGTGCCTCCGACTGCCAGTGGGTGATCTCAGCTGAGAAGGGCTATGGGGTGGAGATCATCTTCCAGACCTTCGAGGTGGAAGAGGAGGCGGATTGTGGCTACGACTACGTGGAGCTCTTTGACGGCGCAGACACCAAGGCTCCCCGGCTGGGCCGTTACTGTGGATCGGGGGTAGGAGCAGCCACTGATTGCCGCAGATTGTGGTCTATTTCACAATTATCCGTATTGGCATAATTACCTGTAGTTACTGCTGTGATTAACTAGACTGACGTCGAGCTTTAATGCCCTTTATTGTATTGGTAGCATTTTTACAGATCGCGCATAGAAGTAAATCTGGAGTCGAGAGGCTGTGCTGAAACCTTTCTCGTTAGGTTTCTCCTGGCTGCTTCTCTGGCTTGTGTGCCCCTTGAATAATCATTTCACTCCCTAGAGCCCAGAGTTCCCTTTTTCTGCCTGTATTTGTCCTATTTAGGTCAAGTGCTCAAGCCTGGGCAGAATTTGTATTTTTCTATAGACCTTGCGCTCATTTCGTCTTTTTTGAGAGCCCTGGGGAAAGACTTAGTGCACCCCGTGTGTAACAGGGTTTTCTGCATCCATACATTTTTCCTGGCTCCAATATATGCCCTAATACATATTAATATGTTTTAATAGATTTCAGAAAATACGGGCACAAGCCTCAGAAAGAGGCTGCTATGGAAAAGCAATGGGATTATGGGTAAGAATGCTGAGCAGACCTCCTCCGGCCTGAACAGACAGTGAAACTGGGTCCTGCTCAGTTCAGTATTGATGTGTGGTGAACTCAAGCTACCCAGACTTGACTAGAGGGGAAGTGCTGTCCCTCATAAATTACAATTTGCGGTTGGAGTACCAGTGCTGATGGATGCGATTTGAGAGAACAGCAGTGAGTGTGAGAGATGGAGGCTCTCTGATAGATAAAAAGGATCAGGTTTGCGGATTTGAGTGCTGGCCGCACTCTTCTTATTTCTGAGCACTTTCTGGATACATGCATCATCTGTGGGTGCAAAAAAATGAATGAAATCCTTTAACACGACGAATGCTTTTTGTCCGCCTGCCTGGTTCTCTCTCTTGCCCAATCCCTGGATACTGTTTTGCTGCCCCCTCCTGAGAAAAGTGGAGCTGACTGCCCTTTCTCCACTCCCCCAGCCCCCAGAGGAGATCTACTCAGCTGGCGACTCCATCGTCATCATGTTCCGTTCCGATGACACCATCGACAAGAAGGGCTTCCACATGCACTACACCAGCACCAAGTTCCAAGACACACTGCATTCCAGCAAATGACCTGAAGGTCGAGGGCGGGGGTGACCGGAGGCGTTGGTGCAGTGGAGCCCATCGGCCGCGAAGGTCACCAGGCCCATAGGGTGGTGGTGGGAAGGGCCGGGCCTGGGCCAGCCCCCTTGGTGGACCTCTGGGTCTTCCCCCAATGGACCGTGAGGAGCAAAGCCATTGTTGAGTAGACGTTGATGTTACCTGTTACATGACTGCATTTGGCGTGTGGGTTGGGATGGATAGATTTGGT
>JAODLD010000124.1:19868874-19904168 GCA_026781065.1 Mormyrops boulengeri
GGTGTTTGTAGCGAAGGTACGCGGACAGAAACGCCGCTCACGCGACTCCCGCAGTTATCGGTAACACTCGCGCTGTTATTAACAAGGACAGACAAGTACTCACGCCGACCGAAAAAACAAAAACAAAAATGTAACAACCACCACCACGTAACCGTACAGGCACACAAACACTCAAATATACCTCCAAATAATCCCAGTCAACCGCTTCAACAGGCGCACAACACAGCACAAGTGCACACAGCGTCTACACCACTCGTTCCCAGTGCAGCAATCCCAGCAATCTCTGCAGCAATCAGTCACCTTCTGATACTTCTGATATTTTCGCACGATTGGACATACTATGGACATACTGTAGGCATACTGTAGACATACTGCATTTTTTCCTTTCTCTTTAGCACCTTAAATCCTGCCCAGACCATGTGGTTAAATCAAGAGATGAACGACATAACACGCACGGTTTATATTAGTCGGAAATATTTATATTTGGAACAATCTGTATGATAGAATGATTTACCACTTATGATAATGAGGTAATGGTCCCAAAATAAGTTTATAGCTCAGAAAACCCTATGAAGTTTTGTTTGCAATATCTCTGGCTGTCAAATGTAGGTTGTAAATGTAAACATTACCGGTTTTTAAGCAGTCCAGTATCTAAAATAAGTCCTATTAAACCAGGGTGAGGCACGTCAGGACCCACTAACGAGTATGGTGATGTCATCTTTTGCTCTTCTTCCCTGAAGGCCGGTGTTCTGTCGAGTTATGCTACCGTAGTGCTAATCGATAGCCCCAACCCTTACCCTAACCCTAACCCTCAAAAAAACCCTAAAACCCTAACCTTAACCCCTAAAACCTAACCCTAATCCCAAGACGGTGGAACTGCACATGCGCAGAAAGCGTCGATAACATGTCTCGATAGGTAGCTCAACTCGTCAGAACACCAGCCATATCACAGTACAGTTGTCCACTCTAGTGGTGATTAATTGTACTGCATCCTCGTAGTGGCTGAAAGAAATGGGGCAACACCATTACCTCAATCCAGCCTCCGCCTGGCTAAGGATTGTGTAATGGTTTAATCATCACAAATGCTAACTTCCGTAACCTTGACTTATATAATTGTCCAATGTATGATTTAACAATGAAACACTGGACAATTAAATAAGTAACTGGAACAACCGCTGAATAAAGTTCTGAAATCTCTAAAAATTAAAAGAGTTTTCACAGTTTTGGCTACTAGTATGTATGTATGTATGTATGTGTGTGTGTATAATATTATAATTACAGTCCCTGACCCTTCTGCTTCGCAACTTTCCACGAGGCTGAAGTTGGCTCCTTATTCGCAGCTCCCTATTCGGATTCTCCGGTCCACCTTAAATGCTGCACAGCGGAATGCAGTGATGCGAGTGCCCTTGTAGGGGGACCATTTTAATGCCTTTAACCACTCTGTGCCAGGCAAATATCAACTACTCAGTACACATCAGGTATCCCACTATATAGAAAAGGTGACATTGTCCTGGCCCAGACTGATTTAATGTTTAAAAAATCAGATGGAAACAAGGCATGATTCTCCCTCTATTTAGGATTTCTTAACCTGAGATAAAATAGGATGACATATGGTAAGACAGGATTCCTGCAGTTATTTAGGATTAGCTTTTGTAGTACCAAATAGGGGAAACCCCTATCTATTTGCTTTCTTAGGAAAGAAAGTTTCTGTAATATGGCCCCTGGGGCCTATTTCACCAAGCAGGATTTTTCGCTTAAGCGGGTAACTTGTCAATATAAGGTACACCAGTGTAAATCAACTTTATCTTTGTTCACTTATATTTAGCGCAGACTACCTTAAATCCAACAAGTTATCCGGCTAAACAAGAAATCCTGCTTTGTGAAACGGGCCTCAGGATTCAAATTCTACTTGCCACATTTTATTCTCAGTCTCAAGAGGACTGGAGTCTAATGCTCCAAGGCACATGACTAGAAGACATATCTGACATAGCGATGACATTGCCGTCATGGTGCTAACTGACCATGCAAACCTTCCACAAGCCTAGGCTCACCTCATCTGTCTCTGTTGTGTCCAGATCACACCATAATGGCAATCGCAAGCACAGGGTTCATCTACCATTGCTAAAAAAAAACCTTCGCCTCCAACCAGGCAACAAAACATCTAATATCAAAGACTCACTCTATATGCCATGGTTTTATTATGGAATTCAGTAATAAACATAAGATTTACTGCAATTATAATATATACAGTTCTGTATTTCAATACATGATTAATAATATGTAGTTGTCTTATTTTAAATACTTTAACATTTTAACTGATAGTAATGCTTATCTGTTGTATATTGAGCTTATATTATGTTGTGTTTTACATACAGTGATCCCCGCTATATCGCGGTTCAGCTATCGCACCCCCGCTATATCGCGGATTTTTCCCCGACGCATCACAGTTCTCTGCGATGTGTGTATATATATATACATTGCATATTATTATGTTACTCATATTCTTAGCCCGACATACACATATCATATGTGTTTACAAAGTGTGTTTTAATAAGTTTACATGTGTTTAAAGCATGTGGGAGGGGTATTTTAAGGCTTAAACTATAAAAAATGTTTATTTATATGGTCTTTCTATATCGCGGATTTTCACCTATCGCTGATTGGTCTGGAACGTAACTTCCGCGATAGGCGGGGACATCGCTGTACTGAATATGGTCTGCTTTTGCAATTGAGAACGTTTCAATTATTTTAGGCATAGGCTGACAGGTTAAAATAAAAGTCCCCCCCATAGCTGTTCTCCTGTGAAGGGCTGGGCGTGATGTTTGAGGTCAGCTGATGTGGAAGTTAGCCAGTCCTGGTCTTGTTTAATGGCGGTGGGGGGTGGGGGAGCAGCAGTTCCTGAAAAATCTTTCTGGAAGTTCTAAAATCACACCTTAGGAAGGAACACCTTGAGGGGCTCATTCTCATGAACCTTGTCCAGGAAGCCTAGGTTGAAGTAGGGGAAGAGCGTCTCGGTGAACGTCTCATGGAAGGTATAAAGGTGTGCCATGCTCTCTGCATTGTAGAAGGACACGAGCCCCCGTTTGTAGTCCAGGTACACCGCAATCCGGGACAACGGCTCTTCCAGGGACAGTACGGTGGGCGGCGAGGTTCCTGCCATGTACTGCACCCCATAGGACAGAGAGATGGTCCAGAAGCCATTAGACGGAAGAGCCTTAATCACCCCCTTCCGGGGCACGGACTCGCGCGCTACCCCCACGGTCCACACGGTGCTGCTGTAGACCTCAATCTCCCAGTAGTGCCGGCCGTGGGTGAAGCCCTGGCTTCCCAGCAGGGACAGGGCCGCATTGAAGCGCTGCGGGTTGTCCTGCATGCCGGCGTGGAACGTCTGGTAGCGGACACATGTCAGGGAGGGCGACAGGCTTAGCCAGGGGTTGGCGGTGCTGGAGTTAAAGGTGATGGCTGTCGGAGCTGCAGGAAGAAATATTATCATGAGCTGAACCCATTTTTTTCAGATTTTAATGAGTAAATCCAAGTAGTACAAAGCTACACAACCAGCAGATGGAGCGGTTTCTTCACAACCCAGAGAGAGCAAACTGCCCCACCAAACCCAAAAGACCTCAGCAAATTATCTAATCAATATTGACTATTGATTAATGGAAACATCGCTACAGTATATTGTACCTCGCTTGCTGTCTCAGTGCTTGTAGTAAATAACGCTGTAAAGATAACTGCACCACTAGAGGGCACAAACTCCAAAAGCAGATCCAAAAGAGACCAAAACATTGGTTCCATCAGACGGGAAACCTCAAGCAGCATGTACGACAGGGCAGAGAAGGGAACAACACCAGTGTTTGAATTGAGGATTATGGGGGGGGGGGGTCCTGGCACCCCCCCATAAGAGAGGAAATATGCAGCTGCAGGGCCCCCTTTAAATTGACCATCTTACAATATTGAGTACCCCCCCACAATTCATCACCTTTTACCATCGCCAACCTGGACAATTTTTGCCGTCACCCAGGGGTGTCACTAGAGAGCATATTATATTGCCCCCCCAACCCAGAGCAATTATATTCCAAAATTTTTAGGTACCCTTATTTCAGGGTCAGAAACCAAAAGGCCTTCGACACAAATGGGGGACCACAGTGGCTGTTGGGTCTTTGGACGAGATAATGGGAGATGGGGGATAAAGCGCCAGAAAGTGGGTGCGTGTGTGGGGGGTGCAGACACAAGATAGAAGTCAGTTTCATATTATGAAGTACCTGTGAAGTGAATGAATGGCCGTGATTTAACCTCAAAATGTTCCATGGCCCCGTAAAATTACACAGGAGCACACAGTGACCTCAAAGGTGCGGAAGGTCTGAAGTCTTGGATATAAAATTGAGTTTCCTTTACATCACAATCGCCCCTGGCAACCATGCCCTTCCTCTGGAAAGTCCTTTTGAATACAACATGAAGAGGATTGCATCAAGTCAGAACAACAATTTCCTCAATTACATATAAATACAAGGAAGGAAGTAATTGTGTTTATCTTCTATTTAGGTCAACGGTATTATCTGTTTCCCAAGCTCCAAATGGCACCGACTTATCATTTGACATTTATATTAAACACATCTTATTTTGTTTACAAATATTTCCTTGGTCTATTTATGACTGGTGAGGCAATCGGAGGACTGAAGTGTATGACTGCAGTGCCCCCTGCTGGCCCCAGTGGTACTGGAGAAAGCAGATAGCAGTGCATGTCACGTGACAGTACCTGGGTACAGGATTCCCTTCAGTGACTTCCAGACGCGGTACTGCAGCGGTCCCGCAAAGCGGCCCTCACACAGATTCGGTGGCGTAAGCGGGGGCCTCTCGAACTTCACAGGCTGTCTACTGAGAGAGTTGGAACATATGTGAGAGCAGTGTGTGAGAAACAAGACACGGAAACAAACTCAAGGTGGGATTCTCTAAATCCCACTGGTCTGTAGGGAGTGTCTTTGTAAGTCTGCTTTGATGCATCAAACCTAAAACCGTTTGTTTGTAATTTGAAAATAATTCTATCTGGGTCCAGATAAAACCCCACTTTTTCTCACCTTTGTAGAAGGGCCTTGGCATTCTGTTTGGAGACAGAAAAAAAGGGGGGGGGGGGGATTTGTAAGAGCCAGAAGTGGAAGGGGCTGTTTTCCACATTACATCAGTGGCCTGAGCACTTCACATCCTCCCTCTGGGACAGCTCCAGCTGTATGGAAATCCCCGCTCCGTGTTTTTGCACTCCAGTTGCATCATAGTCTCCATAACGCCGCTCAAACACGCCCCAAAAACCCAAAGCAAACATCTCAATGTGTCATGCAACAGCAAGAAGACTGATGAGTATTATAAATTTCAGATTTCTGGTGCCGTAAAAAAATATTCTACTTGAAAAGTGACATAGGGTCGCTGGGAGGCTGTGTTCAGCAGTGCACACCACGATTAACACCACTATCCTGACATGATCTTTTATTTAAACAGTTCAACAGGAAGCTTGGGGTCCACATACAGGGTCAGGCCATTCTTATGGCATCCCTCACAGAGAGTGGGGTAGTTAAGGGCCTTACTCAAGGGCCCACCGGAGATGTGCCTATTCCACTGAAACTGGGGCATGACCTAGTGACCTTCTGATTACAGGCCCATTAGCTTAACCAGCTGAGCCACACAACACCCCCACTACCTAGTTATCCTATTACCAAATGTGATGTGAAATATGTAGCACACTGACCACCTACACTGCACCTAGATAATTCATTCAGCACTATACTTACCTACTATTGTCATTTATCCATCACCTTAATCATCTACTCAGTATCCTAGTCACATACAAAGCACCATGATCTTTTACTTTGATGTATCACCATATGTCTGTCAATTGGGACACTACATCAAGATGTAAGCCCAAAGGATACTGGTCAAAAGCATTAACCGTCCAGCTGGCCATTGCTATGTTTTTATGGATATACAAAGCCTCACCCTTCCAGCTCAAGGCTTTAGTCTTCCCTTCTTTGGAGATCTGGAAGTCCCTCACCTTGAGCAGCTGGTATGGGTCTCGCTCCTTGAGCCTGTCCTCAATCTCAGCCAGGGTTCTCCGGAGTTGGGAGATCTCCACATTCAGCACAGCGCGGTGCTCATCCAGGCGGATCAGCTCACGCCGCTCCTCTGTCTTCAGCTTCACCTGGAGCATCTTCTCCTCCTGGTAGAGGAACTGGTGTAGGTCGCTGAACTGGGCCTCGATGCGTTGCTTCAGGTCTGCGGTGTGCTCCTGCGTACCCAAGTCAGCCGTGAGCGGGACAAGAGCTAAAGACATCCAGCGGGGGGTGTCTGTGAGCTCACGAGTGCTAAACCTTTGAGTGTCAAAATAAGTACAGAGGGTTGGATACAGAACATGAGACCACAGATAGAATCTAACTGCTGACCAGATTTGGTCAGAACAAAGAAAACATTTCTTTGCAGAAGTTTCCTGGGAGTTGGACTGACCTTAATTCCAGTTCAAATGTGGTAAGATCACAGATCCATTAATACAGACGGAATTTCCTCCTCCCCTATATAACACTCCTCAAGTTTCGCTCTTTATATTTACACATTCGTAGGAGTAAGACATGGTAAATGTCCTGCCACCCTCTTTTCTTATGTCTTTATAAGTAATATAAGCTCCATGTCTTATGTTCCAACATTTCATATGTATGTTTCTTGTGGTTTCCCGTTCTTGTGTTCTCCAACAGTCATACCATGACACGGCACCTCCTGACGATGGTAAGACGGCCTCAGGAGAGTTTCTAAAAGGCGCCCCAATATCTTTGTTGGATTTTGCAGAAAGTGGTTGAAGATAGGACAGAAGAAGTTGAGGCTGAGGTAGAGAAAGAGGAAGCAAGAATGAGGTGGAATTTGCTCTGAAAGAAAGAAGATTTTGGTGAAGAAATCTCGTAAAAAAGTGACACACCTCTTTGCACACAATTATGGAACAATACCCTTCTAGAACCTATAAACCAGAAGTCAGAACCTATAAACCAGAAATCAGAACCTATAAACCAGAAGTCAGAGCTGTAAATTTGGCATTGGTGGGCAGGACTAGGATAACCTTTTCATTGGTGGATGAGCATTTTTGCAAACTTTAAAAAATGTTAGTGGACCAATTAGCATCTGCTAAATTTAGTGCCACTAACTGTAAATCGACTAACGTTTTTTCGCAGGTAAAGTGAACAGTGTTTGAGTAGAAAGAGGAAAGAAGAGAGATTAGAGAAGATTAAACAGCATGACTCCCAGAAAAAAGGCAGGTAGCAAGGCATAGCAGAGCATAAATTTAGCTAGACATATAAAACACTTTAGATTATAACAGTCAGACAGGTGGAACGATAGAAAGGTAGGTCTCACCTTTAGACTCTTATAGTCGGACTAATAGAACAAGAGGTATGTCTCACCTCTGCATTCTTATAGTCAGACATATGGAGCAATAGAGTGGTAGGTCTCACCTGTAGATTCTTATACTCAGATAGACAGGTGGCGCAATAGAGGGGTAGATCTCACCTGTAGATTCTTATAGTCAGAGACAGGTCTCACCTTTAGCTTCTTCACCTCGTCCTCAATCTCCCTCTCACATTCCAAGGCAGTGCTCAGCTCGGCACGCAGGGCGGAGATGGTGTTGCTCAGAGTAGTCTGGACAATAGAAGCCAACGCCACTATCATGACCAGGCGAGTAACTCACACAGGGAGATAATCCTGTTAGCCTGGGGTGAACGTATGTGCAAAAGTCAGCTCAGCAACTCAGACTGTCTGGTCTCATAAAATATCCCCCAGGAAGTTTTCTGCCAACTTAAATATATGTTGTGGAACAGAATTTGCAGTGGGTTGGCTGTGTTTCAGCCATTCGAATAATAAACCACAGCAAAGCAGGTTAATATCCCAGCACATGAAAACAATGTGGAGCAAAATAAGGATGTAAACTTCCTGTCTAAACTACTGGAAACAAGTTTAATTGTTTATAGTTCTTCCTCAGTTTGATTTAGCATCAGTGCTTATGCTGTAAAATCAATGGATACATGGGTAACATAACGATAAACATCTAAAAAGGCAATAAAAGCTTTTAGCATGCAGATGATGACTAAGACATCAACACTTTCTCACACACGTGCTCCTCATTCACCCAGCCACCTCACCTTGCATCTCTGCTGTGCTTCCTGGATGCAGACCAGTGTATGGCTCTTATGTTCCTGGGAGACACCGCATACTAGGCACACTAGCTCCTGGTCATCTTCGCAGAAGAGCTTGAGGTCTTCCTGGTGCCGGGCGCACTGCGGCATGGCTTCCGCAGCCGCCCGTCCCGTACCGAGGCTCTCCCCCTCTTCCAGACCCTGGCAGTAGCTCTCCACAATGCTGGCCACAATACGGTTGGGCCGGCAGCTCTGGCTGGGAAAGACCTCCCGGCACTGGGGACAGGAGGCCACGGTGACCCCACACTGGGAGTTAGGATTCTGGCCCTGGTCCTGAGCCTGGTCCTGGCCCTGGCCCAGACGTGGAGGTCTGGACCAAAAGCCAGCTATGCACGCTTTGCAGAAGGTGTGGTCACAGGGAAGGGACACCGGCTTCTTGAAAAGGTCCAGGCAGATGGAGCAGGTCAGATCCTTGCTTAGCCGCTGCACCCGGCCCTTCGCAGCTCGGGCAGCCATGGTTGTCGGTCCTCCGGGTAGAAAATTCCGCACAACGTTCTTGCTCGCTTTTACTCTCCTCTCCCCTGCCTCTCACTCTCTCTCTCTGTCTCACTGTGCACGCCTGCGTTTTCTTTAATGCCTGTTCCTCTCTTTGCTCTGCTGTCAGCGTTTGCTGATCCCGCTCCTCCTGCCGTCTGCTCTTCTCTTCTCTCCTTCTCGTCCCTCTTTATCCCCTCTGGCTGCCGTGAGCCGATCCAGACTTGGCCTTCCTGCCGAGTCTGAGGAAGGAAAGGGGTGGGACCATAAGAAAAAGCTACCCCCCCCCCCCCTTTTCCCAGCCTTCCTGACATGAGGTTCTAGTCAGGAAATTAAGACTGGGCCTGAGCCAGTCTCTCCTTGGAGTATTTGTTTACAAAGGGTGTGTGGTTTGAACAGTCCAGCCAACAAGGTGAATCTGAAACCAGATACCCAGCTGGGGCTCAGCTATATCTGCATCTTATAGCATTTAAATGCTGTAAATGGGTTAGTGCATGTGCTTGTGTGTGTGTGCGCGCAAGAACTAACTCAGATGTTTCCTCTTTTCTTTGTTTGTCTAATCGCACTCTTAATGTAGTTGTTTTGCAGCAGAAAGCGATAAGAGTCTTCAACTCCCAAAACACCCGCCCTTTGGGTTATTAACTGCATGAATGTCAAAGGCGTCCGCCGTAGGAGGGAAAGACAGAAAGGGATAGCTAGGAATGCCAAACAGATTTGAGTATTGCAAAGGCTTATTATCATTTGGACTTGTACAAGTACTGAGTACAATGGAGATACTTACTTGCATGTTTGCTGCAGACTAGGCAACAAGACATATGACAAAAAGAGCCATAGAGATCTAGGTTACATGGCCATTGGACAAAAGATTTTGGTTTGAAAAGCTGGATGGAGGTAAACAGTGAAACGCTAAATGATGAGACTGCCTGAGTAGATCAGCAGTGATTGACGATGCTATCTGCTCAGCTGGATGAATCACTCACAAATTATTCAAGTGATTTCAGGCCACACACATACAGACAGGACCAGATTCATGCACACATACCATGAGCAGACAGACACTGGCACCCACATGTTCACACATACCAAAGCATCAGCAGACATACAGCTACCCACGCTCACAGACAAACGCACATATGTTTATGTTTCTGTCTTCACGGGGAATCCCCACTAATTTCAATGTGATCTATGATTCCTGACCCCATTCCAGCAAAATGCAAAACAGATGAGAAATACACAAAAACAAAGAATTTTTTAATACATCGTTTTGGCAGTCACTCTGCTCCTAGACACACATTTTCCCCAAAATATGCCAACATACGTATAGACACATACACTCATATAGACAAAGATACAGATATACCAACACATTCATTAGCATCCAAACAAACCTTCCCCTCAGCTTTCTTAGAGCATATAAACAGGGCTGGATCACCTCCAACACTTTCAACAGGAAGCTCCACCCATGGGAAAATGAAGGGTTTAAAATAAACCATATCACACTGGAGCAGAATTTCATTCCTTACTGAACTGAGGCTGATCGGAGAGCACATTACCCAAATCCACAGCTCCTTTTCATTTCTTCATTGTTAGAGATTGATTATTCTTTTATACACTGCCGTATTTTTGTGATTATGTCACAGAGCCACTAAATGACCTGTGACCCAGTATTGAATGAGTGATTGGAAGACGGATGGTTGCACTAAATGATCATTGTGTGGTTCTGCTGTGGCTAAACATAGAAGTCGGAATCAGATTCAGATTCAGATTCAGAATCAGATTCCTTTTAACTGCCATCGACAGTTAAAAGTACAAGGAATTTGTTTTGGCGTTGCTTGAGTATACAATTTAAACACTTGAGACAAAATAAGTAGAAATACTGCTTGTAATAATGTACATTGGTTTGTAAACACATTTGAATAGATGATTGTATTAGTATTCTTAATAATGTAAGCAAGAATATTACTAAAGAATAATAAAGTGTTAAATAGAGAGACTGATCTCTAAAGTGCCACATATGTGACAAGAGCCCAGAAAAGCCAGACAGCTTCAGTGGGTGCGATTACTGTGTCTCTGACAATCAATACCAATATTAACCGAATGAGAAGAGATTAAATAAGCTTTGGCAAATGGGGGGAGGGGGGTAAGGATGATTCCAAGGGCCCTGGGTCACAGTGGCCCTAAAAATTTGGAACAAGATTGGATTGTCTGGGTTGGGAGCCCAATATAATAAGCTTTCATTACACCCAAAATTTTTGCGGCACCTTGAAACCTCTCCCCAGTCTGGAACAGCTAAGTCCTCATTCATTTGTGATAAGGCCCAGTTGTGGCACTACGGAAGGAGAGATCATGTAATGTGACTGAGGCTATAATGATTTGCCAGTGGTGTTTTTTGTTCAAAATGATTTAGGAATGTCTTGAGATCACCCACGCTTCCTTGGACGTCAGCCTATTTGCTGTGGTTTCGGAGGACCACTCTCCACTACTGTGGCTTTGGGTAGAGGGAGATTTCCAGATCAAAAGATGTTTTTCCCCACATGCACTTTCCTGGAAGCCAGAGAAGAAGCATATCCAGAACTTTTTTTATACTACAGGATGTTTATGGGCCAGCCCAGACTAGACACGTTATAGAAAAATAGTTTCATCTAATTCTAGTATGTTTTGGTTATAATGTGTCACATGTATTTCGTTTCTTGCATGGAAAATTTGACTTGCTTGAAAGTATTCTCTCATTGTAACACCTGCAATGTCAAATGCTAGAAATATTAATATTTTATCCATCCATTTTCCAAACTGCTTAACCCACTGGGTCGCAGGGAGTCTGGAGCCTATCCCAGAAGCTATGGGCATGAGGCAGGGAGCCAGCCCATCACAGGGCACACTCACACATGCACACCTACGGGCAATTTAATAAGCCCAATTAGCCTCAGCATGTCTTTGGACTGTGGGGGGAAATCAGAAGAAACCCCATGATGACATGGGGAGAACATGCAAACTCCACACATGGAACCTAGGTGGAGACTCAAACCCTGGTCCCACATGCGCACCTACGGCCAATTTAGTATCCCCAATTAGCTGCAGCATGTCTTTGGACCGTGGGGGGAAACCGGAGGAAACCCCATGAAGACATGGGGAGAACATGCAAACTCCACACACATGGAACCCAGGCAGCGACTCAAACCCTGGTCCCAGAGGTGTGAGGTAACAGCACTAACCACTGCACCACCATGCCACCCCTGAACATTTTATCTATTTTTAATAAAACATTTCAATTAGCAGATCCACAAGTCAATTAAGGTTCACTAATTGCATAATTATAATCTTCATACTATTGGAGAAACCAAGACTGGCGATGTTTCCCGTAAGGAAAAAAAAGAAAAATGTACATATTTTTTTTACTTCAAAGAAAAAGTGGTCAATCACTACATGTGATGTCAAACTGTATTTCAGTGCATTCTCACAATCACATTTAAAAAGCGCTTTATAACCAGCAGCATCATTCAAGAAACATCCTTAATGAAAACCCTTATAATGCTTCGCGACAGTGCGACACGACAGCGGCGCACCCTTTTTGGCAGTTCCTGGCCGTAAACCAGTAGCGCTTTCATGACGTCATTCGCAACGACGACAACAATAACAACGCTATCCTTGTCATGTTCCTTGAGTGCGCCGATTGCGCAAAGATTAATAACTGTATGTAGACCATATATAATATTGTACGATAATGTTTTAAATGTTCAATGGTAAGCAGTGTTAGTATCGGCAGCTGCTGTCGCAGTTAGCTCTCAAATGTTTGCTAGCACGCTATCTGTTTGGTAAATGTTTTGTGTTGAAGTCGACGACAGTTCACGTAACAATGCCGTGACCGTCGATGATTAATTTAATGTTATTTTTTACTTGTATTAACTGTTTTCTTTCTTTGCAGGGTGTAGCAATGCAATAAGGAGTGTTGTGGCTAATTTCGCGAGATAATTAAGAGCCGCCAACACAGTAGGACACACGTAGCAGCCATGGCTCAGCAAAGAGGAGTCAACAGTCTGCAGTTTAACCAAGATCAGAGTGAGTTAAGGATCATTTCGCTGGGTCCTGTCTTAATTGATCGACTCGTGTAATTAACCCGATGCCCCGATACATTTTTTTGCATTTTATGTAAGACCTGCACTGATCATACGACTATCTGCATTGGGGACGTTTGTCTTTAATACGCATCGTTCTGAATATTTATGTAACTACGCAGTCAGAAGCAGCTTAATCACAGTCATAAATCAATGGCTAATGCCATTTTGGTGTGTATCTCACCAGGTTAGGGATCAGAGTTTGTATCCAGAAGACTCTGGGTTCAAATCCCAGGCTGGCAGCGTAATCTCATCACCATTGGGCCTTTAACTAATACCCTTAACCATAACTTCGCCATGGATCCTGGCTAACCCCCCTCTCTGATGCTCTGGACAAAATCATCTGCTAATCAAATCAACATTAATTTAAAATCTGCTATTTTTAACTTTAAAATGCTGCTCCTGTCACAGGTTGCTTCTGCTGTGCCATGGAAACTGGAGTCAGGATTTACAATGTGGAACCCCTAATGGAGAAGGGTCACCTAGGTAACATGCCAGTTTTACAAAGTACCTGTTTAGTACCACCTTAAACCATAGAGTAGGTACTGAAACAGTTTAGGAAAAGTATATTGTATGAATATATTATACTTGTTCTCCCTCTGGTCCCTAATTAGTACATACATATCGGCTGTTCTTCAGTCTCAGGCGTGTCTCTTGTTCATGTGCCTTGTCTGGGCAGCTGCTGCTGTCAGAATATTAGTTTCAGAGTCAGTATTGTTGTCTTCTGTGTGTGTGCTTTCTGCATGCCGGCATGTATTACATGGCAGATCATGAGCAGGTAGGGAGCGTGGCACTCTGCTCCATGCTGCATCGCTCCAATCTGCTTGCCATCGTGGGAGGAGGTGTCAACCCGAAATTCTCCGAGATCTCAGGTGGGTGTATGTAGTGTTTTTTTTGTCTGGGGTTGTTCTGCTTGTATATTTATGCTGGGCTGCTCGACCTTTTTTCAGCTTTCTCTGAGTGGCCTCCTAGAACAATGTCTGTTCCGTAAAAAGACTTTGTGTAGATATTCCTTGTATCATGCACCTGGCTTAAATTCTTTCAAAATGTATGCATTCTGCATCTGTATGCTTCCTTGTCTTTGTTGTGGTCACTGCAGATGTTGCTAATCATGGTCTGCCCCCCCCTTTTTTACACACAGTGCTTATCTGGGATGATGCTCGGGAGTGCCGAGACTCCAAGGACAAGCTGGTATTGGAGTTCACCTTCACTAAGCCAGTGCTGTCTGTCTTAATGAGGCATGACAAGTGAGTCCCTTTTGTCACTTTGATTACCCCTGACTCATTCTAAGTGGCACTTGATCGTAAAGATTTCCTGCTCTATATTGCGTCAATATGCTCACGTTATCTCTGTCTTTCACTTATGAATTTGAAGGATTATTATCGTCCTGAAGAACAGGATCTATGTGTACAGTTTCCCTGACGACCCTGTCAAGCTGTTTGAGTTTGACACACGGGACAATCCCAAAGGTGCGTCACTCACAGTGAGATTATCACAACGATGCGGACCTGAGGTAGTGAACCAGTCTTTGTGGAGGGCTGGCCTGATGGGGCTCATTCTTCCTCTTTGCCTGGCAGGCCTGTGTGATCTGTGCCCCAGCCTCGAGAAGCAGTTGCTGGTCTTCCCTGGACACAAGTGTGGCAGCCTGCAGCTAGTGGTGAGGGAGTTGGGGATCAGGAGCTGAATGGGGGGGAGCTATAAAACATTCACTGGGTTTGCATACTGAATGGGTGGTTATACAGCGTTCAGATACTTTTATTTGCAATTGGTACAAGACACACATATACTCCTGGGGAAAAAATGGGCCAAATCTTAACGTTGTGCAGTTAGGGTTTGGCCCAGTTTTTAGCCCATGTGTGTATACAGTTGATAGCACAGGATCACCCATTTTTAACCCCCTTGCATTGGGGTTAAGATACTTGCTCTAGGCCCCATCAGTAATATGATTATTCTGCCAGCTGTAGGACTTGAACCAGCAACCTTGCAGACAGAAGCACAGATTCCCAACATACACAGCCACACACCACCTCTATTTAATGCTTAGAAAATCTGACTGAGGGTTAAGAATGAATGCTCAGCTTTGAAGGCTGAACATTGTTTATGTTGATTGCCCTTTTGCTTGGGCAGTGACGCTTACGCGTCAAGATGACAGCGGTAACACGTTAATAACTTATAGATGAAGACAGCTTTCTCAGGTTATTTAGCTGCTCTCAAATCTTTGGCTGTATAAGGCTAAGAGGATCATGCCACTTCTCCTCTTCATCACCCAGGACCTCTCCAACACTAAGCCAGGCACGTCCTCAGCCCCCTTTACCATCAACGCCCATCAGAGTGAGATTGCCTGCCTGGCACTGAACCAGCCAGGAAGCGTGGCCGCCTCGGCCTCCCGGAAGGGCACGCTCATCCGACTGTTCGACACCACCACTCGGGACAAGCTGGTGGAACTACGGCGGGGCACTGACCCAGCCACTCTGTACTGGTGAGGAGGCCGGAGGGATTCTCTGATGTGCTGCAGACACCATAGCAAGGCCATATTGGTTGAGGTGTATCTTTTAGCACAGAATAAATGGAGATAGTCATGTGACCGTGTTTGTTTTCATACTTATCAATGAGTAAAAACCACCTGTTTTGTACTTCTCTCACCTTCTTGAGTGCCTGGGCATTTTCCTAGCTGTTTGACTGGTTCGTGGATTCACAATTGCCCTTTGTGTTTTCTGCTATTAAACACAGGATACAAAGAATCAAATATAAGAGTACGAGGATTCATGTGCATGTTGCGCTAATCTGGCCTGTTCCATCTGTTTTGCAGCATCAATTTCAGCCATGACTCGTCTTTCCTCTGTGCTTCCAGTGATAAAGGGACTGTCCACATATTTGCTCTGAAAGACACCAAACTCAACCGCCGCTCCGCGTAAGACGCCATGTCATATTATGTGATAATGCTGCATTATGTAATAACTTGACAAAATGTTACAAACTTTAATCACATATTTTGCCGTTATTCCACAATGTGTTCTCACATACTGTGTAACAACGCACAATGTAATATGATTGTGTTATGTAACAGTTCAACAAAATGTTACAAAGTTTCATTAGAGAAATTTAGGTAAATTTTCAAGGATGCATTTCCCTAAAGCTTCATGATGCTAAGTCATTCGTTATCTTGTACTGTTGATTAATGAGTGTTTCTCAAAACCCTTTGTAACAAAAATAGTTTGTAATGTGATTCATAAATTAACGAGTGATCAAAGCAGCTTGTTATTTTCTATGACGTTCTTTATTTGAACTTTTGCCTGCTGTTCTGTCACTGAGAAACAATAGTCACCCAAAATGGATCACAAAAACACACTGATGCTCTTTTTTGGACAATGTATGTAATAATAATAGGGTAATGTTGCAATAAAAAAATCATGTAGGCTATAAACTTGTAACATTTTGTTGAGGTGTTACATAATGTGGTTTTATTACATAATGTCTTGTTGCACACCCTACGTTCATTTGCTCATGGAGATTTGTTCCATAAGGTGTGATTTCCTTTGGCTGTTTGAAATTTTACAGAGCATAATTTTATCATTTCTGACAGGCTGGCTCGTGTGGGAAAGGTGGGCCCTGTGATCAGCCAGTATGTGGACAGTCAGTGGTCCCTTGCGAGTTTCACCGTGCCAGCCGAATGTGCCTGCATCTGCGCTTTCGGGAAGAACACCTCCAAGAATGTCAACTCCGTTATAGGTATGCAGCTTGGGATGGTGTACTTACAGCACACTCACTGTGGTACACAGGGGTAGTGTACTCACTGCAGTCCCACTACACAGCATGCTGGCAGCCCTGTCATAGTACTTACAGGCAGTGTACTTATCTAACTGCAGCCTCTTTGCACATCATGCTGGCAGCCCTGTAGCGGTACTTAAGGGCAGTGTACTTATTCACTGCAGTCTCACTGCACAGCATGCTGGCAGCCCTCTCACAGTTCTTAAGGGCAGTGTACTTACTGCAGTCTCACTGCACAGCATGCGGGTAGCCCTGGGTGAATCTCAGTATGCATACTTGACCATACTTGTGTTGTTCAGTATCCGTTTTACGTCACATTCCATTGCCCAATACCAGTCCCAAAACTAAGAACACAAGTACAGAGGACAGTAAAAATCCCCAGATGTTGGTCTTGCTTCTCCCCAAATATCAAGGATACATCGGTTGCACCTTCGCCGAACGAGACCAATCTGATGATTCACTGCACCCCAAGTTCGTTCTTGGAAGACATTAATTTTAAGGTTTCCAGGCATGTGGAGGTTACTGGGAATTAATTTTTTTTCTTCCTTCCTTCCTTTCTCTATTCCTTCCTTCCTTCTTTCTCTCTCTGCCTTCCCAAACATGACGTAGCCATTTGTGTGGATGGGACATTCCATAAGTACGTCTTCACCCCAGACGGAAACTGCAACCGCGAGGCTTTCGACGTCTACCTGGATATTTGTGACGACGACGATTTCTGAGTGTGGAGACAGAGAATCATGTGAAGAAATCTGTTGATTAGGGCTGAGGATGGAAACGTGAAGCAGCCGTTTTTAAAAAAAAAAAAAAAAAAATGAACGACTATGAAGGGAAGGTGTGCTATTGTATATCAAAATGATATGGGTGAATGAGGCTGCTTTTAAGTCATGGTTTGTATGTAATCATATTTAAACAAGTGTCCTATGTAAAGAATAAAGAATGTTTTATAAGTATCAGCTGGCTCCTTGTCATACCTTGAAGTTGTATGTGTTGCACATGAACGGTGTGTGCCTAGTAACCATAATTTGTTATTAAAGTGAAAATGAAACTGAAATTCAGTTTTTGTGGTATAGGAAAAATGGAGCAGTAATCAAAAATTAAAGTGACAACTGCCCATGGTATTGCTTTTCCAGAATCACCAAGTCGGTGATGTGCGTTTCCGTTTTACTGCTGCATGGATGTTTTTGGGGGAAGGATGGGCAGGGCATGTCGATGGTGACGTCAGCGCCGCGTGACCGAGCGGCCATGTTGGAGCCGACAGCGCAACAGCCGTGGCGCTTTCTCTTGCTCATACGTCTCCCATTTATGATATCGTTCGCTCCCCTAATATCTAATCCGAGGGGCACTACCTTCTTTTGTTACAGCGACGGGCCGAGGTGCGGGTAGCGGAAGCGGTTTGCTGAGATACTGTCGGTAAGTTTTCCTTTTGCTGTTTATTTACTGCTCGTGATGGCAAGCTACCAGCCAAACTGTCACCAGTACATTTACCTTGGTATAGCTAACTCTGGCAGTCGAGCAGCCCACTTTATTTAGAATAATCAACAATAATTAAACTATCTGATTTCGATTTAAATAGTCCGTGTGCGTGATTTACTCGGTCCCAGGACCGAAAGAGGCCGCTTCTGGCCATTTGCTGATCTTCATATTCGGCTATCGGCCTGATTTATGTAACTTTACGGATGTGTTGGCTTGTGCATATCCATAGAGAGCGACGCCTTTCTCTTTTATTTTCGGTTTGAGTGAGTTTCGCCGAGCATGTGTGGTCTTTTATATTATCATGTTATTCTCTAACTGTCAGCGGCCGTGCCCTCGTTCTAAGGGAGACGAGAGGCTCCCGCGTGTAAATACATAACCAGTGTTTCTACTCCTTCAGCCTAATTTGCCATGGCTTCGCGGAAGAAAGTGCTGCTGAAGGTGATCATCCTGGGCGACTCCGGGTGAGCTGGACACGGCCCGACCCGTGACTCCGCGTCATGTGACATCGGGTCACGTGACGAACCGAGGCCTTACCTTCAACGTGTTGCATGTGTTCAGCCAGGGATGCTTTCATACAGTCATAGGATGGTAGGGTGTTACCACTGAGAGACTCTGTGTGCGTCTGTCTAGGGTGGGGAAGACGTCACTGATGAACCAGTATGTCAATAAGAAGTTCAGCAACCAGTACAAAGCAACGATTGGAGCTGATTTCCTTACCAAGGAGGTCATGGTAGATGACAGGCTGGTTACCATGCAGGTCTGTCTATCCACATCTTTCCCCTCAGCATTGTCTGGTTCATCTGCTTACATACCTATTCATTGTGGCCGTGGTTTACAGAGTGATTTTATTATTGTTAGTCTAACATGCAAGCACGATACATGGCATCAGGTAGTTTCTCAAAGCCAGATTTCTGTGCTTTACAGTGGCAGCAGTATAGTGATGTGGTTAATAATCTGGTCTTACCTGAAGGTTTATGGTTTGGATCCCTTACTTTGCTTTTCCAGAGTTAGACCACTTTGGATGAGAATGCATACACTACAGTGTCACAGAGACTCCCAAGTCAATTAATAATCATACTCGGCCTATAAAGAAAAAAGTCAACTCTTAAAAGATTATTCGCATAAAAAAATACGAATATATGATGAGCTGGCATCCCATCCATGGTGTCTCTTGTCTATAGCTCCTATGTCTAGGGTCCAGGCTGTGCATAAAACCATTCTGGATAGGCAGTTATGAGAGACAAAAGGTCCGGATGAACGAAATAAAAAACAAAGAAACAATAAAATTATATATTTTTAGAAATACATTGTACCGAATAACTTTTATGAAGCCATTAGTGTTTTGTAGCTCAGGATTTAACATAATTAGTATTGCTTGTGATTTGTATGCATGTAGATTCTGTATGTGAAGTGACACTTGCAGCTGCCTCCTGTGTCTGTCACACAGATCTGGGACACGGCTGGGCAGGAGCGTTTCCAGTCTCTGGGCGTGGCTTTCTACCGTGGTGCCGACTGCTGCGTGCTGGTGTATGATGTCACGGCTCCCAGCACCTTTAAGACCCTGGATAGCTGGAGGGACGAGTTTCTGATCCAAGCCAGCCCCCGCGACCCGGAGAACTTCCCATTCGTGGTGCTGGGTAACAAAATTGACCTGGACAATAGACAGGTGTGTGTACGCATTTCCACAATGCCACCTTCCATCTAGTCTAGTCTGAAGTCACATCTTTTGCATGTGGTCTGATTGTGTTGTTTGTTCCGTCTCACCAATGCACCTCTCCTGTTCCTGCCAACTGTGACATTGGAATTTATCTGTGTTATTCCCAACACAGACACTTGAAACTTGATAGCATTAGAAAACATTTTATGGCAAAAAATTCTAAAGAATAAGTTGAGGAATATCTGTTGTTGACATTAGTTTGATATTACTAAAATTCATTAGAATCCATCGTGTCATAAGAAACATGTACATTCCTTTGCAAAACTGTTAACAGCTGCTATTTTTCTTGTCCTGATTTTTGTACGATTTTGTTTTAGTAGTATTAATTGAACAAGAAAAACTAAAATCCATTAGACAACTAACCTGTGAAATGGTTAGCTCACTAGACATTGCTTAGATGTAATTTAGCTGAGGTAAAATTGAGAAAATACAACATAGAGGTATAGACCTTTAACTTAAAATATGGATAGTAGATGGATACACTCCCCAAACTTAATTATACACTTTTCACTTACTGGAAAAGACTTCCTTTCACACAGTTTATGAAAGGTATTTGTCACAAGAAATGAATGTGGTTCCGGTTATAAGTGAAAGCAAATAAGGATCGTGAGCTATTTTTAGCAATGAGGATGTACATCGCAGTGAAGAGTTATAATTTTTTTTGCTGTGCTGTTGTATTTGTGTACTGCGTTGCTATATTAAAGTGTGCATGACAACAAGAGCATCCTCCTGGCCCTCAGGTGACGACAAAACGGGCCCAGGCCTGGTGCCAGAGTAAAAGTAACATCCCTTACTTTGAGACGAGCGCCAAAGAGGCCGTTAATGTGGACCAGGCATTCCAGACCATCGCTCGCAATGCCCTCAAGCAGGTAAAGACTCATGCACATGACAATGGTGTGCAGTTGGAGCTTCTGCAGTCCTCTGGTTCTCTTACACTCTTCCATTCATGTCTTGTTCAGGAGACCGAGGTGGAGACGTATGACTTCCCAGACCAAATCAAGCTGAGGGACGACAGGCCGGCCGGCTATGACGACAGCTGCAGCTGCTGAAGGGGGGGGTGGGGGCTATGGAAATGTGGGGTGCTGACCATTCCACCCCCTCACACTGACTATTTCCCTCACCAACACAGTCGGCATTGGAATAAGACGGCCTTTCCCTCTGGTTCTATGACTTAATCTATACCACCTTGTCCAAAACTCGGTTCAGAAGTCGTTGGACCAAATCCCACAAGCTGTGTTTTTTTTATTTACAGTTACAATAATGGTCGCTATTATTACAGTGCCACTGTTAATGTTTTTAGGAGTTTTTCCGCGGTGCTCCGTTTTGCTCGCTTTAGTGCTTTGCTAATCCTACTACGCGGTATAACAGGCGGCAGCAGTATCGGCTGCCGGGTCTCGCCATCTCTGTCTTGTCCACATTCACCTGTTTTCTTCTTTTTTTATTTTTCAATGATTTTTGGGTTCTGGGCCTATTTTTTGGTAACCGCGGTGCACTTAGACACTGAATGCCATGCAGAATTACAGCACCGGATGTGGGATGAAGTCCTGGTCATTTCTGAACCAGGCTGTAAACAATGGAATGTGGGGGTGATTATTCTGTTTTATTGTACTTGAACTGATTGACATGCCTTTTTCATTTTCCATACTATTGACTTTTATACAATACTATGTTAGGCACTAAAACATATAGAAATTATACCCTTTGTCTGCTGGGAGGATTATGACTTGATGGAGGGGCAGATAATGACAATGGGGACCCTGTGCTTTAAGGCATCTGCCAGATCCCGGTGCTGCTGGTTAAAAAGGACTAGGAACCCGAAATGGGTCAAATTGAGAAGAGGGACAATCTGCTTTAAGCTGCAGCAGGGAGAATCACGCACATACGTGTGCAAAATCAGTTCCTTGTATATTAACAGAATTTAAAACGTGTAAAATATGTATATGAAAATGTATATCAAAATCCTTATTGATATAAACAAGTAGCTATATGTAACCTAGCTCTCCTGTCATATCACTTGATACGATTTAATAATGATAAAGATTCAATAAAATGTTAATTGATGACGCACATATTTGATTTTTTAAACCCTCACTCCTGGGAGTTTGCTTGTTGCTTCATTTGAGGTTTTGATGGATAATATTTGGCCTGTTTGATTGTTGTTTCTTTAATTGTTAGAAAATTGAAGTAACCTGCATGAACATCAAAGTTATATTTGTACCATTCGAACGTTTTAGTGTTAACTATACCCAGAGGTGACTGGCAGCCCTCCAACTCCCCCTCCCCCAGCATGGTAAAATTCATTACCTTTATTTTACTGTTAAGTGTAAAATAATAACAAAGAGAATTTAATAAACACAGGTGCTTTAATTTCACTTTTGTGAGAAACAGAATACACAAATAAAGCAAATAAGTTGTTTTGTGTAATCGACCTAGAGTTGCCAGGTCTGTGGTTTTCCCGCCCATTTGGGCAGTTTTGGAAAATAGTCGCGGGTTTGGGGCAGTTACATGTTGTGGGGTCTGGGGATGCTTTCATAATGTTCTGTGGCAGCGGACTGTAAGGGGAAAAATTAATCATGAATGCAAGTGGCTCCTAATGCTGGGTAATACTGAATCGCTAGGCACCGAAGGTCAGAGACAAACACACATGGAAAGCCGGACTGCCATGATTTCATACTCTCACGCAAGCAGTCTTACGGCAAATCTATATTATTCCATTATAAACCTAAAATTTGCCACATCAGCTAAATTTGCATACCTTACAGACTATTTACAAGGTAATAAAACTGCTATATACATGTAAATGAGTGTGCAGACTAGCCTCGAATTGAAAGTTGGCAAGCCTGGGAAATGAGTGTGTCCATCTACGTGACGTAATTCTGCTTAACATTCACATTTGAAATGTGATCAACATGCAAAATACTGGTTTATTTCTTTGAGATACAGTATACTGGGAATTCAAATACTTGGCTAGCTCTAGCTTTCATTAGGCGGATTTTAAGCAGAACTTGGCCTGGAGATTTTTGCTGGACCTGGAAACACTGAATCGGCCGCCCTCAGGGGCCCCCTCCCAGCTTGGGGCCCCAGGCCATTGCCTGCCCTCCTTTTCTTATCGCTTCACCTCTGGCAATACCACTCGGAAAATTAACTGGCAACATATTTAAGTGCACGCAGAGTACAAATCCCGGGTCTCGCATGCCCTTTCCTTATAGCACCCCTCTCAACCCATTAAAGACTTTTCCTTTCATCTAGCTAATCTGATCGTTTTCCTCAAGTCTGTCTGCTGTTTTTACAAACTTACATTTTTCCTGGTAGGGTGGCTTTTCTTGATTGGAATCAGCTTTAGCGTTTGAGCCAGGTTTCCGGGTCAAAACTGCTTTGACCGAAGGCAAAAACCAGAATGCTTGCAGGTTATTTCTGGTCACACAATTTAACTACCGGTAAGATAAAGCAGTAAAGGGGGAGGGGGGGATCATAAGGCTTACGATTAGGCCCACTTGTATACAAATAAGATAGATCTTTATTGTCACTATTACAAAAACAGTGAAAAAACAGCTATCCAGTGAAAAAATTATGTAATTAACAATAATATACTTGATTAAAATCTCTGCTCACAAACTTCTACAGATCCGCTATAGGAAGCATTCTGTCACAGTATGACAGTGTGGTACGGAAACTGCACAGCACAGGACAGGAAGGGCTTGGCACGGGTGGTGAGAACAGCACAGGGGATTGTGGGAAGTCCCCTTCCAGACCTGGACTCTGTATATGCTAGAAGAGTGCAGAAGAGGGCCAAATGTATAGCTATGGATCTCACCCATCCAGAAAATGGACTGTTTGTATCACTGCCTTCAGGAAAGCTGTACAGGAGCATAAAAAGACGTACCACCAGACTGAAAGACAGCTTTTTCCCCAGAGCTGTGAAGTCCATCTGCCCCTGCTGATACACACACATACATCTACTAACCTGCCCCCCCTGTAGACATGCACACATACTTTCCCTTATTATCAACAGACACACTCATATTCCTCCCCTGCAGGCCCTCGCACATAGATCACTGGTCTCTGCAGGCGTATTACCTCAGGAAGAGTCTGGTCTTGATTATGTTTTATTGTTGCTGTCTTTATACTTATCTGTTTATTGTTTATACTGTATTGTGTATTTATGTATTCTCCCTGAAGCTGAGTCCTACCAACAAAAAAATTCATTATGTGTACACATAATGACAATAAAGAAATCTATCTATCTATCTAAAATGAAATAAGTACTTGCCAGTTGCACTGAAAGGATATTTAGCAAAGTCTGAGAAGCTAGAACATTATAGTATTATGGATGTTACAAATAGTATTTATTTTAAAAATAACACGTATGAATTCATCATACATAACACGGCCACACTATCCATCAATGGCTTTCATGATAATTTCATCCAAAATATAAATGTATACAAAAAACACAGATGCATCCTCAAATATCGGACATGAGTAAAATAAATGAGAATGAATGTAAAAAATGGCGATTACTTATCGCACTTCATCTCATATCTGCTGTAAACCATCTGGATAACACTTGCATTTTCGTTCCCCATCACCACCCGTTTACTAGGGAGCGATAACTCTGTGCAGGGCGTGCCATTAAACTTTTAGTAACCCAGTCTTTCGTTTCCAGGTGCAGAGTATCATAGAGGAACTGGCGGACCAAACTCCAGCATCGTTTCCAAAACCAGTGCTAAGTGATCTAGGAAGGACCCGACAGAGACACGGAGAATCCGAGCTTCGTCTGCGCTCCACTTTCTGATGCAAAAACAGAGACGCGTTAAAAGGGGTTAGACAGGATACAGCAACTTTTAACTTAGAGTACATTGAGCGGTAGCGCAGAAATGTCTTACACGTTGAGGATGTTACCCGTGGTGTACATCTCCTTGCTTATACCCCCTTTGCGAGGTTCGCTGTCGGGGGCGAGTGACCCGAGAGCGATGCTGGCTTCCCGCTCCGATGGAAAGGGCACGTTGAGAAAACTGCACCACTGTCAAGGAAAGACCGTCATCTTTCTAACTTGGTGGAGACAGAAAATACACATTCAAAGTCTCACAATAGAGTCGACGCTTTTGTCTAGCAGAAAATCCACACCTGTACAATCTTGTTACGTTTTTCCAATTTAATAGAGTGATAGCGGTGGATGTTTCAGAAGAGAGCAAAAGATACAAGCGAAGCCTGCTGCCCACGCCGTCCTGCCCGTCGGTGCACGCCGCCATGACTGCCGCACACATACGGAAGCCTGCAGTTTCACGCCGGCACTTTCGATAAAACTCGCCCCTAAATACGCAGTTCTACTGAAGTTTTTCTTGCATGCCGGGTGTTGTTCAAGCTTTTAATTAAACCCCTCGAACTGCGTTTGTGGGTTTAACTCTCTTACATTGTTTTTGCAATTTATCACAGTTTGTTCACTGACAATGCAGCACATAACTTCTTTTTGTACAAAACGTTGACCCTTTACTAAAGTGAAGTTCTAGTAGCCTGCCGAGTTGGCAACGGCTCCCTGACACGCACAAATGATGAGTAATGCCCCCCTCCCCGGGATCTATGTCCCTGCCTTGCTTTTGTACTGTACATACTTCTCGCCAGTGCATTTTCTCCTGCCCCCAGCAGCTTGTGGTACTGCAGGGTTTGAAGTGCTTGCAGGTTATTTCTGGTCACACAAGTTAATCCTGTGGCTGACTGGAAGGGCGGAGCAGGGTCAGCTGTGCTGGAAACCAATTCGCATCTTAATACTCGTTGATTTATACTAGTGTTTGAAACTTACTTTCTTCATTGTTATTTCCAGCTACTGGAATATTTGCGAAGTTTAGTTTTTTTTTCCTTACGTAGAATTTGTCGGGGTGACATGGGGGCTCAGTGAGTTGCCTCTTGTGCTCTGTGTGTTTTCGTGTTATTCCTATGTTGTGCTGATTTCCTCCAGTAGTCCAAAGACATGCAGTTAGGCTAGTTGGTGTTTCTAAATATAGAGTATGATTCCGTGTGTGTGTGTGTGTGCTCTGTGATGGGCTGGCATCCCATCCAGTGTGTAGTTTACCTCCTGAACCCTTCTGTTACCTTGACCAAGATAAGCACTTAAAACATTGATAGATTGCTGGGTTTATTTCTTAGCAATAAACGTCTGGAGAGCAATAACGTACACTGTGTATTGTTGCATTTTATTATACAAATAAATTAACCCATCAATTCGCTGGGAATTTCAGACTGTACGCATAAATACTGAAACCAATCAGGAGTCATGATCTATTTTATATGTATATGTTTTATGGTCCTATTGAAATCTTATCATCTATACATCGATCTCTAAACTGTTTATCCTGGACAGGGTTGCTGGAGGTCGCAGACAAAACAGAACGTAAAACAGGAGTAGGCTATGCCCTGTCTGGGAAAAGGGTTTTTTTCAGCCAAATAACCATTTAAACTTTTGCTACACTGGTGAATGTTAAATGGGAAAAACCTTTTAAATTAAACACATTTCTCATGGGAGGAAGAATTATTCAAGCTGTCACTGCAAGGAATGAAAACTGATTAAAGTAAAACTCGTAAAATGACCGGGTAAGTTGTATCTTCTGGATTTTTGCTGCCAATCGAGGATTTTGAGGTGAACTGGGGAGGTTTTACTTTACTTTTGCTTTCTGAACGAGCACTGCGTGACCTTTCACTTGTAATGTATTTAGTTTTCCTGCTGGAAACTCTGAGCCGCGGCTCCATCACACCCCCGCTTGGATCGGCGTATATATCTGGAGCTTGGGTGTCTTCCTTCGCTCGACAGAAATTGTACAGCACTCTCCTTTACTCCTATTTCCACTTTACTTCCACTGTACAGTCATGGTCAGGACAACTGAACCCATAGTTACAGAGCTGAGAATGAAAAGAGATTAAAGAAATGGTTTATTAAACGTTGAAAAACAAACAGGTCTCTGTATAAAATTGCCCATCTGGTAATTAATATAACAGTTTAATGGGCGATGTTTGATGTTGCGATCTCTCTACATCGGTTTGAAATAAATTTAGGCTACAAGAACACCATCTTTCATCATCTTTTTAATAACTGAATTCCCCTCATGAAATAACAAGCTGTAAGTTGTAATACATTCCTTTTATTTGAGTCTTGTCACTGCAATGTCTCACGGGGCTTTTTCAAAGCACTTCCATCCCGTTTTTGTCTCCGTAGTAAGTATTTATGGAGTGTTTCATTCTTGACTTACTAGTTCCCCCTGCTGGTTCGGTGGTCTCGTTTTACTTTCTGTACCTAAAATGGTGATGTTGCAATAGGGAGATGGGGACACTCCCGAATATTGACGGGTATTTCTCATGCTGGGGGGAGGTAGTTAATGCATTGAATGCTCTGAATTGTGCTTAGCAAAAGTAAACAGGAGGAGACCACTTCCCTCTTCTGCAAAATTTGGGGACCCAAAGTCCAGATCTGATTTTCAACCTCAGTATAGCCCCACCATTGATATACCAGTTAACTAGACATGATTTTAGCCTTAGGCACTCATTCATGTTTTTTGTAGGCCTACTCACCCATTGTCTGGATTACAGCAGGCGAGCTCGATGTCCAGCCCTGATCGCCACACAGCTCATTAAGGAGTGTGCTAAGTGATCTCGGCACTCAGGAGCCAAAGATGAAATATGACTGGATTTAATTACCTTCATGTCTATCCAACGATGCCATGTCGTGTTGGAGTAAAGTTACCAACACTGAAGTTATACCTGTAATATTCATTTGGATGACAATGGTGCAGGGTTGCTTTCAACAGGTTTAGGGACCAGGCTTGTAACTAGAGATAGACTTTGTCGGGGGTTCAGTGACTCTGCTGATAGGTCAACTTTGGTAGATTTGGCCAACTGGGGGGGAGTTCAAACCTGTCATTTACTACTTGGCTATGTGCCTGGTAGGGACTAAATCAGCCCCAACCCCTAAACACCCCTAAACACCCCTAAACACCCACCGCACCCCTAAACACCCCACCGCACCCCTAAACACCCCAGATACTCCCACAGTATTGGTATGGACATGCCCCTATTGTCCATACCGTTGCACATTCCGTACTTAATATAAGAGCTCATGTTAACAGTTTATTTAATATATGTTGATTCTATGTTTTTGTTTTTTTATCCTTTTTAAGACCTGGAGCCACGTCATCTCGTCTCACTCTATACATATATATTGCTGAGATGACAATAAAGTTCACTTTGACTTTGGCTGACTTTAACATACTGAAATATATGCCCAGTGTTTATATGAAACGTTTAAATCTCAGCTCTGCCACTAGAGGGGATAACAGAAAAATGTTTATTTTGGTAAAGTTTTGCCATCATGTTTGAAAGCGTTTTGTTCGTATGACTTTGGGCAGCCGGTGCCATGCAGAATGTGATTGAGTACGCCTGATTGAGTTTACAAGCACTGTTCTTGGGAGGCGTGGGGGCGTGACCTTTAATCAATCTCAGTTATTCTTGTTTCTTATTTGTGTTTATTTTTCAGGACTGTTGCTATTTTTTTCTTTCCACTGGATATTGTCAGTTGAATTTAGTAAATAACAATGGATAAATTCAGTTCTGTCAGGTTTCCATTTCAGGCTGTAGAGTGACACAATGTGATTTTTTGACAGTAGGTGATTCTGTTCAGTACCCACTGTGTGCTCTTCTGTCTGAATGAGGATTGTAAGATGCGTGATATTTTGTCAGTGTATTTTTTCCTTCTCCGCACAGAATCTACACTGGACTCTGAAACTGGAAGGAACAGAGATACGGAAGAAAGCTACACGGCTTTGTGCATTATGAGTATATGTGTAAAGGAATCATCTCATGGATTTGCTGGAGAGCCGCTGAGGATCCATCCATGTGCCAGAATATTCCGGAGCCCTGAACTTACACCTCGCTAGGACAGGTGCTTCAGCTGTGTCAATGCACCACAGGTCACCATGAAGAAAAGGGGCACAAGGACACTTCACCACCATCTTTCTCCATCCCAAAACCCATTCCAGTCCTACTGTTACCATGGCAGCATGTAAAAATGGAGGGATCGGGTCATTGATACCCGGTGTTGTATTAGGCGTATCCAGCTAAACCGCATGTTGTTACTGACAGGTGAAGATCCACCTGTATGTCCTGCATGTAACATCACTTTGACTATTACGCACGTTTTGTTGCATTGTCCTTCTTTAAATTCCTCTTGCCTATTACAGTATCATTTTCCTGACTCTTTTAACAGGTTTTTAGTAAAGTCAAGTCATTTTTTAGATTATTTTTAAAATCAAATAAAAATCTCAAACATCATATTTAGATTTTTTCACTGTTTGTAGCAATTTCTCCTTCTGTATGAAGTTGTTACCTTTCTAATTGATCACTCTGTCTTCCCACCATGAATATAGCTCTGGTTGCTCTGCTGGCATGGTGTTAAACGTCAGCTTTACATACCTATGGCAGCGTACATGGAGTTTATTGCCCGTAATTGTTTGTGAATAAAAACCTAAACAAGATGAGCAGTTTTTAAAACCCCCTTTAAACGACAGCTGCAAATCCATAATTCATAAACTTGCCAAATATATATTTAATCAAAAAGTCAAAATAGAAACGGTTTTAACACATAAGCATTATTACACAAAACCATAACACCCAAATTCTCTTCCATAATTACAACTACAGACCTTGCAATGCAAATATATCTTGTTAAAAAAATACTGGTAGCCTAACAAATGATCACATATGAGATGCAAATCAATTTTCCCACCAAATATCCAAACTACAAACTCCACAATAAAACAGGAAATGAATAAATGCAAAACATTAAATGACCGGACACCCCCCAAATCCTCATCCATAATTACAATCTCAAAACATAAGTTTCCTGTAAAGTTACACATGTAAAGTATATTATACCTCAGAAACACTTTTAAAACCAAAAGCAAAATAAAGTCTTTTCTACAAATATTTTTCCACTGCAGAATTGTATGAAGGTCATTGTCCATGCATATCAATACATAAAATGTCATCAGATATAAATATAAATATGTATTTACATAAAATACCTGCCAAATTATACATTTTATAACAGATTAACTTACAAACACATCATTGTTCCACTTCATTAGAGTCATGTACAACTGTAAAATGCATGCTTTATATACCATCAGAGATTTTGCATATTTAATTATACATTCATTGGGCTTGCTTTTTATTGGCTGTCCATTGCCATCAAAACTTTTTGCATATCATTGCATAATTGTTAAATTGCACATATTGTATGTATTGTAAAATATCTAGCTGAAATTTATGTAAAAATATATGATAATGGCCATATTTTTCCCAATAAATACAGTATATTATTACGTAATTAAATATGTATACAGGAAATCCAAAAACTGGAACACACACAATTTCACACACACAAATTTATGTATAAATATACCAATTATATGGAAAAAAAAACACGATAAGGCTATTATAAAGACATAAGGCTATTACAGAAACATACTCTTGGTTTGGTCTTGCCTGCTGAAGCTGGCTTGAACTTCCAGAAATTTAAATATAGATAATACCTCAGAGAAATAAACATGCTTTTTAAAAGAGTCTTTTTGTAGCTTTTTCTTTTTTACCAACAGAAATGTTCAGTTACCTGACGTTCGCCTGTTTTCTTCCATGGCAGTTCAGAGAGTCACCAGATGTCATGTCATCACTGTCTTAACAAAAGTCTGTTATTCATACATCCATATGTATACCTACAAACACATTCACACTAATGTGTGCCTGTATATGCATGATGAAACCAACCAATCCATCGATCAAATTTTACTGCATTTTTAGGCCGGTTCTGACAAGCCCTTTACGGTAATTTACAGTTATTTTTCCAGCCTGCCCTTTGTGTGTGTCCTTAGAGATGTATGCACTCTGGACCTGCGGTCTCCATAGACTGACTATCCCTGATGAATAATGTCGAGTCTTTGCATCGGTGTGTAAAATTTCAGCGAAACAGCAGAATTTTTCTGGATTGCATCCCTGTGTGTTTCTAAGTGTCCGTGTCCGTAGCAATGGTTGCCGCAGTGACACCGCCGCCCCCGTCAACTTTGGCTGCACCATCCGTGCCACACACCCCGGCCACAACACCCGTAAGCAGGGTAACCCCGTCCACCTGACAGGGACCTCCGGAGTCATCAACACCAGGCCCGATCGCCTCGTCCGCCAGTTTTTTGTCCCGCTGTTTCAGATGCACACGTACGTGGCGCCTCCGCTCGTCACTGCGGGCGAAGCGACGGGGGCAGAGGTCGCAGGCGAAGGGTCTTTCACCCGTGTGTGTGCGCACGTGCGTGGTCAGGTGATCGCTGCGGCCGAAGCGGCGCAGGCACACACGGCATTGGAACGGTCGCTGGCCCGTGTGGACGCGCAGGTGGCGGGAGAGCTCGTCGGAGCGCGAGAAGCGGCGGTCGCAGCCCTCGGCAGGGCAGCCGTGTGGACGTTCGTGTGGCGGGATCCTCCCCGGCCGGCTCTGGTACCTCCTCAGGCGCACGGGTCTGAGTGCCAGCTGCAGCCGAGGCCCCCCCACGCCTCCTCGCTTCTCCTTCAGCACCCGCAGGGAATCCAGTGGAGCGGCAGGCGCCAGGTCCGATGTCCGGAAAGGTTTGTGTTCCAGGACGCCGATGTCGGCCTGCAGGAGCCCGTAATCTGGGAGGGTGGAGAAAAGGCCCCCATCTACTGGGGGTTTGATGGTGTCATAGTCCATGCCGGAGTAAGAGATAGTCGTGCCGGCATCCGCTGGGCTTTGGGGAAAGCCAGCCGGGTCCTGGTAGGCCTCGCCACAATAGACCGGCAATGGAGTCCCATATTCCTGCTCCAGTTCAGAAGGCGGTTCATCATGCTCGACGCCACTAGGGGGCACAGCACCCAAAACACCTGCGGTCACCAGGCTGATGATGCTGCTGCCGCCACTGCCATCTGAGCACCAGCCGGAGCCCCCAGCAGGGGGCGAATCGAACGTGAATCTCCCCGTGTAGGTCACTGTCGTGCCGTCACGGCCCAGCTGTACTCCAGGGCTGTACTGAAGCTCTGTGGTGCCCTTGTCTCCAGCCATCTCCAGGTCCATGATGCTCTCTGCTTCTCAAGGGGAGAGAGAAAGAAAAGTGATCAGAAACCAGCAGCTGAAACAAAAAAGATCCTTAAATGTGCTATCAGCCAACCGCGGGATGTAAATGACAAAAATATGTCATTATCTGAAGTGGTCAATAGAAGTAGGTCAAGATGTGGAAATAAAGTGAGAATTCTGGAGATTTGTACTTAGATGTTTGTGAGCCTTTCAGATCTACCTCATCCTTGAGCTGTAGTGATCCCCTTTTCCCCCAGGAGACAAAGAAAATCAAAGATCTCATTACAGTTTATGTTCTCCTCTGGGAATTCTGGTACACATCATGACCTTCAGCATGCGGATGGCGCAGACCCATAAGGAAATGGTTAGTGGGGCCCTGTGATCAACTGGAATCCCACCTGAGATCTTCCCCTGCTTCCTGGGATAGGCTCCAGGCTCACTCTGGGCCTTTACAGCAGCGTTTCCCAATCCAGTCCTCGGGGACCCAAAGACAGTCCACATTTTTGCTGGGGGGGAGCAAAAATGTGGACCGACTATGGGTCCCTGAGGACGGGATTGGGAAACACTGATCTACATCACTATGGAAGCTTGTCGACTTATTTTCTTTTATATTTATTCTTGATTTGTGGACAGTATTTGATAAATACTTTTTGTTAGATATAACACAGTGCTAGTGGATAGCAGTGTAACCTCATACTTTTAATGCAGGGGGTTCAAATCCAACACCCTCTTTGTGCCTGTGTTTTTTTCCCCTCCTCCAAAGACATGCACTTAGCCCTGCTTAGAATATGTACATGGAAGATGTATGGTCTTTCTACTGAAGTAGTCATCAATCAGTACATGGTTTTGTGTTGTACCCGTAATTACGTGTTTTGGGAATATTACGGACACCTGCTGATGACAGATCTGCTATCAGTTCTTCTTTTTCACAGCCCTAAATGATGAATCCCTTTATATAAATCAGGTGCAGAACAGCGGCATGATTTAATTATATGTTAACTGGATCATTTTTACGCTGAACCTGAAATTAAAACGTTACTTCGCCGTCATTAGCAGCTGCCTTCGTTCAGAAACAGCTAATTTGCAGTACAGAGGCAGATAAGGCCTATTCAGGATCGGGACTATTGAAAATTGATCTGATTCATGGCGATGTTTTAGATCTTTCCGCCATTTCTGCTGTGGGATTTGGGAACATGTGGGCAACAGGCGTTACAGAACACGACGTGTTTTTTTTTTAACATAGGCCTAAAATAATCAAACAGTCACTTAACGGAACTACTCAATTTAAGGTTTAGTACAGAGGGCTTTAAGGATCCAAATACTAGTCTTCAAAATGGATTTACACCAGTAGTTTGTGATCAAATATTTTATATTTATGTTTGAATAGCTGATTTTTCGGCGGTAGAAGTGCAAGGTCACGAATAATTAACAAGCCCTTTCATGTGTTGGTGGAACTAAATTGCCTAAGTTTAAACTATCTTACATATAAAATACTGGAAACAATGATTCTGTGGGGAAAGATTACAAAATTGCTGAAATTCACTAGCAAATAATGCATGTTAATGAGTTCAAATGATTGTGTTTGTCATCTAAGCAAGCATGCCTTTCCTTTTATGCATAATAACTCTTGCACCTACTTCTGCTAGTTACAAAAATTGCCCAATAAATGCATTGTGATGATGTGCTGATTCCAGTCTTGAATAAATATGTTGTTGGTCAGAACGTCTTTTCTAACAGTCATATACAAGGAATATAGTTCTCCTTCAGATAAAGATAATACACGCCTAGTAATACGCCAATACACGGTGATAACTGAATAGAATATATTTATTTAAACTGGGTATTCACATATACACCATCTGTAAATTAGGACAGTGAGCAATGTAAGAGTGTTAAAGTATTTCACATTTCGCAAAGAGGATTGTGGTTTTTATCAGATGGAACAATGCCCACGTGGTTGTCAGGTCATTAACCTATAGCCAGATCGGGATTTTAAACAACTATAGCCTAAACTTACTGGCATGTCAAATAAACCTGACATGGGTTTCGGAACATGTGTTAGTTTTAGGTAAAACCTTTTGAGCTTTATGCTACACTATTTCTCAGTTCTTTGCACGAGCTGCATAGAGTAACACGAATTCAGTTAGTATACGTCATGTTCTGATTATTTTGTGCTTTTTTTAAATTTCTCAGGGCCTCTATTGAAGGAGGGAGTGCACACTAACAGGTGAAAAGAAGGTTATGTAAGGCTTTAAGAGCCTGCTTATCCTTCCGAATTTAAAAAAGACAGTTGCATAACCTATTTAGTGGAGCATTTATTGGCTAAATCGGAACACGTTCAACGATGGTGAAGCGCTGTCAAAACGTAGGGAATAGAATATAGACACACATTATTAACCTATATAATACCATGCGGAATTCATTACCAATTTGACAGTGATTAATAAAGTGTACAAGTGAGCAAACATGCACGTCAACTTCACTTCAGAATGCATCACGCCTTTTTAAAGCCTTCTAACCCTTACCTATATTCATTTGCGCATATGACTGAAGAGAATCCGTCTCCGTATCGGTGAAAATGTTTGTCGACGAAGGAACATTGTCTTCGGAATAAATTCTGTCGGGAATTGGGTTTATTAAGGTGTTCAAAGCGAGCGGGAGTCGATCCGTGCGGTTCCCGGTCATGACAGGTTATTGTTGCCAGAGATTCACCAAAGCTCTTGTCAAAATGTCATCAGACTATATGGTGATATAAAGGAACTGCAGAGCGAGAGAAATCCGGAGTTCTGTCTCCCTATGTCCCAATAAAGTTACTGAGAACAAAAAAATAAAACGAGCAAAAACGTTTTAAACAAGCTTTACAGTCAAAAATATATATTTAATTTGTTAAACACAAAATCCCAGAATCAATTGATGCGCGATGTCAGATACTCTATTATGGAGGAATTCGGCGACGTGATAAGAGAGGGAACTCCACACGATTCGTGAGGACGGGAGAGTGACGTAGATGACCAAAAAAGGACAGTAGAAGCAGGAGCGCCACGAGCCAGGCGGAAGTTTGGTACTACTAAGCAGCCCAGGGCAGTGGAAAAAAAGCAGGTTTGCTCACCATACGATGGGGTTTATTCTACCAGCACACCTGGAAGAACAGCAATGGGGACTCTCAGACATCCATATTTCGGGATACTAAACACTTACGTTACATACAGCCCGAGCTCCTCCCACACACACACGCGTACAAACACACAAAGACATATACACCAAGAAATTAAACTATTCTCGTCTTCGTAACTCTAAGTTCACTGCAACTCCGCAGCATCCTCGTCGTTGCTATGACAATGGGAAGAGGCTGTGGAGGCCAGCGGCACGAGCGTTGCCGGGGGGCGGTAGATGGAGGATTCTTACATAATCCCCCC
>JAODLD010000124.1:19931716-19950255 GCA_026781065.1 Mormyrops boulengeri
ACCCAACATCCTATTGGCCTTTTTTATTGCTTCCCCACACTGGCGAGAGTGGGACATGGAAGCATCAACATATACACACTGAGGTCTTTCTTGGAGAGACTCAGTCAGGAAGAGCCAGTGATCACTTAAGAGCAGAGGTGCCATGATGATCCAGGGCACGACACTCAAACCAGGACAGGCTCTGCTGTTGTACCCTTGAACCAGGTACCTGATTCTGAAACCAGTCCTCAGAGACCCCCAGACAGACCCACATTTTTTCTCCCTCCCACCTCCCAACATACCTATACCAAGTATCCAGTGTTCTTGACTGGCTGACAGCTGGGAGGGAGCAAAATGTATATGTATACAATTTTACTTCATAAACTGGGACTTGCTATTCGGACTTCCTTTGCCGGCCAAGGAAATTGGGCCCCCCCATTGGGTCTGGTTCCTCCCATGGTTTTGTCCTCCTATGCAGTTTTTCCTTGCCAATTTTGCCTCTAGCTCGCTCACTGGGGACTTTGGGCGGGGATAATGTAAAGCACTTAGAGAAAATGTAATGTTGTGAAAAATGAGCTACATAAATACATTTGAATTGAATTCGAATTGAATTGAAAAATGTGGATTGTCTGGGGGTTCCTGAAGACTGGGTTGAGAAACACTGATCTAGAATATATGTGACTGTACAAATGGACATAAGCACTGGTTAATCTGTCCATATTTCCTGGAGCAGATCCTAGGAAGCAGTTCATATAACTGCATGTTTTTGCTTTTGCGGTGGGGGAGAATGTGGGGAGACCATGCAAAACCCAAACACACAGGGCTATGAGCTGGGAACCCGATCCTTAACCCTGGGGCTGCCAGCATGCAGTGCTGCTTACATTTCTTTATTTAGCACAACGTACAAATCACAAAACAGGACCCTGGTGTTATTGGGGATTAAGGACCTTGTTCAAGGGCCCAGCAGTAAAATCAGTCAGCTGACCAAGGGGTTTGAACCAGCGATGATCCGATCACAGGCACATACCTCTACCCCACACCTGCATAATAAATAACAGATCCTTCTCACCCTCTGAGCAGTTGTCTCCATAATAGGGACTGTAACAGTCACAGAAGAAGGTGGCCCACATGTCTATGCAGTGACCGTGGCCAGAACAGGGGTCTGAGTGGCACCACTGAGTCCGGCTGCATCCGACCTCCAAGCCGCGGGCCCGGTTCGGGGGAATGTTCTGCGGCAGGAATGTTTGCGAGTCGATCCGCAGGTCTTCCATGCAGCCCATGAAACCCCTGTCGCTCGCCGTGTTAACCAGGAGCTCAGGTGGGGCGCCGCCCAGGGAGACACGGCCGAAGGAGGGTGGGATGCTGAACGGCTTCCAGGGGGCACTGTGAACCTCTGCCACGCAAGGCCCTCTGCTGCAGCTCGACCTGGTCAGCCTCAGCCATAGCCCCGCCCCCAGGTTCACTCGCGCCTCGTGCCATTCGCCGTCATTGACAGGCCCAGGAAGGCCCGCCTCCAACCGTTCAGCTCCGCCCACAGCAGCCCTGGCGAGGAGGCCTCCGGCCACAATCTCCAGGGAGAGAAAGTCACGCACATCACCGAGGTAGAGCATGACCACGTCGGGCAGGGTAGTGCGGAACCGCAGCATCGCAGCAGACCCCAGGTCCTTCCGGGTCCCGTTGGCAGGGGTCACATCGATAAGTACAAACTCCGGGGTGGAGAAGGAGAAGGTGGTGGGCACGCTGCAGTGGTTGCCATGAAAACCTGTGGGGCAGTGACAGGAGTAGCTGTGCTCCCCGTCCAGCCTGAGCAAGGGCATGCAGGTGGCTCCGTTCTGGCACTGGTGCTCCGTGCAGCCCAGGAGCCGGATGTGGCAGTCGAGGCCTCCCCAGGGCACATCCCCGGGCTCGGGCTCAGGGCAGAGGCAGGTGTACCCGGCCATGGAGTCCTCACATGACGCGCCGTTCTGGCAGGGTTGGCTTGCACACTCGTCAATGTCCACCTGGCACTCTGAGCCTGTGGAGACCAACCTTATCATTAATGATATGTTCTGAATCGATGAGTGACAGGGGGAGGGGCACTCTGGGGGCCCCAGTCCCATGCATTTACCCTTGATATAAAGTGCAATCATAAAATTAACAAATCACCACGAGGTACTAAGTTCAGATTGAGAAAGTACAAATCCAGACCAAGGTTTTGTTTTATCCCACCAGTTGAATATGAATAGTCACAGTCACAGAGTACTCAACTGGCTGGTTGTAACAAAATCTTGGTCTGAATTTGTATTTCTTGAACCTGAACTTTTGACCTCTGCAATCTGAGGGACATCAGAACAGGAGAAGGTTTGCAGGCCGAAAGCTCACAGAGCCCTGAATGTGCGGTCCTCACCTGCGAAGCCTGGCCGACACTCGCAGGCATAGCCGTTAACCAGGTCCACACAGGAGGCCTGGTTCTGGCATGGGTCCGACTCACACTCATCTGTGTTCACTGAGCAATTCTCCCCTGTTAGCAGCAGGGAAGGGGGAGAAAACGATGGCATTTTAGGAGCTGAAGTCTGGGCAACACTGCACTCTGAATGAGAGGCTCTGAGCATGCTCACCCGTAAAGCCAGCGAGGCACAGACACAGGTAGCCGGCAGCGTCCGCATAGCTGAACTCCCAGCCTTCTGGCTGCAGGTGGCAGTAGCGTTCCTGGTCAGAGCGCTGGAGACACTCAGCCCCGTTCTCACATGGCTCCGCTGCGCACTCATCCACATCCACCTCACAGCGCTCACCCTCATAGCCTGCCGCGGAGACACCATTTTACCCAGAACGTCACATGCACCAACTGCTGCACAGGCAGATTGATAGGCTGTAACATAACCAGCTAAATCTCCCAGAATGCCACCATCCCAGAACTATCTGTGAGTGACTTTTTGAAGGACATCAGGGTGCAGCAAGACAGCACTGGCTTCGAATGACGCGGCTGTACTCCAGGTCATTTTCTGTACACTAGAGGGCAGTGCTGATCCTTACAGTAAACATATGTGTTGCATCTGGTAGTTTCCTGGCCAGAGAGATTAGAGTGTTTAAAGTTTATAATGCGATTTAAGTAAAGGAGGGAGCCTAAAGATGGAGCCAGTACCAGGCCAACACTGGCAGGTGTAGAGATTCACTCCGTCCAAGCAGGTGGAGTTGTGCTGGCATGGGTCGGAAGCGCACTCTGGAATGTCCTCCTCGCACCGGGCTCCGGCAAACCCCGTACCATCGCAGTCACACTCATAGCTGGGGGCACAACACAGCCAGTAGAATGGGCTCAAACATAAAGCTCACGCTCCCATGAACAGCTGAGATGATCGAATGTCTGTCGTCATTATTGGAACAAATATTCTATGGGAGGGGCATTTCCATTCTGGGATTTTCATGGTACATTGGTACATTGTGTGACTGTTTATCCAATCAGGACCTCATTAATAACATTTATTATTATTATTATTATTATTATTATTATTATTATTATTATTATTATTATTATTAGACATTGGCCCTGCCCTGTACCTGTCCACCCGGTCGATGCAGGTGCCCCGGTTGAGACAGGGGCCGCTCTCACACTCATCGATGTCGATCTCGCAGTCCAGACCTTCGTATCCCGGGAGACAGTCACATGTGTACAGGCCCAGGTGGTCATGGCAGGTGGCGCCATTCTGGCAGGGTCTGGAGACACACTCGTCTATCTCTAGCTCACAGTTGACACCTGAAGAATGCACGCACACACAGGGCGGGGATGAGAAGAGCCAACTCCTAGGGCACCGTCTGCCACCTGCTGGACAGCATGTGGCACTGCAGTTGGGGATTTCACTTCCAAACATGTTGCTGGTGTAGGACTCCAGAAGGGGCCCTGCCAGTGGACCTTAACGATTCTTAACGATTCACTAGAAGTAGCTAAATACAAAAGATATGCAAGATGCTACGGATTAAAGGGTCTGCTATCCCAACTGAATCAGGTCTGCTTAGGAACACCTGCTAGATAAATAAAATATGACATACTGTATAATAAAACCCGCTTGACTTAAAGCACGATAAGCTTTTCGAGGGGACATCATTTATGCAGCTACCCAGAGAGAAAGCCAGTGAGCTGGCTGCACGCCAGAGTGACTCAGCGGCACGCTGATGTCCTACTGCTCCGACACCTGACCAGCTGGGGACCGTGACGCTGACAGCCTTCAGCAGACGTGTCACCAGATGACATACTCGTGCTTAGACAGATAGCAAACTCAGAATGGCTAGAGGCGGGGGGCGAGGGGTTGGAGTAGACAAAACATTTTGAAAAAGTAATTTGAGACAATCTGTCTCATTCAGAGCAGGAGCTGCTGGCTAAAGGCTGATTAAAAATCTAATTTAAAACTCTGTAAAAAGCTTTCCATTTTGATTACGCCGACTGTTTTGTTACCCCATTGTTTTTAATATGTAGATGTGATATGGAAGTCATAAAAGTATTATATAAATCCATCCATTTCTGAAACCCCTTATCCCATTCAGGGTCACGGGGGTCTGGAGCCTATGGCCGCAAGGCAGGGAACACAGGATAGGGCACCAACCCATCACAGGGCAGGGAACACAGGACGGGGCACCAACCCGTCACAGGGCAGGGAACACAGGACGGGCACCAACCCGTCACAGGGCAGGGAACACAGGACGGGGCACCAATCCGTCACAGGGCAGGGAACACAGGACGGGGCACCGACCCGTCACAGGGCAGGGAACACAGGACGGGGCACCGACCCATCACAGGGCACACTCACACACCATTCAATTTGGCAACATCAATCAGCCTCAGCATGTTTTTGGACTGCGGGGTGGGGGGGGACCAGAGTACCGGAAGGAATCCCCAAAACAGAGGGAGAACACATGGAACCACACACATGGAACCCTGGGGGAGACTAGATGTGTCTCAGAGGTGTGAGGCAACGGTGCTAACCACCACACCACCGTGCCGCCCCGTGTTATGTAAATGTTATATTGATATGATGTGGATGTTATGAAAATCTTAGCTGTTATGTATTTATGTGTGTTATATAGGTGACAAACAGATCTTAAATAGATGTTATATGGATGCTAAGTAAATATTTTATAGATGTTGTTATATGGGTGTTCTGTGAATGCTATGTAAATGTTATGTAGATGTTATATGGGTGTTCTGTGAATGCTATGTAAATGTTATGTAGATGCCATACCACTGTTATGTAAACATTATATGGATGTTATGTAGATGTTATATAGATGTTATATGGATGTAATGTATATGTTATATAGATGTTACGTAAGGTGTTGACATTGAGGCTGCTTCTAGAGTTGGGATAGGACAGTTATGGACCACGTGGAAGCTCATACAGGAGCTCTGGGCCCCGATGCGTACCTGCATATCCCAGCATGCACTGGCACACGTAGCGGTCCTTCTCATTGACACAGGTGCCATTGTTCCTGCACGGCCTGGAGGCGCACTCATTGATGTCAATCTCACAGTTGTAGCCCTGGAAGCCGGGAACGCAGAAGCAGCGGTAGGTGCCAACGCTGTCCAGGCAGAGGGCGCCGTTCTGGCAGGGCCGTGACCAGCACTCATCCACGTCCTCCTCACAGCGCTCACCGCGGAAGCCAGGGGCGCAGACGCAGTGGAAGCCGTCCGGTAGCTGCAGGCAGGAGGCGCCGTGGAGGCACGGCTGGTCGGAGCACTCCTCCGCAGGGCTGGAGCAGTCGGCACCACCCCAGCCACGCGGGCAGTGGCAGGTGTATCCGGAGATGTGGTCAACGCAGCGTGAGTGGGGCGGCCTGCAGGGGGCGCCCTCGCATTCGTCCATGTCCACCGAGCAGTCAGCACCAGTCAGGCCGGGAGGGCAGATGCAAGCATGGCTCTCGGGGCCCGTGCAGTTGACGCACGATGGAGACGGGCAGCCGTCGAAAAGCCGATCGCAGTCCTTGCCCACGTACAGCGGGAGGGCCCGGGGGCACAGGCAGGTGTAATCATCCCCCGTGTCGACACACGTACCCCCGTTCTGGCATGGCAATGATGAGCATTTGCTGGACATCTCAGAGTAGCTCATCCCTGTGGAGACGAGCAGCGGTCTCATCAGCCATTTATGGTTATTTATATTCATATTATATTCATATTATATTTGTCATCTTTTTGCAGTTTTTACGCTTCTGTATCTTTCACAAGTTTGTGAAATTGTGGAGTCTTCTGTCCTTCTCTGTGTAACTTAAGCCACTGTTGTGTTGGCTATGCCGTGTGGCCTTAATTTTTTTACATGTCAAATTAGTCTTTATTGGCCTGAAGATCTTTACACTGTTTTTGCAGACCCTGTTATTACAGATTATACGGTAGTCACTCAGGAATCAGTGCTGTACTCCTATGTTTTGTTGCTCAACCGACTGACCTGTCAGAAGTTTGATAAAAGAAGCACTGTCATGGACATAAGTCTCAGATTTAACTGCTGAACTTGCAGCAATGAAGCCATCCCCCCCCCCTCCCCAGCCCCATATCAGTTATTTATAAGATGAGGTTTAGCCACCGTAGCTGAGTTGGCTGCAGCTCAGCGCCTAATCATCACCCTCCCCCCCCGCCCCCGCCCAGATACTAATCCAGAGAGTCTCCTGGCCTTGAGGGAGCCTTTTATTAAACCCTTCTCCATTGAGGAGTGACGACCCCCCTGATTCATTCATCTCCGAGGGCTCCTCTGGCACACCTCCACCCTGAAAGCCGAATCGAACCCCCTCACGCTTCACCCTGAATGGGTCACCCACCTGCCCCCCCACTCTCACGTAGGAGAATCCTGGGATGCTGCCCCATAATTCCGGCCCAGGGGAACTCACACCTCAGCTGCCACCCGGAATATAGCAACTGTGGCGGAACAATCGGCAATGCGCTGAAATGTTCGAAGTCAGTTTGGCTGGGGTGGGTGAGGAAGATGGGGGAATGATCACTCAGGCGTGTCCGAGAGGAAGCAACTGCCTCTCCAAGCACCGCCATATTGTTTTTCGAATGAATTACTGCAGATAGGGCCTCCTCCCATAGCTCCCCACAGCAGTGTCCGGTGTTCTCCAGGCCAATAGCAACCCCCTCCCCCCACCCTCAGCACCGGAGCCTCCATCATTTCCTACACTCTTTGATCATGGTTCTGTTGAGAGATTTTTAATTCAGGCAGAAGATATTAATGACGGTTGGGAGAAAGAGTGAGGAGGAGAGGAATGTGGGGCCACCATTAGCGTGGGGGCACGGGCTGGCGCAAACACCGTGCCTTCCAGACCCGGCAGGGGAGGCCAGCTCCTCCGCTCTTCCCAGCCTCTCCGCTCCCCACCCCCTCTGCTGTCACATGACCATGGCTGGGAGACGTGACAGGGCTGACTGGGGGGGTCAGCTGTTTATGGCCATTCCCATTCACTCGCTACTTCACGACGTTACTTACAACGGGGTTTACTGCACTGACTGGGGTTTTAAACGGCCCCCCCGCTGCCGTAAATGCTCAGAGACACACTGGACGGTGTGACCACCCAGAAGGGTCAGGAGGTGGATGTTTCATTAATAGGAAAAGGGGGGGGATGCTGGCTGAAACAGGGCTCAAACATAGGACCGCCCTACACTACGCCTCTCACCCTTGCTTTGTCCAGAAAGAGGGATCTCTGGGAGGAGGGAGGATTTGTGTCTATTGGATAATTGACCCCCCTCCTCCATCCAGATGAATTACAATGCAGTAATAAAGCATTTCATGATTTTATGCTTTACACCCACCCATCTTGAGGCTCTTCATCCTGATCAGGATTTTGTGTCTCCCCCCATTGGCCGGTGTCTTGGTGCCCTTGAGGTGCTGCATGGCACTTCTGAGTGCATGATGGGACTGCAGCCACCCTCCTGCTGGAGTGCCGCGTTCCCCACCGCAGTGGGACACACCAGGGGAGATCGCATACACCCATGCTTTTTGCCATATCCACCCTCATCTTTACCGTTTTGACCCTGTGACCCAAGAGCAGAGAGTGAGGTGGGCAGGTTAAGATGACAGAAGATTGCATGGGTCACCCTTGAAGAGAACCTTATCTGTTTAATATGAACACCTCATTGGCCTGGAAGCACTCCCCCTCCCCGATATCCGACTGGGCTGACTGAAAGGTCAGGTCAAAGGTCAGGTCAAAGGTCAGGAGCACTGACTTTGTGTTGTCTTTCATTTCCTAACTCTCGCACGCTTCCCTTTCTTAAGCAAGAAGATTTTCGCAGTTAGCTGATTTCTCTTCTCTAAAAATTGATTTCTCTAAAAACTATTGTTAAAAATGGAAAACTTCTATATAGTGCCATGACAAACATGCTTTGTAAGATTAACTTGTCTTGGGGAGGTGTGCTCACCATATGGCCAATCACAGCAGGAGCAGCCAAGCTGAAGGCGGTCTTGATTCTTGATTGTCCCTGCCCCTTGTCAATCAAAAGTTGCTAAGCGACCAGCAGACCATCAATGCACGCTATGGTGTGACTCAGACTTGGACAAAAACATCATCCTGATCAACCTCGGGAGGGCTATCAGCCTGCCTGTCAAAAAGCTGAAACTGCGATGATAGCTGATGTGTGCGAGCCGAATGTGTGAACACAGGATGGCGCCACAGTGGCGAGATGAACGTGAAATGGAGGGGAGGGCTGTAAATCCCCAGGTGTCTGTGGAGACAAACCAGACTCGCAGGAATGCCCCCCCGCGTCCATGAGTCTGCTGCCATCGCTCTACCCTAATGGTCTCTCCGGGCCGAATCCAGAGAGGTCTCAGCGCCACCATGGGACGACCCACTCTGACATGCTGGCAAGGGCAAGACGGGTAAACGCCTGTGGCAATCTTAGGGGGTATCATATTAGCAAATTAGCAAAATGCCCCGCCCCCATCAAGAACATTTACCATCGTCATCCCATCCTATCTCCCCCGGTACAGGTTTTTATTTTTTTCACCAGTGTTACTGGTAGCACTGGTTTTCACTGGTAGCACCAGTGCATTGTCATTTCATCCATTCATCCATCCATCTTCCATAACTGCCTACCAGTCCTGGGTGGAGGTGAGCCCGGGGTCTACCCCAGGAAGCACACACCATAAACAGGATGTCTCTCGATCACTGGCATTTTCTCTTCATTTCTCCTCAATTAACATTCAGTTCAGATATTTCTTTGCAGCCCTCTTTTGTTCCATGCACATTACCAAACAATTACAAAATCACAGAGACTCTGCTGCAGCCAGTAGGAGCCCCCAGCTTGGCTGTCTGTCGGCATTGTTTTGACCCGTAATAATGTGCATTCAGCTGTAAAACTGTTAACTAAGAGTATTTATAATCGTTGGAGCTTTCATCACGAAGAGAGATGTTTTTGTGTGTGAAGGGAAAAAATCTCACCTGACCTCTAACCCCTATGGTGAGCCCTGACCTTTCTCTTGTGAGGGTGGGGGTCTTTACCCCTGCAGTGGTTTTGTGTTTTTCAGAAGGCCCAGTATGAAGTCCCTGAACGTACAGCACGGCAACACAGATCACGTGTCTGGTCATTGGCTTGTGCAAAAAACCATTCAGTGGTAAACCAAACAACCAAGTAAAACCAGAGTTTCAGACAAACAGCAGAATGCAGTGCTCTCACAACAGCTCCGAGTTATTTGCACTAAATCGTAACTGTGACTTATCGCTAATTCCTGGCAGCGCTTGCATATCTGCCTCAGCAGGTGAGTAACGTGTTTAATGACTCCCATTCCAAGGGACACCCTACAAATGCCACCGAAAGAGCGCTAAGTGTTTTTCACATAGATCACGAGTGTTTTATTGTCGTCTGATTTTAACAAATCGCATAACTTATGTTTCCTTTGTCTGTAGTGGCTGGGCAGTGGTGGGACAGTTCATGCCCTCCGCACTGGGTTGTTTAAGATAATCACCATTTGATGCTTATTGTTGTCACTCACAGCTGTAACATAAGGCAAGCCTCTCAAATCCGATTCGGCCCCCCCGTCTCCATGGCGATCGGCAACAATGGTGACTGCCTCCCCATCCACTCAGCCATTCAGACACTCCTCTCAGACTGGGGGGGGGGCATAGTAGATGAAGGGGAGGGAATCCATTCCCCACCCCCCACCCCCTAAAAGCCTTCAATGTGGACTAATAAACAGCATCTCCTCCATCAGATCCTGGGGTCGGTGTTTTAATATTATTTTCCAAATGATTACACTAGCAGCGACGGAGTCTGCTGTCATACCGAGAGCTGGAAGGGATCAGCAAGCTGGCCAGAAGCGTCCAGCGAAAGAAAAAAGTCAGGGTTCCGGAAAAGAAAGTCCGCAAAACCCGAAGGGAAAGGCTATTTCAGGAATCCAGCCGAAGATCTTCAAACCAAACGTAAGACATAAACTACGGCAATCTCAACAAGCCATTGGCAGCTGAATTATTGAAGTTCTGGGTCTTTTTCTCAATTACTGTGAAGCCATTTCCACAGGAGAAGCAGAGAGAACTTCAGCATATGTCCATCAGGACCTGAGCACCTGTCGCTCTCTGGGACTCGCACTGATCCACAAACCGCTAGCAGTAAGTCATACATCTCGGGGGTTCTTAACTTCACAAGGGCTTTATCCAAATCGGTCAGGCGCGGGAAAGCGAAAACGAAGAATCCCCCACAAGACAGTGACTCACCCAACTTGAGCAGCATTGCAGTGAGCAGCAGGGTCCTGCGAACTGTACTGGCTGTTCTCCTCAGTTCCATTGCATGGCGTAACAGGGCAGAAGTTCTCAGCGTGAAGACCGCTGCTCCTTCTGCAGCTTCCCCCCCCCACCCCGCCGTCAGCCACTCTGGATCTGATCACCCGTCTCCCCTCAGCTAGGGCTGGTCAGGCTCCAGGCTCATCACAGTCTGCGGCTCATGCAAGAGACATTAACTTCTGTGAGGCAGAGGGCTTAGCTTAACTAAGGCACAGTAATCAGCAGGGCAAGGAGGAGGCGCGGTGGGCGGGAAAACCCGGCCCAGACTTCCTGACATGGACTTGTCCATTTTTTACCCTGTTTCATTCGGGGACTTTTATCCTATTATCTTGCCCCTGGCTCAGCTCTTATTCTGTGTGGCTTTTGATCATTGGTTGTGTGTACTTTTTTCCCAGCAATATCTTTATTTCTTTGAATGACCTTCAGTCTAAAATGGAACAACATAAGCGTATACACTGCCCAGCCAAAAAAAAGTCGCCATTTGAATTTATATCAGCAAATACTTAAAAGCCAATGACGGGATCATTATTACAGCTCAGCAACGTTATGCAGCAATAAAGTAAAGTCAGCTGAGTACCTGAATCTACTGAATGACCCGGTTACACCTCCATCCATCATCAATGGATTGTTTTCTTCCCTGTTGGCATGGGCATATTCCAGAATTCCAAGATTCATTGGGTCAAAGAGTGATTCAGGGAGCCTGAGGAATCATTCGCACGCTTGACTTGGTCACCTCAGAGTGGTGACCGTAACCTCATTGAAGGTCTTTGGGATGTGCTGAAGGAGGCTTTATGGGGTGGTTCAACTCGCTTGTCAATACAGGATCTTGGTGAGAAATGAATGCAAATCTGGATGAAAATAAAGGATGAGATGTTGCATAAGCTTGTGGACACAAAGCCATGACAAATATGCGCCATAATCAGAGCTAAAGGCGGCCCAACGAAAGATTCAAATGGCGACGTTTTTTTTGGCCGGGCAGTGTACAAAAATCAAAACAAACATCAAAAAAGTGTCTCTGTTTTTTGAGTCGCATTCTATCAGTCAGATCCTTTTTTAAATAAAACAAACTAAAGTAGTATAGGTAACTTAATGAACAATTAAATCACTGAATAGCTACCATGTATACCCCATATGTATCATGAATACCCCATATGTACCATGTATAACGCATATGTACCATGTATACCCCATATGAACCATGTATACCATGTATGTACCATATATACCACATATGTACCATGTATACCACATATGTACCATGTATACCCCATACTGTATGTACTATGTATACCCCATATGTACCACGTATACCCCATATGTACCATGTATACCGCATATGTACCATGTAAACCCCACATGTATCATATATATCTCGTGTATACAGTAAAACCTCCAGTTTGAGGAACAACTTCTTCCCAGAAGTTGTGAGTCTGATAAACTCTGCATCTCACTAAATTAATTGTTAATATGACTGCAATCATATTACTTACCAGGGTAATATGCAATATGCATCACTGTAATTGTTACATTCTGCACTTTTCCACTTTCTGTGACTGTGAATTCTCAACACACTGCTATAAATCATCAATTTCACATGCCAGGGCATTGCTGCACTAGTTAACTTCACTGCTACACTTTATTACAGTGAATTTCTACGCTCGCATTGCAGCTTCTACAGCCAGTGTTGCACACCAGAGCCCTGACTTTGCACAGACCTCAATACTTTCTTCTACAGTCTACAGTCACTTTATATTCATAGTTGGAGATATTATCCAAATGCCAATATTTATCCCAATGTTACTGTTTTATTTTTATCTTATTTTATTCAATGTATTATTATTTTGGATTTTATTTCTGTTTTATAATTGCTTCCTATACCAGCACCTGAGCACCTGATTTTGTTCCCGTCTTGTACAATGTTTTGCAATGACAATGAAACATGCTTTATCCTTTATGTACTTTTTAAATGACAATTTGATCCTGGTGGATATAACTGCTACCTGGGAAGTCCAGGATTGTTTGCTCAAGTCCATCCCAGCAATGTCATTGCAGAATCACAGTTTTTGTTGGGTCGACCTCCATACTCCAGTTTCTTCCACAGTTAATAGACATGCAGTTTAAGTGAACTGATGGTCATCACATTAATATTACATTTGTAAATCTAGGTGTGTGCAAGAGCCTTATGAGAGGTGTCCAGTCCTAATGTTCCACTCGTCCTGGAATAAGGTACAGGACAGTAAAACACTGATTGGCTCATGGATGGATCATCTGACAGGATGCAGGGTAGGATTTAAGTGCCACAAACTATGTTGGAAGAGCCGAAATGTGTGTGTGTGTGTGGGGGGGGTGCTTGCTGAATACAGCAAAGTCCTTCTTGTGGTGTGTAACAGTTTTATTGCTCAGCAGAATGTTGTAGAACCAACATGGGCCAAATGATGGTGTCTACTTCTAGGAAACCAGCTCTAGGTGGGAACTGTGTTTGTAGTACACACTAAATAGGGAATCCACAAGTGGGGGAAAGTTCTGGGGTTTTTGAGCGGCTCCAAGCCAACCTGATTCCTTTGGGCTGGACTTGTCTCTCAGAAAGGAAACTCCAGGCCAGGTTTTGGAAGGATTGCCATAAGGCCTCTTAACGGCTTGTTGAGCCCTTTGTGAGCCCAAGACTTAGCATCCCAGCCACACAGCACCTAGCGTCGCTGCTGCGCTCCACCTGTGCCCTACACTCACCCCAGCTACCCCACCCAGCCTCAGCCCACGGATCAGGTTTGGAAGGAGTTTAATTAAACTCCTAATCACTGCCAGCGTAGCAGGGGGCCCCAGGATTGGATGGCCAGTGCGTCCGTCCAGATGGCGGGGATAAGCCCTCAAGGTGCTTGGATCACCAATCCCGCAGAGCATCTAAACACGAGGGAGGGGTCAGCGGTGGGGAGGAAGGACAACATAACCAGTACATCGTTTTCTTAAACTGCAGAACTCGCCAAGTGCTGACACACACGATTGGACACGCTGGAACATACAGTAGATCACAGAAGAGCACTCCTGTCAGCAGCCATACTACCTGCAGTTCAGACCAGGTAATTCACCGGAAGCAAAGCAGGTTTGGACCTGGCCAGTACCTGGATGGGAGACTAACTAGGAAAGCTAGGTTGCTGCTGAAAGAGGTGTTGGTGTGGCCACCAGATTAGCCCATCCTATGGTCAGTGTGGATCCCAGTGCAGTGATAAGGACACTATGCTGTAAAAATGGTGCTGTTTTTCAGATGAGATGTAAAACTGAGGTTCTGATTGTCAGACATCATATAAGATCCCCGGTGGCTCCCCATTGCTTCTGTAAAGTGCTTTGGGTGTTGAGGAAACAAGCTATATACAGTAAATGTAACATTCATTCATCCTAGACTAGAACACAGTCGAAAACAGCCAACAGTCATGACAATGACCATGGAGATGATAAAGTGATTAAGATGGAAGACACCCGAAGGCAGATCCCATGGGCTTCAGATGGATCTGCTTCGCTCTAGCTGGATGGATGGATGAACATGGTGTTCGTCAATCTGAACATAGCAGTCTGGTGATTTTTGGACCAGAAGTTTGCAGGTTGACATGCAACAAGGAAGCGGCTGTCATGCCCTCTAAAGGATATTAAATACAAGAAACTCTGAAGAACAATTCAGCTAAATAAGTGGGTAAAATTACAAGTTTAGATGACCTGTGTTTAGATGATGTTTTTCAAAGGGTGACCGTAATTTAAATAATGAGACGTTGTTGAGAAGGGTGTTCCCCAATTTACCCGCAATTTCCATTGCAGCAATTAAAATCGCACAGAGCCCCCACATAAATGCTCAATGGGTGGGTAATCACGCGTACCCAGCGGGATATGGGCAGAGGGTCGGGTCAGTGACGGCCTTTCACACACCAATAAGGTCCTAATGACCATTCAGTCTGAGCAGCCGAGCCATTTTACGGCTCCGATTAGGATGGGTCTCTGATTCTTCTGGCACCGATGACCGTCCGGGCCTGGACAGATCGCGTCAGCGTGGGACCGGACTGAATTACAACGCGCTGTGTGCATCGAAAGAGCCGGCTCCCGCGTAACAGGGTGGGATCGGGGGGAAGGGCATTTGTAACCTGGAATCCTCTTAACAATGACATGAAACGACTGGCAGGATTTACGAACGCTGGGGCAAACCGCCTCTGGAGGCCTTCGTCACGCCATCTGTACAGCCCGCTGCCTTCAGCATCAGACTGGATCTCAATTCTGGCTGCTGAGGACCAGAAATCTCTGCTGAAAGCAGCAAAGACAATATACAGCAGAGGTCTAATCTCGAAGGAGTTCCCACCAAAGCACTACATCAAGTGAACATCCTCACAAACACACGTACATGGTGAGACTGGATATAACATTTACATTTATTAGACTCTTTTGTCCAAAACAGTGTACAAGTGAGGCAAATAGCACATTACAAACACACGTCTGTCAGGGAGGTGACCAGGCATGAGTGCAGCTCAGCTGAGCTTCCAGAGAAAGCCCAGGTACAAGTGTAAGCAGTATGGGGGCAGGAGCTACACAACTACTCCTAACAAAGCCAGAACCTAATAAGATTATTCACTGAGCAGAAAGTGTGACATAAAAGAGTATTCTGGGAACATGGAATGGAATGGGACTAGTGGAGGTATTCCTGGAACAGATGGGTCTTCAGGTGTTTCTTGAAGGTCTCAGCTGATTGCTTCTGTCACACTAACATCCTACACAGGAGGAGGAAATATGATTTGCTCAAGGGCCTGATGTGCTGGGCTGAGTTGTGGTGGAACAGGGTGAGCCTGACAAGCAGAAGGGTTGGTAATTTAGTAAATACTAACATGCCATGTGCAGTGAACAGATTCCTTTTCGGAGGGATTCTGAGATTAACAAGAGAACAAAGGAGGCTTCTACTTTCAGAAGTCAGTTTTCACTGCAAACATGTCTCTCCAAGTACGATTTCATCATCTCAATACTAAGCAAGATCGAAACATTGTAATCAATTCTGTGTTTGCAAGTAATTCAAAGTTGCAGAGCAATAGAAACTACCCAGGTTATGTCATTTTTCTCAGCAAACTTGGGAAACATTAGGGGTTTTAATTGTGTGACGGAAGTTTAAATTACTTGAAATTTACGTCAAAAATAATAATAATAATACATTTTATTTCGAGTGCCTTTCAAGGTACCCAAGGACACTGTACAATAAAAACAAAGCATAAAATAAAGTAGTTAAGGTATAAACAAAGTAGCATGTAGAGACAAGGACACCGTTAAAAGACATTCCAGTGCCAGATTTGCGTCAACCATAACAAACATGGATTAAATAAAAGAAATCACATAAAAGTCTAGACTAGGCTGGAAAGGCCAGAGTGAAGAGGTGAGTTTTGAGCATGGATTTTGAAAATTCACACAGTCGTCCATTAATGGACATATCGAAATTACTAAAGATGATCAAAAAATGAATTTGAATTTGAGATGGGCACACCTGAAGGCTGGTCTGCAAATTCTTTAATTGCCTGTCGTTTGAATAGACAAACAAACAAATAAATTTAAAAATCATTAGCGAAGAAATCTACTGAATATGTAGGGCCAAGGAATAATAATAATAACGAAAAGACTATTATTAATATTAATATTAAAGGTAAGTCCTCTGCTAGGACTAAGGCCGTCTCCCAATAAATAACGGGACACCAGGCAGCGTGGCTATGACGCCCCTTAGCGGACAGGGGTGGGAACGCCGACAAGCAGTACTGTGCGACTGACACACAAAAAAGTCATACTTGGGAATGCACAGTAGAAGTTCAAGAATTGTAATAAATAATATTATTAAAATTTTACAAGTTACAATATTAGAACAGTTAACAGGGCATTAAAATTTGCCAGATAAGTGAATACTTTTAATGCCGTTTATATGTTTAACGTAGTTAATTTGCACCGTTCTTAATACTGTATCCGTGTGGAAGTCAGCTTAAACCCGAAGTTTTAACGTTTTGTCTATGCGGGCTGCAGAGAAGCGATTACCTGCTTACCTTCTCACATTTGAGGATATAATGATTCGCTTGCTCCGTTGTTCTAAACATCTCTCACAAAGCCTTACATTGTTCCATTCATACAGTTGCATTGAAGTATAATCAAAACAGAAAGAGCATTTCAGTACAGAATAGGACTCGATGACCTCTATTTCTTACCAACAGAAGCACAGGAGCATGTCAAACCTTAGTATTATGGCGCCACCTCGTGGACAATAATAGGTGGTTTAACTGAAACTGCCAGATGAAATTTTCAACTGAAAAATCGATAGGGTGAGAAAGTAATCTGGTACTGCACGTAAAATGTGTACTTGTTGCCAAATGTTTTGTTTAGTAGTCCGTAATGACACATAGGCTAAAAAATTATTTCGGTTAGAATTCACGGCTGGTTCGTCCATCCAGCACATGTTTAGACCTCTGTCATTAAGTAAAGTAAACATTATTTAACTTAAGAATAGCCGAACTGTCATTGGGTAATTTGTCTCCTGCGATTCTAACGGTCTTCGTTAGGGAGTTTTAATGTATGTTTTTTAGTTCGTTGTTTTAATTTCCGTTTATGTTTCGTGTTTCATGCCTTTATTTTCATGCTAACTTTTTATTACTCTCTGAGTAGTTCTGTGTTTTGGCAAGCTCGTTTCAGGCGGTTTCTCGACATACCTCGAGAAAACCAGAGCTCGCAGACTGACCGTCACAGTCATCCATACTGGGCCCCAGGGTTGCCGTCTCTTTGTTATAGCTGCAGAAGCAAATATCCTGGATGTCAGGAAATGCTTCCCCCTTGTATTTTGGCAAAGAAGCATTTGAGATGGCTGAATATCATTTGGATACACGATCATATGTACATAAACTAGTGTTATTAGTATTGAGGTGACGTCAAAATTCAAAATCAGCGCGCGACAGGGAACATAGAGGAACTGAATTTCCCGTAACCAGTTAAGCGCCCTTGGCGCAGTAGAATGAAGTGTTCGGCTCATTTTGTAAGTCTGTTTTGTTCATTGCAAAGTCTGGCAACTTGTTCATGACTATTTACACAAGTTATGAAGTGTTTGCACTTAAAAAAAATAAAGTACTTTTATTTTCTAAAGCATTTCTTGGTATTTGGTGGCGGACACGCATCCCTGCGTACATTTTTTTTTTGTTGTTGACGGTTAACGAGTGTCGACTATGGTTGACAAAAAATACGAAATGGATATCCCTAGCCAAATGTAATAATCATTCAGAATATCATTTCATATCAGGAAGTGATTACACTGATACATTTCCAGTTGGGGCTGAGCGTGCAAAGAGGTCACGTAGATTCAGCGCCGCCTTCTTACTCTGACGTGTTTGCGTGAGCGCGCGCCCCTGGAGTCACAGAACAGCCCCCCGGTGACAATGCATCCCTTATACACACCGTCCAAAAAGGAATGAACTTCACCGCAGCCAAAAAACATTTGTTAGTTGAAGAACGGTAGATGGATTTCATATTTTTAATTTTATTGGGAAGTGCTGCCCGATGTCCATGTTAAAAACGTAAAAATAAAACGCAAAAATGTCAAGTTTTCTGTGTTATAAGGTTCCATGACAGCTTTGATTGAAAACCTAAATTTGTGCAGAATTCAGAGATATGTAACATTTCGTGTTTGTTTTTAATATATTTTGTGTGATACACTTGGAAATAAACAAAAATACTATTCTTGCTTTATTTTGGCTTGGATTAATTTTTACTAATTGCGTATAAGTTCTAAATGTGTGTGTTGTGCATAATAATGAAAAACATTTATCTCCTTTATTAATTTGTTAAATAGACCTCGAGGG